>CM072820.1:12288792-12688792 GCA_036937905.1 Salvia rosmarinus
AATAAAACATTTTAAATCTATTGAGAAGTGGGAGTTTCATGTAACGCCCACACGCGTGGCTTGTATGTGCGATTTTCATAAGTTCTCTAGAGATAGATATAAATGAGATAACAAAAGAATTGAAAAAGCGGTATGGTCCGAGCGAGTATACCAATTCTAAGAATTCATCTTCCGTTAAAATTGTGGTCATTGCTAGACATCACCTCAAGTACAACTTCCGCCAAGTCCCTTCGTGATAGTGATGTGGTGCAAGTAAGGTCCAATCATTAATTTCATTTGTCGTAAGGATAAGTTGACATGGATTGAAATTAAACGACTAAAAGGTATATTTTAGTCCAGTCGAGGGGTTCATGTAAACGCCCACACGCGTGGCTTGTATGTGGGATTCCTGGGCGATTGAGGTTTCAATTAATATTGTTTTATCAAAGGTTACAATATTATTGTTACGAATTATTTGGCGATCGTATGCTTATGTGTTTTACATTATCGCTTCAGATATGTCTCTTACGCCGATTATCAATATGCTCGCACAAAACCGTTATCCGTCCAAATTTTATCGAGTGGAAACGAAACATGGAATATGTTCTTATCATTTGAAGAACACATGTTTGTTCTCACTACTCCTAAACCCGATGCCTCATCGACGCTGGCCGACTAACGAAAGCGAGAGTCAAGCGCACTTTGGAATAAGTCAAACAATATGGCTAAATGCTATATGATGACTACGATGTCCAAAGGCTTGTACCGCAAAGATCGATCGATGGTGACGCGATCGATATTTGGTCAAGTCTCGAGAGTAAGTTTGGGCGGTCGGATCGGACGATCCGCCCACACAATGAGAGATCTTGGCGAGTAAGATGGAAGAAGGAAGTTCGTCCATGAACATGTCTCCCACATGACTCATCTCATGGATAGTCTTGATCGGTTGGGAGGAGGTATTGACGGAAGCCAAGGTCGATATCATCCTCAATACACCGCCTAAGTCTTTTGAGAACGTGAATGCGATCATGAGCAAGACCGAGTTTACACTTAGTCGGTGCTTAATGATCTCGTTCGCTGCGGAAGGAGTTATGGGAAAAGGAGCACATGCTCTTGCTAGCACATCTAAGGGCCCAAAATTTTCATCGCAAAATGGAAATAGAAAAGGGGTACCAAAGGTGGTAGAGGCAAGGAAATAGTGGGAGTAATGGAGCAAGAACATGGTTGCCACGGAGGCTTGAAGAAGCCAAAGGAGAAAGGCAAGTGCTTCAGTGCGGTAAGATCGGGCATTGAAGGCCAAGTGCCCTATGCTCAAGGCTCCAGTACGCCGCTTGCTTTAGTAACGAAACATGTTTAGCGACTTGTTCTACCCATTCTTGGGTAGTAGATACGGGCGAATCGATCATGTTTGTTACACCTTGCGTGGGTTCCCGCGACAAGGGAGCCGTTTGATGGCGAGATAACGATTCCATGGGCAACGCGCGTAAAGTCGGCTGTTGCAGTTGGAGATGTTTCTTTATGTTTTGGGACAACAGCTTTAGTTTTGAAAGACGTTTTATATGTGCCGGATTTTCATGGAACCTTGTTTCGCTTCAAATTATTTACTCATGGATATTCTGTTATTTTTGATAGTGGTGTTTCTATCATAAGAAATAACGGTTATCTCGTGTTGGCACCTTATATAATTCACTTTATACTATTTACGCAAAACATAATACCTATAACTATGTCAGATCTTCATCAAACCCTAAAAGAGAAAGTTTTCACGCAAGATGACTCTACTTTTCTCTCGGCATCTTAGACTAGGTCACATCAATCTAAATAGGATCCAAAGACCGGCTAAGAATGGAGCGTTGGGTGATCTCACGCCATTCTGCGTTCCACCGCGAATCCCGTATGAAGGTAAGATGTCGACCGCACTTCAAAGCGGGCGGTTATAGAGCCAAAGAAATGTTGGAGTTAGTCCATTTCGACCGTGTGGACCGATGTCCACACAAGCTCGTGAGAGTACGCAGTATTTTGTCACTTTCATCGACGATTACTCGGTACGGATACGATACCGCTTTCACCGCGAAGTCTCGAATGCTTTGAGAAATTCAAAGAGTTTAAGGCGGAAGTGGAGACGAAGCTAGGTAAAGTATCAAGTCATCGCGTTCGATCGCGGTGGCGAATACCTCAAGAACGAAGTTTACGGACTATCTAGTGAAGTGTGGGATTACATCCCAACAAGATTTCACCGGGCACACCACAAAGAAATGGTGTGTCGAGCCAAGAACAGGACTCTTTTGGAAATGGTTAGATCTATGATGAGTTATGCTACATCGCCTATTTCGTTACGGGGATATGCCTTAGAGATTCGCGGCATACTCTAAATCTAGTACCGCCCAAGTCACCGAAAAGACCCTTCGAGTTGTGGTTTGGGCGCAGCCCGCTTAAGCCACATAAGGATATGGGGGCGCCCAAAGCACGTGTCTTTGCCAACAAGAAGGTCGACAAGTTGGAGGCTAGATCCGACGCAAGGTCGCTTTCGCTATCCTAGAGGAACGAAGGTGGTTTATTCTATAGTCCCAAGGATCGGAAGGTCATTATTAGACTAATGCTCGATTCTTAGAAGAGGACTACATGAAAATCATAAGTCCAAAGTTGAAATCATTCTTCAAGAATTAGAAGATGATCAGATTCCACCACCGACAGCCAAAGTACGAGATGTCGAGTCCAGGGAGGATCGACACCGATACTTCAAGAAATTGAAGTGGGTCGAGTTCCATTGGAGATACCGACCGCATAAGTGGTACCTACATGCAAGTTGTGCAAGTTAGAGAACCACAAGTATCTGCACCCACCGCTGCTATTGTGCTCGAGAACCTCGTCAGAAGTGTGGGAGGGTTGTTCGTCAACCCGAGCGATTTATGTTCGTGGTGAATCTTGGATTTGGTCCCAGCAGATTTAACATACAATAATCGACCCATGGACATACAAGGAGGCGATACAAGATATTGATGCAAGATCACGCACACCGCTACGGACTTAGAAATGGAGTCCATAACGCTATGGATGTATATGAAAGACACCTCTACCGGATGGGCAAGCCATAGGTAGTAAGTGGATATACAAGAGGAAGAGAGATTCGATGGAGAGGTTTCGCTTTTAAAGCCGTGCTTGTGGCGAAGGGTACACTCAGATTGAGGGCATCGATTTCGACGAGACCTTTTCACCGTAGCAATGCTCAAGTTCATCGTAATTCTTCTAGCCATAGCAGCCCACTGAACCTAGAGGTTTGGCAATGGATGTTAAAACCGCTTTTCTAAACGGTTACCTTGAGGAAGGTAGAGACATCTATATGCAAAGAACCAAGGTTATGTGGTAAAGGGTGAAGAGCATCTAGTATGGAAGCTAAGAAGTCCATTTATGGACTTAAGTGTGCCTCCCGATCATGGAACTTACGCTTTGACGAGGTAGTAAAGTCCCATGGATTTACCCGCTGCCTAGCGAGAGTTGTGTGTATCGGTTAGATGTCAACAGTGATGTGGTATTTCGCACTTTATGTAGACGACATCCTTCTAGTCGGGCAACAACGTGAAGTCGTTATCGACGTAAAGAGTTGGCTATCCGATCGCTTTCAAATGAAAGACTTAGGAGATGCACAGTATATTCTCGGGATCAAGGTTTACCGAGATCGCAAGAAGAAAATGTTGAGCTTATCTCAGCGCCTTACATTGATATCGTGATTACTGCTTTAGTATGCGCACCGCCAAGAAAGGATTGCTACCTTCGTACATGGCGCCTTTATTCAAAACGCAGTCACCCATGACCGCAGGAGATAGAGGAATGAGACAAGTTCCTTACGCTTCCGCCGAGAAGTCTCATGTACGCAATGCTATGCACGAGGTCCGATATCCGCTATGCGGTAGCATAGTAGCTAGATATCGCCTAACCTCGACAAGCTCATTGGATCGCAGAAAGCATATACTCAAGCACCGAAAAGGACTCGAGATTATAGGCTGGTTTACCATGCGAGATAGTCTAATGCCTTTGGGTTATACTGCACTGGATTTCCAAGTCGACCGTGATGAGAAAAAGTCAACCTCGTGCTATGTGTTTACCTTGGGAGGTGGAGCCAGATCCCAAGTGAGTGCAAAGCGGCGATGCATTATGGACTCTACCATGGAAGCCGAATATGTAGCCGCTCGGAGGCTTCTAAGGAGGCAGTATGGTTCAAGAACCACTCACGGATCTAGATGTGGTACTGGTTTGCCCAAGAGTATCATAGTTTCATCGTGATAACTCAGTGCATGGGCAAACTCGAAGGAACCACGGACCCACAAGCGACCAAACACATAGAGAGAAAGTACCATGTCATACGAGAAATCGTTAGACGAGGTGACGTGCTGATTGAAAAGATTGATACGACGAAAAATCTAGCGGATCCATTCACGAAGAGCCCGCCGCAAAAGTCTACGATGGACACGTTAGAGGACTCGATTGCGCTTAATGGCACCCACTTAGAAAGGAAACTTTGTATAAGTGGGAGAAGCAAAGTGATGGTTGTTTGTAATAGCTAGTAGAAAGACACATTGTATACTAAAAGTTTGCTTTAGTATAAGTGGGAGATTGTTAGATTTGTATATCGAAAGCGTTTGGTTGAGCTTGTATACAATGTTTCGTTACCACTATTACAATCTCCTATCCGATTTGAATACTTGATTGCATATATCTGTCCCCTTATCTCATATATGTTAGATCATACGGTGTGTAGAAGATCACGTAAGTGCATATGATTGGTCAAGCTTAATGAGATATAAAAGTTTCATGGTGAGACGACTTAAGGACGAGTTGTCGGTTTAGTCCGCAAAGATAGATAAGAAGTGACTGACTTAGTTGCTTGTCTATGCCGGCACGCCTCGACGTATGAAGGATCACAGCGAGATGTGTTCTTCTTTCGACCGTCGTGAAGAACCAAGATCTCGGTGACTTACGATGATCTAAACCTCGATAAGGTATTAGGTGAGTATGAGGTTGACCATCACTTTGACTTGTTATGAGCGAGGGTTATATGTTCTAACCCAAGATTCTCCGCATCTTGGGTGGTGGCGTCTTGTATGTCACGCTAGTTATCAGTCGAGTCACCGTATCCGTTTAGGATGATGACGCCCCTTAAGGAGCTCAAAAGGTTTATTGTACTAAACCCCGCAGTTGAGTTAGCTCAAGTACAATAATAAGGTCGAGTGGTACTACTTATGAAATGAAGTTAATCGCTTTAAGCGAATGATTGCTATAAATGATTAATGGACGCTCGATATCTTAAATACGGGATTCGTAATGTCTAAGTGCAAGCCCGACTCAACTTCGATAATAAAGGGGTAAGTCAACATTCTATCTCTAGTGGCATGATCGAATGTTTATAAATTAATTTATGTTCGGGTCGAACATAATATAATTAATTTATTTGAGGTCTATCTTTATTCCTCGTGATTTGATCCTGGCCGGCCCATCCAGCCCCGTAGATCGAGGAAATCGCGCCCTATAGCTCTCAAAGGCAAGATTTTATTCTCTCGATCCCACAAGGATATTATTATATTTATGGTATATGCATAGATCCTTTCCATATAAGATTATGGTAATAATCGAGAGTATGGAAATAATCCCGATAGTATGGAAATAATCCTAAGATTATGGTAATATTCCATATAGGATTATGGTAATTTCCATATAGGATTATGGTAATTTCCATATGGGATTAAGGTAGTGCATTATAAATATAAGGTATGAGATAAAGTCTAGGTTAATGCTCACATAATACACACAAGAATTTTCGGCCCCCCTCATTGTATTAAGAGAGAAAATCTCGAAAATTGTGTGGAGAGTATTGGGTGATTTTCCAAGCATTCTCCATAGATCGTCCTCACCGACGCTGGAGATTGGGCAACCGGATACGATCCGAGAAAGTCAAAGCACGAGTCCGATCCGCTCGATCCGCTCATCTCGCTCCATCGACCTCTTCGATCCAAAGGTAAACACGGAAAACCCCAACGTGTTGCGATTTAATTATATAGACGCATGCTAGGTTTATAATCAATGTATGGTGAATTAAACACCCAAGATGGATCCTCGGGCGAGGTTAACATACGCTTTTTCAAGGATTATTGAATCAAGAATGTTATTCTCTTGACTCTGATGAATCACTTTACCACTAATCAAATCTCAATCATAGTTTAATGATGGTCAATTCAATTGGTTACTAATTAATTTCGAACTACTAAATATTTACAACTACCAAGCAGAGACGAAACAATTAACAACAATAAAAGCATAGAATAACATATGCGTACATAAAATTAAACGATAAAACTGATTAGATCTCACGGAACGAGTCACGTTAGAACTTTTTTAATCTTCGTCGGAATGAAAGAAATTAGCTAGAACTCAAAAAATGAATTCAAGCTAAAAATATAAGAGAAAAGAGAAGAAGAAAAGTAAAAAGAAAAAATTGAACTTTTTATTGCCAAAACAGAAAATTACGTCTGGAATAAAAGAGATTACATGGAATATGGCTAATAGGATAGATTCCTATTTTAAAGGCTAATTCTTATCTATTCTCATTTAATAGGGAAAACTTATTCTAATTTAGTAATGAAACTATAAAATAATAAATAAAAATCTAAAACAAATGTCAAAGTCCATAACAATTAGTTAATTCTATTTTCCAACCCAAAAATTACTTTCACATCAAGCTTGAAAGGCTTATCACGGTTAAATTTCTTATCACGCTAAAAGTCTCGTCTTTAACTTATTCAGAACGAGGTTGAATGCGGTATGGGCATATTACATGACTTGTGGACAACAGCTTTAAGTCAATTCTCCAAAACTCTTATAAATTGATGTAAATTCTTCCATATTGCTTGCAATCACTATAATAAACCTTCAAATAATAAATTATCAATATAATCGCAATTAAATCCATACTTGAAGCCAAAACACACCAATAATCACCCAAAATATATATGAAAATACGCCCAATCAAGTAGTCATGCGAAAGGTACCTTAACAACGGTCACGACATACCCCGGATACTATTCGAATGGATATAAATTCCACATGATGTCTCATGGGACATATTGAGCCACTATGAACAGTGGTGTATGCATAAAGGGTGATTGTTATGGTTCAGATGACTATGGTGAATTCAATTATTATTGACGTTTGTTGGAGGTGTATGAGCTAGAGTATCTGGGTCTACCAAAAAAAATGATAACATTGTTTAAGTATGACTGTTTTTGATCCATCTACGTCTGGAACATCGTTGTACCCTCAATTCAAACTAGTTTTCATAAATCATACGCATCAGTATAACAAGTACGAACCTTTTATGTTGGCATATTGTTTAGCCTAGTTTTGTACGTATTTTACAGTATTGGTGGCCTTTGATTATTCGTTTATTCATTCGGTGTTTTGCATATATTTGTTGAGAAATTAATTAATTGCACCAATTTGGTGTTTGCATGATTCAGTGGTGAAAATGAGAAATTGTATGTCGAATCATGCAAAAATTCGCAAGTGTACATCGCGAGGGGATGCACGATGCGCGAGTGCCGACGTCCAGCACAACCAACCAACGCGGAAGCTCCATGTGCACGGTATGACCATACCGTTGGTGTTGCCTACCCGCAATCGTGCAGCACAACCAGTTAGTGAGGGATCTCCGCCCGCACGATGTCCTTATCTATTGCTCGCATTGGGCCAATAAGCAGCGCCCGCTAACTTGCCAACGTCTGTATAGGGAAATATGATTTTTTTCGTGCTCCCGATGATTATCTTAGATGTTTAATTCATCAAATATTTATTATATTCCTAGAATGCCCCCACATTATTAATTACAAGACATAGAGGTTTTCTCGTGTTTACTTTTGAATTCGACAAATCGATCAATGGTGACTCGACTTTGATCTTGAACTATGTCACGATGCACGATCTCGGTCTTTGAGTAAGAGCGTTCTATAGAGAACACCAAATTTTAGTCCCTTGCCTTGTGATTTTTGAAAATCACTATGCTACTTTTTGATCTTACTGATTTTCTCCTACCAAGTATTTATACTGCTCTTCCTAGAATCCTAATGTGATAGGATTCTGGCATATCTAATAAATAAAACAATTATCTTCTTTCCTGAAGATAATTACTTTCTAAATAATTATCTCTTGATATCGTTTGACACCAGATAATATCTATCTAAATTAGGAGATGTATTAAATAAATAATACAATAATTAGAACACAGTATCAGTGGGACTGCCTAAGGGTGGCCGAAAATTACCTGGTAAATAGGCATTGATGGGTCAATCCAGGGATCAAATACAAGGAATAAAGATGGACCTAAAATGAATTAATTATCTTATATTCAGCCCAGAACATAAATTAATTCATAAACATTTATTCATTCCACCAAAGAATAAATGTTGACTTACCCTTTTATTACTGAAGTTGAGTCGGGCTTGTACTTAGACTTTTGAATTCTCGTATTTAAGATATCGCACGTCCATTAATTATTTATAGTACTCTGACTACTTAAAATAATTAATCTATTTAATAATTCATCAAGTATTACTACTCAACCTTATTATTGTATTTGAGTTAACTTAACCTGTAGGATTTAATATATGAGCTCCTTAAGGGAACGTCATCATCCTAAACAGATACGGTGACTCGATACAGGTAACCATCATGACATACAAGCACTATCACTATCCAAGATACAGATAATCTTGGGCTATACCATGTAACCCTCACCCATAACAAATCAAAGTGATGGCGAGTAACCCATACTCATCTGAAAACTTATCAAGGTTTAAATCAACGTAAAGTCACCTCAATGTGATCCATCAATATGTCAAGACGTACTTGCATAGACAAGCTACCAAATCAAGTCACTTCTTATCTATATTACAACTTATACCGACAACTCATCCTCAAGTTGTCTCAGTTGTGATCCTTTTTATATCTCAACTAGCTTAACCAATTATACAGACTTCTATGATCTTCTACACACTATATGATCTAACTTTTGTATGAGATAGTGAGATAGCATATGCAATCAAATAAACAATTCAGATAGGAGATCGAAATAGTGGTAACAGAAAACATTGTATACAAACTCAAGCAATCTGCTTTCAATGTACAAATCCAACTGCCCGAGCACATTGTGCACGTCCCAAGGCACTCTTTGCTCGTGCGTTGTTCTTGGTCACGCACTTCTTTTTGGCATGCCTCTTATCCGCAAGTGCATACCCTCAGCACGCGTTGTCGGTTCTTTAGAAAATTATTTCACGAGACGAGGGTTTAAAAAGAGAGAAAATCAATCGCCGCTCTTCTCAGTTCATATGTTCCAGTTTTCTTTCTTTAGTTTTATTTTTCTCATTTTAATTCTTGTATTTGGATTATCTATTGAGACTTGATGATTCCAAATTATTAGACGATGTATTTATAGATGATTGGTTGTAAGAAATTACTTTTTCAATTATGTGTATGTATTTGTTTGTGAATTGATTTATGATAATTATCTATTAGATTTGTTCGTCGTTCTAGATATTTGTGATAGATGTGTTGATGAATTGCATATGTTATACCGAGTGAATTGATTATTGTGTGATTATAGTTTACGGACTCGAAAGAATAGTTTGCTATAATTGCGTGCTTGCGATTGATAATTGATAAATGCGAGAGTGGTTTGTTTTAAGTTTGGTGACAAATATATGCAAGAGCAAGTTTGCCGTTGGATAATTAATTAACATGGTTTAGTTTATGTCGTCGGTTTCATGTGTGTCTAATTGTTCTTTCATGATTGGTAACGAGTGAGGTCAAGTGACGAACTAGTCGTCGATTGCGTGTCTAGCGTAGATGGGATCCAAAAACAAGTCTATGTGATACAGATGAGATTGAGAGATGAGTATGTGCGAAAAATTTGAGATCAGAACTAAACTTAAATCGAAAATGCAGACATTGGGGTTAGTCTCTCGGGTAATTCGACTTACTTAGGCCCTTCATAAACGCGAGAACGAGTGAAGTACGCGTTAGGTGAGATGGTTGTGTGGGTAGCTGACTGGTCGTTGGCTAGTCGATCACGAGGATATAGCTTTGAACCCTAGAATCCCGTCTTCACTTCTGTGTATCTGCCAGTTCAATTTGTTATCCAAGTACATTTTCCTTTGCGTTTTGTTGTCGTTCTAGTCCTTCCATGACAAACGCCTTTTTGGATTAGAATGTTTAGGACCTTTCTTTTTTTGTTTTTATGTGTGACATAGAACTGTAGCCCTGTTAAATCTTTCTTGAGAGTACGACTGGGTTGATCTTGCCGCTCTATGGGATCTCGTACGATTGCGAACGACTTAGATAATATTTAGGTTGGAACACATATTAAGCCTTTCAAGTATATTATTGTAGTTCTCCGAATATGAATCAGTCTAGAAAAGATTGATGGAATGTGTATAATTAAAAGCTAGATCTGAAATCAAAATTTAAAAACCACGTAAATCTTGAGTTCTTTTTGTTTTTTCAACTGCATGTCTTGTTTTCTCTAGCACTTGTTTCATGACAAACTTTAATAATTTTCTTCGGAGCTCCATACTATTTTCTATATTTCCACTTCTTTTCTTTCGATTCATCACATGGGATCTTCAGTTTAAATTTTTAATATGTGTATTATGTCATAAAAACAAAATCATTGCAGCACAAATTGGGTAATTATTGATTTTACATTTATCAATAATATTAATATATAAAAGCTACATATTATAAAAATCCACCAGATATAGCGCATAATAAAATAATGAATTAATAATAGAGTAAATATCACTTTATGTCCCAACGTTTCGTGATTTTTCACTTAATGTCCCAACGTAAGCATATTATTATTTTAGTCCCTAAGGTTTAAAAAAAATTCTATTAATGTCCTGGAGCTGATTTTCGACGAACAGACGCCTGACGTGGCTGTCGGAGAGCCACGTTAGGTGCCACATCAATTAAAAAAAGAATCCACTTGTATTAAGCTCAATAAGCCACATCATTTAACGTCTTTTAAGCATAATTGTTTAGAACACAAAAAAAGCCCTTCTCACCTTTTGCTTAAGAATAGAGAAAAGCACTTTAAGAAACCCCCTCATATGAAAGACGACAGAAACAAGGAGCAGAGAAAAAGTCCTAGAAATATCATTCTTCTTCGCATAAGGGGACATAGATCGGGAACCTCGTATGAAGACGATAAGGTCTCAAATTTCTTCGTAGAACACCTGCTTTCGGGATGTCATTCAGAGATAGCGAGAATTCTGTGAATTCACATGGAATACATGCATGCAAGGATGGACCTTGCCATTTGCTGGTATCATGTTCTTTTAACAATCCGGGCAGATGTTTCTAGAGATACCCACTATGGAATGAGGTAATTGTGCTTCTTATTTAGGGTGTATATTGCAGTATCGAACTATTTGGATTATTTTGTGAATTTGTGGAATTTTTGGTGATTTGTGGAATTATTGTTGTTGCATTTGTTGACAGCCCGGTGACTGCAACTATTTTGCTTGGTTGGAGGAACCATATTATGGAAAGGCGATAGATTCTCTTCTCAGATTGATAAGGAAGAAAAAGATTGTGGAAGATGACAACAAGTTGATAAAGAGTTGGGTAGACGAGCTTGATTCCCAACTAATAAAACTTCGTAGTGATAACAAGTTGTTGAAGCAAGCTTTGAAGAGGACGAAGCATAAAATTCGTGTTGTGGTTTTTCTTTGGATTTTTAGCTTCTTTGTTGTATTGTGGAGGAGAGGTTTAGAGAAGAATCGGTTTCTACATTCACAACTACAATGTCTTCCAAAATGAGCAAGCAGATTTGTAATTGAACTTATTGTATTTGATGGATATCTGATCAGTTTAATCTTAATTTTATGGATCGGTTTAATCTTAATTTTATGGATCATTGCACTGATGAGTTTCTTTTGTTGGTTTAACAACTATATATTTGTTGAATCAATAACAACTGGTAGAAAGGGCTCTTAGTATTGCTGGTTTAACATTTGTGTGAAAACTGTTGGATTTGTATATTGAAAACAGAATGGTTGAGCTTATATACAATGTTTCATGTTACCACTATTACAATCTCCTATCTGAATTGTTTACTTGATTGCATATGTATGTCCTTTTATCTCATACATAAGTTAGATCATACAGTGTGTAGAAGATCACAGAAGTCTGTATGATTGGTTAAGCTTAATGAAATATAAAAAGATCACAGCTGAGACAATTTGAGGATGAGTTTTCGGTATAGGTTGCAATATAGATAAGAAGTGACTTGACTTGGTTACTTGTCTATGCTGGTAAGTCTCTGACATATTGATGGATCACAGTGAGATTAGTTCTTCTATCTGACCGTCATGAAGAACCTAGATCTCGGTGACTTTACGTTGATCTAAACCTCGATAAGGTTTTATATGAGTATGAGTTACTGATCATTACTTTGACTTGTTATGGGTGAGGGTTACATGAGATAACCCAAGATTCTTCGCATCTTGGATGGTGGCAGTGCTTGTATGTCGTGTTAGTTACTTGTATCGAGTCACCGTATCCTTTTAGGATGATGACGTCCCCTTAAGGAGCTCAAAAGGTTAGTTGTACTAAACCCTGCAAGTTGAGTTAGCTCAAGTACAATAATAAAGTTTAGTGGTACTACTTAAGGAATTAAAGAGATTAATTATTAAGCTGTAAGAATGTTACAAATAATTAATGAACGTGCGATATCTTAAATACGGGGATTCGTAAAGTCTAAATGCAAGCCCGACTCAACTTTGGTAATAAAGGGGTAAGTCAACATTTATTCTCTAGTGACATGAGTAAATGTTTATGAATTAATTTATGTTCTAGGCTGAAAATAAGATAATTAATTCATTATAGGCTCATCTTTATTTGTTGCATTTGATCTCTGGGCTGGCCCGGATATTTTGGCCCCCTATAGCAGAATCCCACTGGGACTCTGTTTTGATTCTCCGATATCTAGATAGATTTTATCTGATATCTTTAGATATCAAGAGATATTATTCTAGATATGGTTTATCTGCAAAGATATGATTGTATTTATTAGATATACAAAAATCCTATCATAATAGGATTCTAGAGATGCATTATAAATACAAGGTGAGAGAAAATAAGAAGAAATGCTATTTGATAAACGTGTTTTTTACTCGTTTAAGAATGATATATTTGGATGAATTTAGATCATTTTAAGTGCGTTTATATAGTTGATTTTGTGCTTTTAGCCATTTTGAGAAGATACTGCTCTTGGGGTTTCTCTTTGGCGTTTTGTAGGCTTTTCAGGTAATAATCGATGCACGAGGCAAAGAACGAACCAAAGATGAAAAGGAACAAGAGGCTAGAGGCCGCTAGCCCGACCGCGAGCTCGGGCAGAAAGCTTCTAGACTTAAATACTAGCGACCGGACCGCTAGCCATGGCCACGGGGATTCTCGAAAAGGTTTTGTATTAGAACTAGTGACCGACCTAGCGACCGCTAGGCACATCACGCGACCGCGAACCTGGTCGCGAGTTCATCGGAGAAAGTTTCTGTCTCTAGCTAGCGACCAACCTAGCGACCGCTAAGCCTTGCGGCCTGACGCGAATTAGGGTTTCGGCCCATCATCTATAAATACCCCAAACCATCCATTGGCGCCCCCATCTCATGCCAGCTCGTTTTCTATCCAGTTTTAACCTCTTTTTGAGCTTATTTTTCATTCTTGTTCTTCAATTCTTGTTCTAGCTTTAGATTTTATTCTTCCAGACTTTAGATTCCTACAAGTTTCAGATTTAATTACGGATTCGAGTTGTTCCTCGTCGTTGATTCCTACGATTTTATCTATTCAATTTAGTTTATGTTATCTTTATTTAATTCTTGCTTTGGTAATTTAATTATGAGTAGCTAAATTCTGTATTTATCCTAGAGTTTGTATGTCTAGCTAGATTTCTGTGATTTATCTGTTGATACTGCTTTACCTTCCAGTCATCGATTTGTGGTTCATGGAGCTTAATCTTATGTGTTAATTTCTCATCAACTTTAATGCATATATAGTTGCCAATTGAATACTTAACAGTTTTGATTGTCAATCGATCTTGAATGCACAATACGGGTAAGCCTTGAGTCGTAACTGAGATAGGAATATCCGTATGAAGCATATTCTTTGTGAGCTTTTTGGAGTTACTAATTTCCACCTTGAGCCGTAACAGTAATAGGAAAATTAGTAATCTACAACCACAATTGTCATAACTAAATTGATGGTTACTTATGTGATCTTTCATCGTAACTGGATTAAATTGGTTAACAAATTCATAGGTTGATTGTGTGTATCTGGTTAGGTTAATGGAGCTTAATCTTGTGTGTTAATTTTTGATCAACTTTAATGCATATACAGTTGCCAATTGAATACTTAACAGTTTTGATTGTCAATCGATCTTGAATGCACAATACGGGTAAGACTTGAGTCGTAACTAAGATAGGAACATCCATAGGAAGCATATTCTTTGTGAGCTTTTTGGAGTTACTAATTTCCACCTTGAGACATAACAGTAATAGGTAAATTAGTAATCTACAACCACAATTGTTGTAACTGAAATTGATGGTTACTTATGTGATCTTTCATCGTAACTTGATTAAATTGGTTAACAGATTAATAGGTTGATTGTGTGAATCTGGTTAGGTTAAATACATCCCTAGGATCAGTCTTTCTCACTTGAGTTCTTTCCTATTTAAATTTTGTCTAGTCCAATCATCTCATCTCTTGATATCTGTTGCCTAAATAATAAGTAAAGATTCTTTGTTAATTATTCACTGTGTTTTCGAATATCAGTCTCTGTGGATACGATATAATACTTGTTGTTTTTACTATCATTATTTTGGTAGAAATTATAGCAATCAAATTTTGGCACCTTGCCGGGGACTGTGTAGATTTCATAGTGATAATTTTCTAAATTATAATTATTAATTCAGGCTTAAAAAAATAAAAAAAATAAAAATATTTTTGTGTTTTTACCTTGGTTTGATATGGTTGTTGTCTTGTTGCGCAGTACATGATCACAAGGTCTCAGAGGAAAGAAATTCTTCCGTTGGATCCCGAGATTGAGAAATCGCATAAGAGATAGCGCTGAGAAATGAGACAAATAATGGCAAATAGACAACCCCAGGGCCATGATAGAATGGCCGAGATGGAAGAGATGCTAGTCGCAATGCAACGCCAACTGGCGTTGCAGAATCAGATGGGCCAGATCGGTGGATGAGCACCACCCATACCGCTCTATCACATGTACAGGCCACCAACGGATTAGTTCAACGGTGGAGGATGGGGACCGAACGTTAATACTAACAACTTTGAGTTAAAGCCCCTCATCAATATGATACAAGCGGAGCAGTTTGGGGGAGGGATTAGTGAAGACTCCAATGCACACTTGGAGGCATTCCTTGATATATGTGATACAATCAAACAAAATGGAGTGCCAGCTGATGCCATCCAGATGCGGATGTTCGTATTTTCGCTAAGAAGTCAGGCGAAAGAATGGTCCAAGAGCTTGGACAGGTCAAGAATCACTACATGGGAGCAGTTATGCGAAAAGTTCATGTCCAAATACTTCCCACCTGCCAAGGCTCAAAAGATCATTGCCGAGATATCCCACTTTTCACAATTGGGAGATGAGTCATTATTTGAAGCCTGGGAGAGATTCAGAAACCTGCTCCGAAAGTGTCCACAGCATGGGTTTTCACCTGAGCAGCAAGTGACCCAATTTTATAGTGGACTCAATGCTAACACCCGTAGCATTGTAGATGCTTTAGCCGGAGGATGAATTCTCAATCGAGGAATAGATGAAGAATTGAGAATAATTGAAGAGATGGCATCCAATAGCTATCAGTGGCCGATGGAGAGACAGCCTATCAGAAAAGTTGCCACTGCCGAGCTTGATAACAGATATGATGATCTGTTAGAAAAATTCACATTATTGCAAAAATAGTATGAAGCCGAGAGGAAATGGGAGATGACTGTTGCCATGGCGCAGAACATAGAGGACGCTCACTTTGTAAACCAAAGGAATAATTTCAAAAGGAATCAGAGTGAGAATCAAGCATATCATCCCAGCAATAGGAATCACCAAAAATTTCCTATGCAAATGCACAGAATGCTCAGCAACCACCACATGGTTTTGCTGTTAGTGATGGGATGAGTGTGGGACCGAAGAAGCCTAGCCTGGAGAAAATGATGCAGCAGTTGGTTATAAGTAACCAACGATTAATGTGTGACAAAACTCCTTCATTAGTACTACTGGTCAGAAGATTGCACATCTGGAATCCACCGTAGCAGCTATGGGCAAACATTTGAAGTAATGGAGAACCAGATTAGCCAAATAGCTGCACATCAGAATGGGCAACACATGCAATGGCAATTTTCAAGCAATACAGAGCAGAATCCGAAAAATATACCCCCACATCAATGTAATGCCATCTATTTGAGAAGCGGAACAGCATATCAAAACCACCCGGAACGAGAAGAATGTCAAAATTTGAACAACGAGGAGATAGCGACTGCTAGACCGGCCGCTACGACTGATACAAAACATTTTCCGGAGAAACTAGCGACCGACCTAACGATTGCTAAGCCGGCCACGAGAAAAAGTACAGAATGTTTTGACGAAGAACTAGCGATCGACCTAGCAACCGCTAGGCCGACCATGAGGAACAACAGAGACACGGCATCAGGAGCTCACGAACACCCTAGCGGTCGCGAGGGTGGCCGCGAGGCAGACCATACGAAGACTCTTCCGACATTCACTCCTCCCGTTCCTTTCCTAAGTCGGCTAGATCAGTCGAAATATGATGAGGAGTTTACCCGGTTCAAAGAGATGTTTCAGAAAGTCAACATCAACATACATCTCTTTGATGCGCTCAGAAACATGTCAGGGTATGTCAAATTCCTGAAGGATGCAGTGGCGAACAAGAAAAAGTTGGGAAGATTTGAAAAAAATCAACCTCTCAGAAGAATGCAGTGCTATCTTACAGAGGAAGTTGCCACTGAAGCAGAAGGATCCTAGGAGCTTCACGTTAGAATGCGAGATTGCAGAGCACATATTTTCCAACGTTTTGTGTGATTTGGGAGCGAGCATCAATCTGATGCCCTTATCTGTCTTCAACCGCCTGGAGCTTGGAAAGATGAAGCCAACTACGATTTCATTGATGATGGCAGACAGGTCAGTATCATATCCTAATGGAGTAGTTGAAGATGTGTTGGTAAGAATTCGGGATTTTGTCTTTCCAGTTGATTTTGTTATTTTAGACATACCTGGATTTAAAAATCAACCACTAATCTTGGGTCGGCCTTTTCTAGCCACTGGTCATGCTTTAATTGACGTGCAGGAAGGTGATCTCACATTTCATGTAAATGATGAGGAGCTGAAAATTTCAATCTATGATGTCATCAAGCGACACGGTAGTTCAGAGCATGAAGATTGCTATTCAATCATCACTGCCACAACTAGCCCAATCTCATACATAGATGGTAACCGACCAGTTGAGGAGGATGCTACAAAGAAGAAGAGGACTCGGAATGGAACCCCGAGTGAATTGTTCAAGTTTGGGGGGAGCCACTTCCACACTCAGTGGTGGTCTGCGGTGAATGACAAATACAGAGGCAAACACAGGTTTGGGAAAAAGTCGGCTACATAAACACCAGATTGACCAAGGTATGAAATGGTCTAGTTAAAGACATTTAAATTAAGCACTTGTTGGGAGGTAACCCAATGTTTTGTTTTGTTTTCATTTTTTTTTTTTCGTTTTCTTTGTTTTTGTTTTTTTTTTTCTTGCTTTGTCTTGTGTCTGATTAGGGTTGAGTTGAATGACGAGCAGCCGATGATGAGAATTGTTTTTATTATAAAATTTGATTGCAACTGATTTTGTGAGACGAAGCATGTTATGATTATTGTGAGTATTGAGCCTTTGAGAACTTGATCACATGTTTCATACCTGTGAGACTTGAGCTTTTGACTGTCATATCTTTTCAGTCTTGTTTCTTTCTGTGTGAATAGTTTGAAATAGCATGTGTTTCTCTAGAACTTGCTCTGGATCTTTTTCGAGGTTGCATTGATGTGCTTAAGAATTGGGAGATGATATTAGGCATTCTTTTCTTAACCTATATATTATCCAAACACTAACCTGTGAATCATTGTATCCTTTGATAAGCCCGTTTGAGCCTACCTTATTCTTTCATGAAGCCGTGGGTTGGGTTGTGTTAATTAGTGCGAGATTTGGCTGCTTGAATTGAGGGTTGAGAAAAAGAAAGAAAAGAAAAAGAAAACAGATGATGGAAAGTGATAATAAAAAATAGTTGCTTACCCATATAAGTTCAAATAAAAAACAATTAGAAAAAAAAAGAGAAAAGAAAAGAAAAAGAAGAAGTTGACACATGTATGTGAAAAAGAACATAAATGGGTAAGTAGCTAGTGCTTGAGATGAGTATATCACTTATATGATAAGTGTGAAGTTCTTAGAAAAAATTAACTTTTTGGTATGGAGAATTGAAATGAATTATAAAAGTTTGGGATTTGTGTCTTGTGACGCTTGTTGTGTTTTTCATTATGGTATTATGAGTCACTTAGCCTAAATATATCATACCTTACCAAAGAGCACACAATATAACCTTTTATAAGACATTTTTATCTTAGTTCTTGAGCACATATTTGAGCAATGGAGAATTAGATAATTTGCAAGCTTATGGTAGATTCCGTTTGTTTTTAAACATTGAGAGTATACACATCCTCCTTGATACACTTGAGTGCTTGAGAGTTTATATATATCCATGTCGTGAGGATTAAAGTTTGAAAAGGCTTGGGCTCATGGTTATTATGACATGTGGAGTTTAAAGAAAGATGTTGTGATTTGATTCATTTGATGTGAATCTTTTATTTCTCATTGCTCTGAGGCGTATTGCTATTGTCGTTCGACTCATTCCCTGTCTTTTGGTTGTCTTTCGTTTGTTCTGTTTTGTTTGGGGACAAACAATGTGTTAAGTTTGGGGGTGTGACAAACGTGTTTTTTACTCATTTAAGAATGATATATTTGGATGAATTTAGATCATTTAAGTGCGTTTATATAGTTGATTTTATGCTTTTAGCCATTTTGAGAAGATACTGCTCTTGGGGTTTCTCTTTGGCGTTTTGTAGGCTTTTCAGGTAATAATCGATGCACGAGGAAAAGAACGAACCAAAGATGAAAATGAACAAGAGGCTAGTGGCCACCCTAGCGGCTGCTAGCCCGGCCACGAGCTCAGGCGGAAAAGCTTCTGGACTTAAAACTAGCGACCGACCTAGCGGCCGCTAGGCACATCATGCGACCGCTAGCCATGGCCGCGAGGATTCCCGAAAAGCTTATGTATTAGAACTAGCGACCGACCTAGCGAACACTAGGCCGGCCGCTAGGCGCTGTGGCCTGACGCAAATTAGGGTTTCGGCCCATCATTTATAAATACCTCAAAACATCCATTGGCGCCCTCATCTCATTCCAACTCGTTTTCTATCCAGTTTTAACCTCTTTTTGAGCTTATTTTTCATCTTGTTCTTCAATTCTTATTCTAGCTTTAGATTTTATTCTTCTAGACTTTAGATTCCTACAAGTTTCAAATTTAATTACGGATTCGAGTTGTTACATTCCTCATTGTGGATTACTACGGTTTTATCTATTCAATTTAGTTTATGTTATCTTTATTTAATTCTTGCTTTGATATTTTAATTATGTGTAATACCCCGCATTTTCTGTCGCAGAGATTAGCTCTTGATTAAGAGCTTATGAGAAGGGCATTGCATCATTAAGAAGGAGTTGTTTAAGTTAGAAGCTTTTACGTAAGCTTCGAGTTGAGAGGATAGAATTGAGGCTGATTTGAGATAGAAACCGAGACAAGATTCTTAGATATTTTTTAGAATAAGAAGACCTAGATTCCAAGGGTCTTGAGATGATAGATACATGCTCAATGAAGTATTGATTTCAGAAAATTGGGAATTTCAAAATCTATGCTTTTGTGGCGTCGGCGTTTGCGATTAAGCTCAATTAAGAGCGAGAATATTTAAAATGATTTTGGTCAAGAATATATTTTATAATTATATTTTGATGTTTATGATATATTATTGAGTTCAAAAGCAAAGATTCAAGTAGAGATTTTTTTATCAGATAATTAATTTTGATTTCTTTCTATAGAAACGTTATCCATTATTTTACAATTATTATATTTAATTTTCAAGTAAAAGCTATTATTTATTTACTAAAGAAAATTAGAAAAAGAAAAGAAAGAAAAAGGTTTCTAGATAAGTGATGAATAATCACTTATTTAAAGAAAATCAAAAATAGATTAAATTATTACATAAGATTAAATGCATAGAAATATGAAATAACACTATTCATCTTCATTTTTTATCCTCAAATTCACGTCTACACACACTCACACACACTAATTTTCGAAAATTCCAAGAGAAAAATAAGAAGATCCAGCCGTTGAATTTTCGATCCGTCTTCGAAACGAGGCTTTTATGCCGCTTTATGTGGATTGATGATTCAAGTGAAACGAAGAACGAAGTGAAGATAGAAGGTACATTCCTCGAGTGATTGTCGCCAGGTGGGTATAAGTATTTTCTATAATGATATGCTTATGCTTTTATATGTTTTCAAATGATATGATATGCATTTATTCTAAAAAGTTTCAAAGTTAACTGACTTGCCTGATTTCTGAGCATAAGCATGACATGCATGATGCACTACCTATCCACGGAAGAAAAAGAAAAAGAAATAAAGAAAGAAATGACCAACGTCGGGTATGACCGTAGTTGGTAACATTCGGGACCAACTCGGCTATGTGATGTTAAAGTGTTTGAGAAGGAGGCCTACTTCTCAACACACAGAAAGTAACCGTGGATATGGGAAGGAAAAGAGAAAGTTACATGCAAGCATATGATATGCATATACACATGTTATGATGATGAAAAGTATGAATGAACAGATTTGAATGATCTTATGCAGGTAAGCTAAATAAAACCCTGCATAAGTTTTCTTTATGGTAAGTCAAGTTATAGCCCTAAGGGAAAAGTTTTAAATGTTTTTGGCAAATACCCACTGAGTGCATTTTTGTACTCACGCCCTGCATATATTTCTAAATATGCAGGTTGAGCTTGAGAGGATGCTGGAATCGAATGCTGCGTAAAGGAGCTTCTCTAATTGAATTGACTCATGATAACATGTTTAATTGTCCATGTCGTTTATTTGATGTTAACATGTCTTGTTGCCTAGAGAGTTATGTCATCATACATAATTCTCAGCCATACTTCGGTTGCCGAACTTTGGCCTTTATTTGCTTATGTGATCATGTTCAATGCTCTGTGAATAAGAATTTACTCGAATGCTCAGAATTGTTTCTGTTGGATTCAATATTATGTTATTAGATCATTGTTAAACCATGTTTAAAAGGTTGACAAATTCTCAAAGTTGTCGAAGCATGCTTGAATATCTCCATTCTCGATATTGGTTATTCCGTTTGGATTTTCTGTCTTCCACCATTGTTCTTAATTCGATTCTTTATTGTGATGTGAAGATTTAAAATCATCCTTTGTTCAATTCTATTTTATCTCTTTAGTCTATAAACATTTGAATTCTTCTTGATAAAAATTGGTACCCTATTTGTCTCTTGAGATATTTTGATCATTGTTGACGTTATTAATTATCAGAATTTCCTTCTTAACCCCACGTCACGGCCTAATTACATGATTAAGTAGTTGGGTCGTGACATTATGAGTAGCTAAATTCTGTATTGATCCTAGAGTTTGTATGTCTGGCTAGATTTCTATGATTTATCTGTTGATACTGCTTTATCTTCCAGTCATCGATTTGTGGTTCATGGAGCTTAATCTTATGTGTTAATTTCTTATCAACTTTAATGCATATATAGTTGTCAATTGAATACTTAACAGTTTTGATTGTCAATCGATCTTGAATGCATAATACGGGTAAGCCTTGAGTCGTAACTGAGATAGGAACATCCGTAGGAAGCATATTCTTTGTGAGATTTTTGGAGTTACTAATTTCCACCTTGAGACATAACAGTAATAGTTAAATTAGTAATCTACAACCATAATTTTTGTAACTGAAATTGATGGTTACTTATGTGATCTTTCATCGTGACTGGATTAAATTGGTTAACAGATTAATAGGTTGATTGTGTGAATTTGGTTAGGTTAAATACATCCATAGGATGAGTATTTCTCATCTGAGTTCTTTCCTATCTAAATTTTGTCTAGTCCAATCATCTCATCTCTTGATATATGTTGCCTGAATAATAAGTAAAGATTCTTTTTTAATTAGTCACTCTGTTTTCGAATATCAGTCTCTGTGGATACGATATAACACTTAATGTTTTTACTATCATTATTTTGGTAGCAATTATAGCGATCACTATTCTCATTGTGATTTTCGAAATTGCATAGGAAAGAAAATGAGGCGAAATTTTGCAGCAATCTCCATAGATTGCTCTCACTCAGCATTGGAGTTTTGACAAACGGGATACAGTCCAGAAGATCAAAGCACGAGTCTTCTATCGATCTTTATCCGAGAAATTCGTAGGTAAACAAGAGAAAACACCAACGTATTGCAATTAATTATATAGACGCATACTAGGTATATAATCAATGTGTGGTGAATTAAACATCCAAGATAGATCCTCGGAAGAGGGTAAAATCATATTTCCCTACAATTGTTATCAGAGCCTGGGATCAGTATCTTTGTTATGTTGGATTAATTCACGTTTGATTACTACGTGCGCAATAATTAATTGTATATCTGCCGTTCTTCGTGGCTCGTTTTTTTGCTTTTTTGGTGGATTCATTTTTTACCATGAGAAAATCTGTGATTATATTAGGATTTATTTTTTTGTAAATCAAATCTGTAAAAATGGAGAACGAAGACGAAGAACGCGAAGAACGAGATGAGATAATGGAGTCATGTCGCATGACGCGACGGAAGGTACGTCGGTAATAGCCGGACGTGCATCCAGATAGCGTGCAAGCATGGCACGCAAAGTGCCCAGGCTGGTCGACGGCGCAACAACAGCGCCCAGTCGCGTGGATGCCTATCGCACGAAGCGCACGGGCAGGTCAGCACATGCTGGGACACGATGTGCGAGAAACATCGACAGATCAGCATGGCGTAGTGAAAGTCTCAGCAACATCATCACGCGACTCCAGTGCGGACAGACCTCGTATGCGGAATGCGCACGGATGTGCAGATCCACGAGGCTTTCGGGCAACATCGGCGGATGCGCGCAGACAGCACTCGGCAGGGCGCTCGCTACTCAGCAGTAGCAGGTACGTGGGGCAGTGTTAGAAGCGTCTTGGCGATGGACGATGATATGTGCGGACGAACACGTACAATAGGGCACGTTTTCAGCACGTAGACCCATACACGGATGCTCGGTAGGATTCTTGATACTGTTGGTCGACGACGGATAACGAAACGGCGTGACATGGGCGGCGGATGGCTACTGGGCGCGCTATGTGTTGTGCCCTAGTGCGCGGCCCAACCCATCTGGGCTGACCCTAACCCGTTTTTCCGATCCGGATCCAGTTTTTTGATCCAACCCGGCCCAAATCACTATTCCGACCCAGTTTTTTATTTTCGGCCCAAAACCAATTTTGATGAGTTCGGTCCGTGCCCGTGCCAAGCCTGTTCGAGATTTTGAAGATGCATGCGTTGCAAATTTATGTAATAAATTAGGCGAAATGCTGGATCCACAGTGGGCGCGATGAGCGATTTTATTTTATTTTTTATCGTTCAAAGCATGTCATGGATGTTTAAATTATGCAGTAGCATGCTATGTATGTTTAATTACATAGATAAACATGACATATATTTTTGTGATTGACTGCGTTTAGCAAGCATGCTAGGTTTATCGTGTTTTGAAGCATGTTTTAGAATTTTGCGAGCATGTTTTACATGTTGGGTTCTAGAGAAAGCATGCTAGGACTACCTGATCTGCATGGACAAACCTTTTGAAATAAAAGACCAAGAAAGAAACCCGACGTATTAATTTTTAAATTAAAAACGTCAAGATCTCCACATTTTGGTTTCTAAACAATATAGTACGCACTGTGAATAAACGTCCATGCACATGGCTTGCTTACACTGATTATCATAAGTTTGTTAGATGAGATTTCTAAATAAACCATTTTAATCTATTGAGAAGTGAGAGTTTCATGTACAAACATCCACACGCGTGGCTTGCATATGCAATTTTAATAAGTTCTCTAGAGATAGATTTAAAATGAGATGACAAACGAATTTGAATTGGATGCAGTATGGTCCGAGTGAGTATGCTAATTCTAAGAATTCATTTTCCGCTGTCAAAATTATGGTCACTGTTTAGGCATCACCTCAAGTACAACTTCCCGCGTAGTCCCTTCTTGCGATAGTGATGTGGTCTAGTTAAGGTCCAATCATTTATTTCATTTTTCATAAGGATAAGTTGATATGGATTAAAATTAAACGACTAAAAGGTTTATTTTAGTTTGGTCGAGGGGTTCATGTGTAAACGTCCACACGCGTAGCTTGTATGTGGGATTCCTTGGGCGATTGGAGGTTTCAATTAATATTGTTTTATCAAAAGGTTACAATATTATTGTTACGAATTATGTGTGATCGTATGCTTATGTGTTTACATTACTTTTCGGATATGTCTCTTATACTCATTATCAATATGTTCGTACAAAACCCCTTATCTGGTCTAAATTTTATCGAGTGGAAACGAAACATTGAGATTTTTCTTACTGTCGAAGAAAATTTATTTGTACTCACTACACCTCATCCAACATCCTTAGACGATTCATCTACCGATGAGCGCAAGGAGCACGAGAAATGGGACAAATCAAATAGAATGGCAAAGTGCCTTCTTTTGGTCACCATGTGCGAGTCCTTGCAACTCCAGCATTAAAAGATGGAGGATGCAACCACTATCTGGATAAATCTCATGAAATCGTATGGGGATTCGGAGAGAATCGTTAGTCATAACTTGACAAAATTAATTATGTCAAGTTCAATGATGGAAGGCGATTCAGTGCATGGCTATGTAGAGCAATTGATCAATCTCTTTAGAGAGCTTGAATTGGTTGGAGGATATATTGATGATGTAGTCAGAATCGATATAGTCCTCGACACTTTATCCAAATCTTTGGATGACTTTCGTTATAGTGTAATCCTTTATGAAAAGAGTTATACTTTAAATTTATTGCAAGAGGATTTAGAAACGGAGGAACGCAAGATGGGCAAAGGTTCGCATTCTTTAGTACGCACCTCAAGGAGGACCAATGCTTCATCGAAAGATGAAAAGGTAAAGTGGAATTCAAGAGATGCTAAAGCTAAAGAAAGAGTGGGAGTAATACAAAGGGTTCTACCAGCTGTTTGAAAAAACAAAAAGAGAATGGCAAGTGCTTCAAGTGCGGTGAGAATGTGCATTGGAAGGATAAGTGCCTCATGCTCAAGGCTTTAGGTACGTCATTAGCCTTAGTAACGAAAACATGTTTAGCAACTTGTTCTACCCATTCATGGGTAGTAGATACAGGTGCGATTGATCATGTTTATTACATCTTGCATGGGTTTCTACGGACAATGGAGCTGTTTGATGGTAAGATAATGATCTCTATGGTCAACGTGGTGAAAGTCGAGGTCGTTGGAGTCGGAGATGTTACTTTATGCTTTGATAGGATAGTTTTAGTTTTAAAGGATGTTTTATATATGACGGAGTTTTGACGAAACCTTGTTCTGGTTTTCAAACTATTTACGAATGGATATTCAATTATTTTTTATAGTGGTGTTTCTATCATAAGAAATGATGAGTTTATATGTGGTGGAACTTTATATAATTCCCTTTATACTATTTCTGCCAAGAATAATACCTATAATTATGTTGCATCTACATCAAACCATAAGAAGATGAAGTTTTCTTCGCAAGATGACACCACATATCTTTGGCATCTTAGATTAGGTCACATCAATTAAAATATGATCCAAATACTGGCTAAGAATGGAGCGTTAGGTGATATCACAGTTATTCGTTCCCATTCTGTGAATCCTGTATAGAGGGAAAGATGTCGACTAGACCCTTCAAAGCGAAGGGGTATAAAGCCAAATAAGTGTTGGAGTTAGTCCATTCTAACCTGTGTGGGCCAATGTCCACACAAGCTCATGGAGAATGCAGTATTTTGTCACTTTCATTGGCGATTACTCGAGTGCGGATCGTATACCGCTTCACCGCAAGTCTGAATGCTTTGAGAAATTCAAAGAATTTAAGGCGGATGTGGAGACGAAGCTAGGTAAGATTATCAAGTTACTGCGGTCTTGCGGTGGCGAATACCTCAGTAACGAGTTCATGGACTATCTGGTACAGTGTGGGATTACATCCCAGCTCACTACACTGGGCACACCACAACAAAATGGTATGTCAGAGCGAAGAAATAGGACTCTCTTAGAGATGGTTAGATCAATGATGAGTTATGCAACATTGCCTATTTCGTTCTGAGGTTATTCCTTAGAAACATCGGCTTATTAGCTCAATCTAGTACCGTCCAAGTCAGTCGATAAGACCCCTTTCGAGTTATGGTTTGGGTGCAAGCATAGTTTAAGCCATATAAGGATATGGGGCAGTCCAGCACATGTGCTGAACAAGAAGGATGGCAAGTTAGAGGCTAGATCTGATGCAAGGCTATTTATTGGATATCTAGGAACGAAAGGTGGTTATTTCTATAGTCCTAAGGATCAGAAGGTCATTATTAGAACCAACGCCCGATTCTTTAAGGAGGACTACATGAAAAACCACAAATCCAAAGTTGAAATCATTCTTCAAGAATTAGAAGATGATCATATTTCACCACCGATTCGGCCAAAGGTACGAGATCTCGTGTCTAGTGGAAGAGATCGACACCGGATACTTCAAGAATTTGAAGTGGGTCGAGTTTCACTAGGGATACCGACTGTACAAGTGGCACCTACCCAGCAGTTGGGCAAGATAGAGAACCACAATTTACTGCACCCACTGTTGTCATTATTCTAGTAGTGCCTCGTCATAGTGGGAGGGTTGTTGTAACAGCCCACTATTCCAAAGGACGGATTAGCAGGGACTATTACTTAGAACGAAAATTAAGAAACGTAACAAAGACATAGAACATTGAATTGTGAGACATATATCAGGAATACTTCTAGAATTTCAAAGCGTTTGAGATTTGACAAACATGATATACATATGACTTAGCATTCTTGCAGCGAAAAACATGTGAATTACACATATGACGATATGTACTCAAGGTACTAACTTTCAGCGACATAAGATTCCTACTGCTAAACACTGCTCCATCGCATCACCAGCTCAACCTGCACATTTAAAAACAAACATGCAGGGCTGAGTACAAGAATGCACTCAATGGGCTTATGCCAAAAACATTTTTCATTGAATTACACTGCCCCATCAGTAACACACGAGGTTTTATTTGAAATGCTCGTTCTTACTAAACATTTTCTTTCATTTTCATAAAGTTGTCTAGCCAGACATATTTTCTATCTGTATGATCCATATCCTTTCTCATAAACATCATCATAACATCATCTTGCGCCGTAGAAGGAGGCCTCCTTCCACGGACGTTGTGACCGGTTGAGAATTATCTTTTCAGCACACAGTCACCCTTAAGTGTACACGTTAATCCTAGCCAGGTATTGTCATTCCGGCATAGGATCGAATTCGATTTCATTCATACGTGGGGAGCGACCCAACAACTTTATCATCATTCATAGTTGGCAAACCAACAACTTGATAAGATCATACATAAAACATAAACATTTTTGGCTGGTAATTAAATAACATTTCATCATCATTTCTCAACAGAAAGCATCGTAAATAAATACTTTTTATTTCGAAGAAAGCATAATAAATAAAGCATTTATCATTTTTGAAGAAAAAGCCCACCTGGTACGTTCTTCTTCTCAACACGACTTTCGTTGCTCACTTTCGTGCCCCACCTTTACGTAAGAAACTAATTTAGAACGTCGATCGTATTTTCTTTGAAAATTCTAACTTATACACTTTCGTTTCTAACTGAGACGAAACATTGCTTACGACCTCGTACGAATAAATTAGGTCAAACGATAGACTCATACAAACATATTTTGATAAAATGATTTCAATTATGAAATCGTCTTCTTATAAAGAGACATTCTTATATCTCTAATACGTCTTATTTTCAGTCATAAAATATAAATTTATAACATGTTCAACTTTGTACCAAATTCATAATACATGCTTATAAACATCATATAAACATATTTAATAAACAACTTAACATTTAAACAACATTTCTTAAATTTTCACAATAATTAACATAAGCATATAACATAAGATTTTATGGATGAAAATCGAAAATTCTAGCATGTATTAGAAGTTCGTAACGTTTCTAACCTTTTAATCGGAGTCGATTTTCGGCGACAACGTTTTTCTAACTTAAGATTTGGAAGGAAATTGAAGAACTCTCTCTTCTCTAATTTTTTTCTAAGCTCACGGCACTTTGAGAGAATGAGAGAGAAATGGTGTTCTTTGATTATATATCACTTTTATCACATAATTAATTCATTTCCTAACATTTTCAAACCTTTCACTATCAAACTTTATTTGAAAAATATCTTTCTTCCCACTTGCACAAAGTTTTCGGCACTTTCAAATGGATTGAGGATGATTTTTAATTTTTGATGACAATTACATTAAAAATGCCTTAGGAAAAATATCTAATTTAAAATTCAACAATTTCAACTTGATTCATTTACTACAATCCCATATGCTCACTATTAAACAAAAATCATATCTTATCACTTTAATAAAGATCACATTAGATTATGTATGAATGAAATACACATCATTTTCATAGAATAAACATCACTATCACAAAGTGTGAAAACAATTTCATCCATTCACACCTATACATTTTCGGCACTTTCATTTCATGTATATGCATTACTTTATTTTTTTCACCATCTTATATTATACATACATTAATATTATTATAGGAGAATATCTAATTTGAAAAGTCAAAAAAATTACACTTTGAATTTTATTCATTTTCACACTTGTTCACATTTGTTCACACTTGTTCACATTTGTTCACACCCTTAAATTTTCGGCCAACACATAGGGGTGAGACAAATTTTATTTTCTTACACTATAATACAAGAATTAATCCATCATTATCATAGCATAACCTATCACTATCCTTAAACTTTGAATTTTCTTTTCTTCTTCAATTTTTGTCAAGGTTTTCGGCACTCTCAAGCCCAAAAGCCTCCCACTTTTTAACTTGATAATACATCTTATCTTATGCATTAATAATGTCTCACTATCATAATTATTTCACACCATTATAAAGAGCATGAAATTTTATTCATTTCACACTACCAAGTGTAATTTTCGGCACTTATATAGTATAATGCTACACATTTTATTTTCTTGCAATTAATAGCTATATGACATAATATAAGTCCTAAATGATACATTAAATCATAGGAAAAATAATTAAAATAATTCTATGTCACAAATTCAAATTTTCGAACCCTAATTCGAAAATAGGCACAAATTATTCAATCTTTATTCCTTAATTCTCTAGCATTATTTTCATGAGGGATTATATAAAAATAATTCTCTTATTACGTAGAATAATCATAGGAATTCAAATATTATAATTTCTTAATCGATAGACTAAGTTTTTGAATCGTCTCAAAACGTCGACGTTCGAATCGTCTCAACATGTTGATAATCGAATTATCTCTCAAACGTTCATAATAAAATTGTAATCACTTTATTCATTCCTTTGATAATAAGAAATTAAATTCTAAGCTTCGTCGCTTAGAAAATAACGTAGGACTAACTATCGAAATTTAATCGACGTTAGATTGATACTTTCGAATGAATAATATAAACTATATTCCTTAATTCACTAATCATTAGTGAATTTGATATAATAATCCTCGTATTATGCATAGTCAAAATCGAGCTTCGATAAATTAATATTTCAATTATCGAAATAAAACCCTAATTCACGACTTATCTTATCGTAATTTAGTTTTAAAACTTCGGGATATTACATTCTACCCCCCTTAAAAGAAATTTCGTCCCGAAATTTGCATACCTTAGAAAAGCATGGGATATTTTTCCCGTCATAACATTCTCAAGTTCTCACATGACTTTCTCTTGTCCATGGTGTCTCCACAGGACTTTCACTAAAGATATGTACTTGTTTTCTTAACTGTTGAACTTTACGATGTAAAATAGTCGTAGGTTCTTCCTCATAATTCATATATGGGTTAAGAATAATGTCATCATGAGGGATCACGTGTTTTGGATAATACACATACTTTCTTAACTGCGATACTTAGAAAAGTATTATGTACATTCCCAGACTTGGCGAAAATGCCAATTTATAGGCTACTGGGCCTATTCTTTCTAGGATCTCATAAGGTCTTATAAAACGTGATCTCAACTTGCATTTTACTCCAACCTTATAATTCCTCTCGATGGAGAGATCTTAAGAAAAACTTTATCTACGCGTATCTGCGTAAGACTTTTTGTCTCTCGTGAGCTTCGTTTATCATTTGTCAGTTTCGACAGATAATCTCAATCATTCCACTCAAGGTGTTAGGCCCTAAAAATTTTCTTTCACCTACTTCATCCCAATGAAGCGGTGATCGACACTTCTTTTCATACAATGCCTCATATGGGGCATATCGATCATTGCTTGATGGCTTTTCTTGTAGGCGAACTCAATTAGTGGCAAAACACGTTCCCAACATGTATCTCAATCCAACATTACCGTCCTTAACCTATCCTCAAATGTTTGTATTGTCCTTTCTAACTATCCATCTATCTGTGGGTGGTAAATTGTGCTAAAATTCAACTTCGTGTCTAACTCTTTTTGTAGGCTAGTCCAAAATCTAGAAGTAAACTTAGAATCTCTATCCTATGTGATGGATTTTGGTACTCCATGTAGATGTACGATTTCTCTTATGTACAACCGAACTAACTTATCTGATCCATGAGTAATCTAAATTGGCAGAAAATATGTACATTTCGTAAATCGATCCACTACTATCCATATAGCAGTGTTATCTCTTTTTGACTTTAGCAATCCCGTCATAAAAATCCATTGCTACGTCATCCCATTTCCACTTGGGTATCTCTAGAGACTGTAACTTTTCATAGGTTCGCTGATGTAATGCTTTCTCTTGCTGGTAAATAGACAGCGCTCGACAAATGAGGCTACGTCTCTTTTCATTTCTTTCACCAGAACTTTTCTCGTAATTTCTGGTACATCTTAGTACTATCTGGGTAAGTGGTATAAGAAGTATCATGAGCTTCACTCATGATTTCATTCCTAAGTTTATTATTGGTTGGGATACATAACCTTTCGTCAAATAATCTCGCATTATCAGATATCTTCTTAAAATTCTTCAGTCGTTATGTTCTTATCTTTATCCATATTATTTCTAATTTTTCATCTCTCCTTTGTTATTCTATTATCATTCTCTCAAGTCAGATGTCACTATGAGTGTGGCTACATGACTCATGATTGTCTCTAGTTGCTCGACTATTTCTATCTTCATTTTCTTAAACTCTTCAATGAGTTTTCTTTCTCTTCTATGAATATATCTTAATTTGGACTGATTTTTACGGCTTAGGGCATCAAGTACTACATTAGCATCTTCAGTGTGATGATTCATACCACAGTCGTAATCCTTTACTAATTCGAGCCATCTTCTCTGTATTATGTTCAAATCTCTTTTCTCGAAGAAGTATTTCAAACTTTTGTGATCCGTGAAGATCTCACACCTTACTTCATAGAGGGTGTCTCCAATTCTTTAGTGTATGTACTACTGTTGCTAGTTTCAAGTCGCGAGTTGGGTAGTTAAATTCATGTGGTCTAAGTTGTCGTGATGCATATGCTATCATCTTTCCTCCTACATTAACACACAACCTAGTCCATTCTTGGAAACATCAATATAGACCATATATTCTTTGTTTGATTCCAAAACTGCTAGCACTGGTGCAATAGTTAACTTTTCCTTGAGTTTTTGAAAACTTGCCTCACATTCATCAGTCCATGTAATTTGATTCCTTTTTAAAGTAGCTATGTCATCGGCCTTGCTATCTTAGAGAATCCCTAAATAAATCCGATAGTAGTCGGCTAATTCTAAGAAACACATTATCTCATTTTGGGTTGTTGGCGACTTCCATCCTTACATTGTTTCAACCTTTGCCGAATCCACTTTGATTTCTTCTAAAGACACAATGTGCCCAAGGAAAATCACTTCTTTTAGACAAAAATTCAAATTTGCTAAACTTGGCAAATAGTTTTTCGACTCTTAATGTCTATAAAATAGTTCTCAAGTGTTCTTTATGTTTTTCCTCGTTCTTCGATTAGATAGGGATATCATCTACATAGCTAAGACAAATTTTTCTTAGTACAGGTGGAACACTCGATTTATGAGATCCATGAACACGGCTGGTGCATTTGTTAATCCAAATGGCATAACTATAAACTCATAGTGGTCATATCTTATTCGGAAAGCAATTTTAGGTACATCTCCAGGTCGTATCTTGAATTGATGGTAGCTTGATTCAAGCTCGATCTTCGAAAACATACTTGCTCCTTTTAATTGATCGTACCACTCATCTATCCTTGGCAGTGGATATTTGTTCTTAAATGTCAGTTCATTCAGTCCTCGATAATCTATGCATATTCTTAATGAACCATCTTTCTTTTTGACAACCAAGACAAGTGCTCCCTAAGGCGATACACTAGGTCTGATAAAACCTAAATCCAACAACTCTTGAATTTAAATTTTTATTTCTTCCAATTCCTTTGGAGTCATTCCATATGGCGCTTTTGACACTGGGGCTGATTTTTGGTTCTAAGTCGATAGTGAATTCTAGTTTTCTATCAAGGGGTAATCCTAGTAAATTATTAGGAAAAACGTCTTGAAATTCCTGAACAATTTCCACATCCTCTTCCTTTATTTCAACCTTCTCTTTTCCGTTTAGGTAGACAAGGAATGTCCGACATCCTTTCTTGTTCATCATTCTCCTTGCCTGTAATGCGGATATAATTGGCACCTTCTTCCCGTGTTGATCCGTGAAAACTCGTGGCTTCTTTTCGGGGAAATTGAAATGAAATCTTCATTTTCTTACTCAAAATTGTGGAATAGTTTTCGCCTAGCCAATCCATTCCTAAAATTATTTCTACGTCCCACATGGATATTATGTTCAAGCTGTTTGCTAGAACCTTAAGCGACATTAAGTTCAATTCTAAGTTTGAGTAATCATGTGTGACGGCCCTATTTCCTCATATAGGTGAAAAGATTTCCATTGCCTGCTTTGTTTGTTTTTTTTTCGATTTGAGTTCTAGTGTGTCTAAACATGCCTTTGCGATGAACAAATGTGAAGCACATGTATCGAACAAAAGTATTATAGGTATGTTGAGAAATTTTCTCATACCTTCCAGGCTTTCCTGGTTTTGTCCATTCTGCTTTTGGTGCAGAGCATAGGCTCTAGCCTACGGTGTCTATGTCTGTCCATGTAAACATTTATCTCATTTACCCTTGTCCTTGCCCTTGTGGCAACATGCTTCCTTGCCAGGGCCTCATGTTACCTTGTTCTCCATATCCTTCTCGGTTGTCATTACTATTATTCCTTTATCAATTGCATCTTGCGGCTGAGTCTACATCGGTTTATCCCTTGGCATTGTTACCTTGACAATCTTCTTGACATTCTATTTATGCTTCATTTCAATGTCAGATGTACCCAAACTTTCACTCTATTTGCAATCCTTTAAGTATGATAAACATACTTCCCAATTAGCTTCATCTTAAGGTCTTTCTATGTGAATCTCTTCCTCTGTTCCTTTGAATGTATTTTTCTCCAAACTTCTCTAGAAGTTGTTTTACTTGTTAAATTCCAAGATACACAAGACAAGCGTTTTGTGTCTCTTTAACTTAGAGTACCAAGGTTTCATCTTAAATAATGAATTATTTCTTAATCTACTTCTTTGCTTCCAAGGAATTACCTTAATTATCGAAGTCAGACTGTTTCTGAAGCTTATATCATATCTTGGGCTATCTCATAACTGAATAGCTCGTAGTTTCTTTAGTTATTCTTAACTCTTGCCCCTTTTTCTTGATCATGCTATCTGAAAGTCATATTGTTTCCATTATACTTCGGTTCTCACTTCTAGTGTTAAAACTGTCATTGTTGTCATATAGCTTGGTATGGTAGTACGTTTGTATATCATAACTTAAGTTCCAAGTACAAGTACCTCATTACCCTAGCTATCTTGACTTTGGGGTACATTCTCCATACTTGGTTTAAACACTAGGGCTAGCCTAGCTGTTTACACTTCTCAATAATTATGATCCATCAAACTCATTATCATTTGTTTTTACTAAGGTCCCCAATATTCGAAGTCAATTTTGCTCAAGCATAATTCTAAGGGTTAAGGTATAAAGTGAGAGAATTGTTAACGGAGATGCTATCATTCCTTACATATCCATTGAAAAGAATCTCGTGCACCTCCCTACTTTCGACATGTCCAACCAACTAATGAGGTCTTAATGACAATCAACTATCTTATAGATAAGTTGTAATCTCTCTCGTGATAACATAATAGAAGGAGGTTATTTTCCAAGAATATTCTATACTTTCCTTTGCTTTTACTCTAGCACTTCATGCTAAAGAGTATCTCGTTTATAACCTCATTATCATAATACTCATAATGTGATATGACTTTACTATCATCAGTTCTGGAAAGCCCATCAAGGGTCATCGTGTTTATGTGTATCATAGGGGAAAATATATTTCGTCTCATCGAGAACTTCTCTACATCATAACTTTATGTCTATCACTTATAAATTCTGAAAACTTAGGTGACAAGATAAGTCAACCTACATCGTACTTATTTGTTTCAAGGATTGAAGAAAACTCATCAGGACAACTTACAAGGGGTAAGGGTTCACAATTTAAGATTACAACTTTTAAAGTTTTGAACCAATAGGTTCTTTGAACTGAATAATTGGGATATAGGATCCGAAGACCAGAATGACGACTACTGAGATGTCTTTGGTCATATGGGCTGGCCAGACCCATCACAAATACTTCTCAGTCACATGAAGGCTTGGTTTCAAAAGGACGCTTCATGAAATTTTCTGATTGTAAACTTCTTTCACAAAAAGTGAGGAAATCAAGTGATACCTCAATTGAAACTAGATCATAGAGTGAAACTCAATGACAGAACTTGGGTAATGAATAAAATTTAAAATCTCATATAACTCGGAATAGGTCATCATAAATTGTAAGGTTCATCAACATACCACTATACATCTCAAACTCTACTCGTACTACTGAAAAATCCAAATTCTCAATTTGCCTTTTAACAATTCTACCCCACCGTGGTCTCTCATTCTGTGTAAACCACAATACTAAACTCAATTGATTCTTTGATCACATTTCTAATTCGTTTCTAACGAAAAGGTGATAGTCAATTTGGAGTTCCGTCGCATGTGAACATCCAAAGGAAAAGACTATACTCATGTCACTGTCATATAGTGACATTCATCATTTCAAAATCATCATTCAATTCTTGCCACCATCATTTCCATCTCTGCTCTTTGATTTTCTTCTCTTTGTTTTCGTTGTTCTCGTCTTTCAACTCGAAATTCTCATTTCGATCTCGTTTTTGTTCTCATGATGGAATAAAATTCTCATAGTTCTCTTTCTATGTTCTTTCGCAAAAGGGATCATGCGTCTTAAACAGTCTATGTTCTTTTGGGATAACATATCCATTTTCATAAACAACTTGAAATTTCAAAACTTTAAACATAAATAACATAACTTATTCATAACAATAATTCTCATTGAATTCCACGAATTCAAATTTTTCACTTTTGACATCTCAATGTCAATACTTTCTCATATCACTGTTAACTCTTTCTCATATCATTGTCAACATTTCTTCATGTCTCTTTTCTTTTCACAACATAAAACATCATTTCAACCTTCATTCACAACCCTTTTTCATAACTTTCACTTTCTTTAAAACATCATTTCTCATAACTTTCGTTTCCCTTAAAAAAAATCATTCCAATCATTTTCCATTTTCAAAACTTTTCATTTCAAAACTTTGAGAAAGAATCATTTACCTCATTCCGGTTGAGCTTGATGTGATGGAGTGTTGAGCATAGTCGACTGACCTATAACAAGTCTAGTGACTCAATCTAGACTTAACTTTGAAGGAAGTTTTGGGTTCGAGGAACGAACTGCTCTGATACTACTTTGTAACAGCCCACTATTCCAAAGGACGGATTAACAGGGACTATTACTTGGAACGAAAATTAAGAAACGTAACAAAGACATAGAACATTGAATTGTGAGACATATATCAGGAATACTTCTAGAATTTCAAAGCGTTTGAGATTTGACAGACATGATATACATATGACTTAGCATTCTTGCAGCGGAAAACATGTGAATTACACATATGATGATGTGTACTCAAGGTAATAACTTTCAGCGACATAAGATTCCTACTGCTCAACAACGCTCATCGCATCGCCGCTCAACCCGCGTTTAAAACAAACATGCGGTGAGTACAAGAATGCACTCAATGGGCTTATGCGAAAACATTTTCATTGAATTACACTTGCCCATCAAGTATACACGAGGTTTTATTTGAAATGCTCGTGCTTACTAAACATTTTCTTTCATTTTCATAAAGTTGTCTGGCAAGACATATTTTCTGTCTGTATGATCCATATCCTTTCTCATAAACATCATCTTGCGCCGTAGAAGGAGGCCTCCTTCCATGGATGCTGTGACCGGTCGAGAATTGTCCTTTCAGCACACAGCCACCCTTAAGTGTACACGTTAATCCTAGCCAGGTATTGTTCTTTCGGCATAGGATCCGAATTCGATTTCATTCATACGTTGGGAGCGACCCAACAACTTTATCATCATTCATAGTTGGGGAACCAACAACTTGATAGGATCATACATAAAACATAAACATTTTGGGCAGGTAATTAAATAACATTTCATCATCATTTCTCAACAAAAGCATCGTAAATAAATACTTTTCATTTTGAAGAAAGCATAATAAATAAAGCATTTGTCATTTTTGAAGAAAAAGCCCACCTGGTACGTTCTCCTTCTCAACACGACTTTCGTCCCTTTACTTTCGTTGCTCACTTTCGTGCCCCACCTTTACGTAAGAAACTAATTTAGAACGTCGGTTGTATTTTATTTGAAAATTCTAACTTATACACTTTCGTTTCTAACTGAGACGAAACATTGCTTATGACCTCGTACAAATAAATTAGGTCAAACGATAGACTCATACTAACATCTTTTGATAAAATTATTTCAATTATGAAATCGTCTTCTTATAAAGAGATATTCTTATATCTCTAATACGTCTTATATGTCTTAATGTATCTATTCAACGAAACTCATATTTCTACTACACGTATAACATAACATTGTTCACGTATTCATATATTTTATCCGTTTACACTTTACTAAGTCATTTTTAACGTCATAACATATACTTTTCAACATTCACATATAAAACTTATTACTTACATATATATACTCCAATTCTAATCGCTTTCAAACTATAGTCACATAAATCTCGATTTTTCACATTTACATACAATCATGCTTGAAAATACACATAAGTATAATCTAACTTGAACATAACCTTTCACTTTTCAAACCTTACGTCTTTTAACAAAACGTTTTGACATAAACATAGTATTCCTTATTTTTAAAATCACATAAATTTATAGTATGTCTAAAACATATTTTTGGAACTAAATATGTGATTACACTTGATAAAATAAATTTAAAACTTTTAACTTCACACTTCAATATTTTCGGTCCTATTGATATTATTTCCAAAACTTTTCCATAAATTCCTATAAATTCACATAACATACTATATTATCATAGGATCCATAATATGTAATAACATTAGACATTGAAAAATTTGACATCAACATTCTTCATAACATAGTTCTCGAAAATTTTGATAATCTAACTAAACAATTTTCAAAAATTCTAATTAATTCATATAACACATTATTATCATACTACATCAATAATATGCTATAATATCATTCATACATGAATCATACATCAACATATCATATCTTTGTGATTCTCGAAATTTTCATAAAATATATCCTAATATTTTCCAAAAATTCTACATAAATTCATATAAGCTTAAACAATATTAACTATCATCAATCCATGCTCAAACCAACAATTAAAATTCATTTTCATCAACATATAATTTCTACATATTTTCGGTCATAACATATAAATTTATAACATGTTCAACTTTGTACCAAATTCATAATACATACTTATAAACATCACATAAACATATTTAATAAACAACTTAACATTTAAAAAACATTTCTTAAATTTTCACAATAATTAACAAAAGCATATAACATAAGATTTTATGGATGAAAATCAAAAATTCTAGCATGTATTAGAAGTTCGTAACGTTTCTAACCTTTTAATCGGAGTCGATTTTCGGCGGCAACGTTTTTCTAACTTAAGATTTGGAAGGAAATTGAAGAACTCTCTCTTCTCTAATTTTTTTCTAAGCTCACGGCACTTTGAGAGAATGAGAGAGAAATGGTGTTCTTTGATGATATATCACTTTTATCACACAATTAATTCATTTCCTAACATTTTCAAACCTTTCACTATCAAACTTTAATTGAAAAATATCTTCCTTCCCACTTGCACAAAGTTTTCGGCACTTTCAAATGCATTGAGGATGATTTTTAATTTTTTGATGACAATTACATTAATAATGCCTTAGGAAAAATATCTAATTTAAAAGTCAATAATTTCAACTTGATTCATTTACTACAATCCCCATATGCTCACTATTAAACAAAAATCATATCTTATCACTTTAATAAAGATCACATTAGATGATGTATAAATTAAATACACATCATTTTCATAGAATAAACATCACTATCACAAAGTGTGAAAACAATTTCATCCATTCACACCTATACATTTTCGGCACTTTCATTTCATGTATACACATTACTTTATTTTTTTCACCATCTTATATTATACATACATTAATATTATTATAGGAGAATATATAATTTGAAAAGTCAAAAAAATTACACTTTGAATTTTATTCATTTTCACACTTGTTCACATTTGTTCACACTTTTTCACATTTGTTTACACCCTTAAATTTTCGGCCAACACATAGGGGTGAGACAAATTTTATTTTCTTACACTATAATACAAGAATTCATCCATCATTATCATAGCATAACCTATCACTATCCTTAAACTTTGAATTTTCTTTTCTTCTTCAATTATTGTCAAGGTTTTCGGCACTCTCAAGCCCAAAAGCCTCCCACTTGTTCAACTTGATAATACATCTTATCTTATGCATTAATAATGTCTCACTATCATAATTATTTCACACCATTATCAAGAGCATGAAATTTTATTCATTTCACACTACTAAGTGTAATTTTCGGCACTTATATAGTATAAATGCTACACATTTTATTTTCTTGAAATTAATAGCTATAAGACATAATATAAGTCCTAAATGATAAATTAAATCATAGGAAAAATAATTAAAATAATTCTATGTCACAAATTCAAATTTCCGAACCCTAATTCGAAAATAGGCACAAATTATTCAATCTTTATTCTTTAATTCTCTAGCATTATTTTCATGAGGGATTATATAAAAATAATTCTCTTATTACATAAAATAATCATAGAAATTTAAATATTATAATTCCTTAATCGATAGACTAAGTTTTCGAATCGTCTCAAAACGTCGACGTTCGAATCGTCTCAACATGTTGATAATCGAATTATCTCTAAAACTTCATAATAAAATTGTAATCACTTTATTCATTCCTTTGATAATAAGGAATTAAATTCTAAGCTTCGTCGCTTAGAAAATAACGTAGGACTAACTATCGAAATTTAATTGACGTTAGAATGATACTTTCGAAGGAATAATATAAACTATATTCCTTAATTCACTAATCATTAGTGAATATGATATAACAATCCTCGTATTATGCATAGTCAAAATCGAGCTTGATAAATTAATATTTCTATCACTACTACAAAACCACTTTTCTCTGGCATAGACTACGACTTTTTAGGTGAAAGCGTGAGTACATAGAGTATAACTCGTTTTTATCAAAAGCGTGGTCTGTCTTCTAACGGAGTATAGACTACGACAACAAAGCGTGGTCTGGCGTGGTCTATGGTGGGTATAGACTACGGCAACAAGGCGTGGTGTAAATCGTGGTCATGGTGGGTATAGACTACGGCAAAAAGTCGAGTGTGTGCGTTTTTATAAAAGCGTGGTCTATAGTGGGTATAGACTACGGCAACAAGCGTGGTGTAAATCGTGGTCTATGGTGGGTATAGACTACGGCTTAAAAGCAGTGTATGTGCGTTTTTATAAAAGCGTAGTCTATAGTGGGTATAGACTACGACAACAAAGCGTGGTGTAAATCGTGGTCTATGGTGGGTATAGACTACGCTAAAAAGCGAGTGTATGTGCGTTTTTTATAAAAAGCGTAGTCATGCCCTAAATTAAAAAAAAAAAAAAAAAATTCACAAACGAGATTCGAACTCACGATGTGTGGGTTATTAACATGACACTTAACCGTTCCACCAACAATTCACATCTCTCGTATGTGGGCTTTATTTATATTTATATTATAACTAAAACACGAATTTACAATACTTAATTCACTTGTTTGGACAATTGATACTCTCGCCTTCACTCCCGCTGCGACGATCTGTATTCTTCGCTCCTCCCTGGCTCACCGTTGTTCCATCGCCTCATTGTCATCCGCCATGACTCCACATTCTCTTCGCCGTCGCCGCCGCCGCCGCTCGGTGAGTTCTCTTTCTTATAAATGCGCAATTTTGTCTTTTAGAGAGAGCAGAGAATGAGGCGAGAGGGTTTGTTTATTAATTTATTAGGAAGTAGTTGCGAGTTTAAAGTAATTAATAGATAAGAAGTGGTGCTCGATGTCCATATGATTGAAGACAATGATGATTGTTAAATATTATTTGTTCTTGGTTCCATTATTGGCGCCACTTTTCAATAAACTATTGATTATAATCCATCATCTATTATATCATCATGTAAGAAAATTTATAAATTTATAATGTCTTGTTTCATGTGTATAATTACGGGCTATTAGATAGCCGTAGGGTTCACTATAGGATATGCTCGACTCTCGTCGAAGAATAATAATAATAATAATAATAATAATAATAATAATAATAATAATAATAATAATCTATCATGAGCGTTTACTTTTCATACTTGATAAGATATAAAATTTAGCATTTTATTATCTTTACTATGATTTCTCTAATATCACCCATATAATGAGACATAAATCAAATAAAATAAACTCGAATAATAAAATTATCAAGGATATTGTAATATTCTGAAGTTTCGATCATTTAAGTAAATAATAGATTAGTACATACTAATTTTATCTATCTACATTAATTGTCTAAACTCTAAAGTGTACGCTATTCAAAGTATCCATTTTGATGTTGTAAAGATAAAAAATATCCATCGACATAAAAAGATAAAAGAATAGGTATTTTATGTTAAAATATTTTCTTACTCTGAAATATTATATACTACGAAATATTAATAGATACTAATAAAGAAGTTAATAGATAGTCAAATTCTTGATACTTTCAAGCAATTGCAAATTGGACATTAATAGATAGTCGATTCTTGTAATTATTAAAGAGTCGAATATTAAATTAACCTATTTTCTTAAGAAAAGATTGATTATAACCATGAAAATAAAAATATATTAATAATAACTTTCTCTACAAAATGCCCTTTTAATTTTGGTAATTACTAAAAGCAAAACTCGAAAATTTAAAATCTAAAGTAAAAAAATAAGAGTGAGATCGCCAACATTTGAAAACATTTCAAAACCCTCAAATCACATCCATATCCTCTGCTACCCAGAGACACGGCGCCGCCTCCACGGACGAGCCTCGTCGCCCGAATCGTCGTCACGATGCTTGTTACGCTTACGATGCCACCATCTCATTGCTTACGTGGTGAAAAACTCTCCTACTTGTGAGACGAGCGCCATCACCAAGCCGCTGCTGGCTGCTCGTTTAGCCACCATCTTCTTTGCTTTAGCTCATGCTTCTCCAAGTCATGCCGTCGTCCACGGAGACCCGTCAAAGCAATCCGCCATGGACATCGAAAATAGATGTCGAGCTTGGAGGAAGATAACGACCGAAATCTCAGATTGAATAGCGAAAATGTTCAAAAGTAGCGAGGTATCCTCTAAATTATGCATGTGTTCACAGCGAATGATTGTTCGTTTCCAAAATTCATATATTATGTGATAACTATTTAAAGTTTTCTATTGAAGATTAGTCTAGGTTGATAAATACTAAAGACTAATCTATTGTAAGATGGAGGAAACTAGGGATATCTAAAGCCTTTTGAGTTTGATTACAAGAAATGGAATTGCGAAATTCTTGTGATAAATTTAGCTAAGTGTGTTCATTCGAGAATTTGAAAATATTATTGTTGTGTTCAATTTGTGAATTAAATTTGCGGATGGTGAGCTCGGTATTATTTGGGGAATTGGTGAAATGGCTGCTCAGACCGTCGTACACCACCGCAACACAATCTAAATAATGTTAGCCATTTTCTTCTAATTTAATTACTCCTTACTCCTCGTCTATTTTATTTTTATGATAATATATTGGCGTTTGTATAAGTGTGTGTTCCTTCTCAAATTACTAAGGTTATGAGATTGAGTTTGGTTTCTTTGAGTTGTTACGAAATACATGTTTTGCCTTGCTCCTATATTCTTTGACCGTGGCATAGCTAAGCTCGAAACGAGGTGAATTTTTGTTTTATTCTTCGTTTTCTTTATTATTATTTTCCTTTCAAAAGCTGAACATGTGAATTACGGGCGTATCACTTGATTACTACTATAATTACGGACACTTTTGTTTAAGCTTATTATGATGGATATTGTCGATCCAGAATCGGCATTTATTGTAGATGCTCGATGCTTGATTGAAGTTAAAGAAGGATTTAAATTAGTTGAGGTTTTGTGGCATTGCTTCATGCCTTCATCTATTAGAACTATTGGCTTTTGAGTGAAATTGGAAAAGCAATGAACTAATTAAGAGTTAGGGTTTTTATGTTTGACTAGTAGTTATCTAACAAATTTCCTTCATTTCCCCACAAAAGCGAGCACGAGTATTTGGTAAAGGGTTATGCAAGAACTGGTTTAGTTTTAGTTATGATGCAATCCTTGTGTTCCCATGTGAGAGATTTCAAGCAGGCGTGGAACCTTGTGGCGAAGCGCTTATCATCACCACTTTTGAAATTCGGAGATCGGAGGTATATATGATCATCTGCTATGTATGTTATTCTAATTGAAGTCGAGCTTGAGAAGCAGATCCTAGCGGGACTTTGTTTGGTGGAAAATCTGAGATACCTTCTTTTATTGAAAGAGAACATGAATTAGGGTTCTAGGCGTGAGTTGTTTAGTAAATATCTTTAACTTAGTCACGAGAAAATTCCTTGTTTCAATTGTGAGGCTCAATTTTCCTGCATTTTGTATAAATTTGATTTGGTACCCTTAATTCTCGGTCACGAGTGATATTAGAAGTTGTTCTTAACTTTGTACTAATGCATACTTGCTTGGATGCATTTTGTGATTAGAAACTTTTTGTAATGGAGATTGAGGATTATGTTTGCATTTTCTTATCGGTTGATGTATATTTTAGTAACTATGAATCATTAAGTTTCATGTCTTTACTTGAATCATGAATGTCTCGGTAGATAATGTCAACTACTACACATTTTAGATTTGTAACTTTATTGAATTCTCTTTTGTCTTGATGATTCTTAGTCTTTTCTTCCTTCTTTTATCTGCTTAAATTTCGGAAATTTTCTATGTTGGAATCGTTTGTCGTCTTACTTGAGGCATGTAGTTGCGGTCTGACTTGTGACTTGTCTCGTTAGAAAGTATATGTCACGTTTAATTCCTTATAATGACCTATCAAATGTTTTAGCTCTTTTCTCTTTTTCATTCACAATATTATTATGCCTTGTTTACTACATGTCTTTGCTATTGGAATAGTTGTAATTATTCATTGGACTTGGTTTCTAAGAAAATTGTTTCTCAATTAATTGTTGAACTACTTGCTTAAGCGATCTGTTATTGTACACTGTTGATCAGAAGCGCATGTGGAAAGTATTTCGGTATCATGCCTCGGCATCATGGACCACAGTATGATACCCGTGTTTTGTTCGACACTTTGAGATTCTTCTTTCCTTTGCAAATAGTTGCGAGATTATTTGATCTGGTATATAATTTGGTGACTCGGAGATACTCAAATCAATCGTGACGTATTACTAGAGGTGTAATTTTATTGATCGATCGAGGTTACCTTGGGCGTATAACGTAGTATGCTATTTGTCGGAAAGAAACATGTACTCCATGCTCGGAGAAATTGTCTGTTTGGAAAAGGTAATCATGCATTAATTATGTTCTTTAATTGAGTACATGTGATCATGATAAATAGCAATCCTTTATTGAGTTAAAACTCTTAATCATTGTGGGCAAGATTTGATGAACACAGGGTCCGTTGTTTTGAAGTCTGACATCAGTAAGAAAAATATCTCCACTAAAAGTTTCCTAAAATATTCTTGATTTTCACCACCAAATCATAGCGCCATTAGTTCTTTCCTTGTTGAGGGCCTTTATTAAGGATAAAAGATTACATTTTTCTTGCGGTTTGGGTTCGAGTATCTTTCGCCTCTTTTGTCGTTTTCTCTAAACACGTTTTCTCGCTCTTAATATTACGCTTTTTATGGGTCGAGTTCTCCGGCGGAGATCTTGAATTTTCGCTTCAACAAGCGTGCGCTTAAATGGGTTGGAGGATTTCTTTGTGCGTTTTTCCATTTACGGTATGTTTTATATTTTAATTTAACGTAATTAGTATCTTTATTTGTCGAAATTTGTTTAGTTGGTAGTAGTTCATTTGTTGAAAATTTGACTTGCTTGTTTGTGGGCTTTTGAGCTAGTATAAGGCGAAAACTAATGTATCTTTTATTTGATTTCTTTGGCATTTGATTTGGCGTTCAATTTGATATGATGTAGAATTGTAGCTCACATATCTAATTTGTAGATTCTGAGAAAACAAACTCTATGAATAAAATTGTAGTATCGAGTTCTTGAATATATTGTAAAATCTAGGGTGTTTGTTTCAACCTCGATCAACGTGCTAGGCGAATAAAATGAATATTACCATATATGATCATTGAAAATTACATATATTTTCCAACAAAAATGCGACAATATGGTTAAGTAAAGATCTAACCTTTGTCATTTGCAATCTTTGTCTATCTTGAGTTTGGTGATGCACTTCACAAATCACCACGATGCTCATATGTTTTATCTGATAATATCTCTTGATCGGGTACTCTAAGTGCTGATTTTAAGTCTGATTTAATTTTTCGATGGTGTGTTTCTTGGAGTCGATATCTTGAGTATAAATGAGTACAAATTAAGCTGCAAGTTTCATGTAAGGTTTTCAAAGGACTTGAGCATTTCGACTTTATTTTATAGACCGGTCGAAGGGCAAAAGCAATTTCCAAGAGGATGAAAGCAAAACAAAGGAAGTGCAATTTGAAATTGTGATGTTGTTCTTGCATTGCCATGAACATAATGTTTGAGCATTCTTGATCTGTGTATTGTACTTTGAAATGTGTGTATTTGTGGTAGTATCTAATTACTATTAATTGCTTGAAGAGCGATTTTATGTTTAATCAAAATTGGAGAAAAGAGGGAAGAAAGCGACCAACTTGGGAAATTGTAAAGGTATTTTCATTTATCGAATCACATTTGTTTTATGTTGGATTTCATATACATCTACATGTTGCTAATATTTGATATTCTAAAAGTGTCGAAACTGACCCGATTCAAGCAATGCGAGTTCTTTGTACTACGTTTCATGAAAGATATAATTGAAGAAGTTATGAAGAGTGGTTCCAGTTTCTTTACGTTCACATGTAAGATAAACATTTCATTTCTTTAATATAATCATTTTTTCATACAAGAGTGCTAATATTCTATTTTTGAATTGTTAATAGCTTAATCGATCTTACTCTCAAGAGGACATTGATGAAGTTCGCGTTGAATGGGCAAATTTCATGCTTCTTCACATATAGTCTTGTGATGTTTTAGTTGTAAGTTATTGATCTTTTGAATTATTTTGTACTGTGTTATGAAGAATACGGTCTTATTGTTTTGTTAAGTGATGTGCGTAGTATTTTTGTATAGTGATTTTGTAGATGTAATGAAAGCAGTTGTATATTTTGTATAGTGATTTTGTAGGCTGTAATGAAAGCAGTTGTATATTTTGAATAGTGATTTTGAGCGTGATGCATAAGTATATTTTAATCTCGTTTGCTTATGCGTTATTAATTATACGAGGTTTAAATAAAGAAATTAACTACGGTTGAAATTGAAAAACCGTAGTTGTTATTAAATTGACTACGGGTTGTAATAGAAAAGCGTAGTAAATTTGGCGTTAAAACAGTAGTAAATAAACTCAAAACCGTGGTTAATACATATAGACTATGCGTAGCGTAGTCTATGTGCGGCGTAGTCATGGTGGGTATAGACTACGGCGTGCGTAGTCTATGTGCGGCGTGGTCTATGGTGGGTATAGACTACAGCATAAAGCGTGGTGTATGGGCGAACTATTGTGTGAGTGCGTGTGTATAGACTACAGCGTGGCGTGGTCATGTGCGGCGTGAGTCATGGTGGGTATAGACTACGCGTAAAAGCGTAGTATGTGGCGAACTAATGTGATGCGTGTGTATAGACTACGGCGTGGCGTGGTCTATGTGCGGCGTGGTCATGGTGGGTATAGACTACGCGTAAAAACGTGGTGTCTTGGCGTCTTTTACGTAGTGCGAGGGTATAGACTACGGCGTGGCGTGATCATGTCGAGCGTGGTCATACCCACTATAGACTACGGCTTAAAAAGCGTGTGTGTCTTGGCGTTTTACGTAGTTTGTGGGTATAGACTACGGCGTGGCGTGGTCTATGTCGAGCGTGGTCTATGGTGGGTATAGACTACGGCAAAAAGCGTGTGTGTCTTGCGCCTCTTTCTCTACACCACTTTCTCTACACTGCACGATGCACATAGACTACACATAAAGCGTGTAGTCTATTACATTTTTGTAGTAGTGTATTATCGAAATAAAATCCTAATTCACGACTTATCTTATCGTAATTTAGTTTTAAAACTTCAGGATATTACAGTTGTTCGTCAACCTGAACGATTTATGTTCGTGGGTGAATCTTTGGATTTAGTCTCGACAAACAAGCAGGCGATGTCGATCCGTTGAAATCTGATGACGTCTGAGATATAGATGCAATAGCATGGCACACCACTATGGACTTAGAAATTGAGTCCATAGCAGTTATGGATGTATACGAGAAAACACATCTACCAGATGGCAAGGAAGCCATAGGTAGTAAGTGGGTATACAAGAGGAAGAGATTCTGATGGAGATGTTTCGATTTTCAAAGTCAGGCTTATGGTGAATGGGTACATTCAGATTGAGGGCATCGATTACGATGATACTTTTTCTCCTGTAGCAATGCTCAAGTCCATCAGAATTCTTCTGGCCATAGCAGCTCACCTGAACCTAGAGGTTTGGCAAATGGATGTGAAATTCGCTTTCCTAAATGGTTACCTTGAGGAATGTAGAGATATCTATCTGCAGCAACCCGAAGGTTATGTGGTGAAAGGTGAGGAGCATCTAGTATGGAAGCTTAAAAAGTCCATTTATGGACTCAAGCAAGCTTCCCAATCATGGAACTTACGCTTTGACGGGGTGGTAAAATCCTATGGTTTTACCCAGTTACCTAGAGAGAGTGCGTGTATCGTTTAGATATCAACGAGGATGTGGTATTTCTTGCACATTACGTAGATGACATCCTTCTACTTGGCAACAACGTGAAGTTGTTATCAGACGTAAAGAGTTGGTTATCCGATCAGTTTCAGATGAAAGACTTATGAGATACAGCGTACATTCTTGGGATCGAGGTTTACCAAGATCGCAAGAGAAAATTGTTGAGCTTATCTCAGGAGTCTTACATTGATACTGTTATTACTCGTTTTAGCATGCAAACCGCCAAGAATGGATTGCTACCCTTCAAACATGGTGTTCCTTTATCTAAGGAGCAGTCACTGATGACTGCAAATGAGATAGAAGAAATGAGACAAGTCTCATGTATCCGATGCTATGTATGAGGCCTGATATCTGTTATGCGGTAGGCATAGTAGCTAGATATCACTCTAACCCTGGACAAGCTCATTGGACTGCGGTAAAGCATATACTCAAGTACCTGAAAAGGACTCGAGATTATAGACTAGTTTACCAAGTAGATAATCTAATGCCTTTGGGTTATTCAGACTCGGATTTCCAAGCTGACCGTGATGAGAAGAAGTCTACCTCAGGCTATGTGTTTACCTTGGGAGGTGGAGCCGTGTCTTGGTGGAATGCAAAGCAGTGGTGCATTGCAGACTCCACCATAGAAACCGAATATGTAGCTGCATCTGAGGCTGCTAAGGAGAAGGTATGGTTCAAGAACTACCTCACGGATCTAGATGTGGTACCTCGTTTGCCCAAGAGTATCATAGTGTACGGTGATAACTCTGGTGCAGTAGCAAACTCGAAGGAACCACGGACCCACAAGGTGACAAAACACATAGAGAGAAAGTATCATGTCATATGACAAATCGTTCGACGAGGTAACATGCTGATTGATAAGATTGGTACCGCGGATAACCTAGTTGACCCATTCACGAAGAGCCTGTCGTAAAAAGTATACGATGAGCATGTTCGAGGACTTGGATTGCGCAAGATGGCCCCCACTTAGAAAAGAAACTTTTGTGTAAGTTGGAGAAGCAAAGTGATGGGGTTGTTTATAATAGCTAGTAGAGAGACACATTGTATACTAAAAATTTGCTTTAGTATAAATGGGAGATTGTTGGATTTGTATATTGAAAGCATAATGGTTGAGCTCGTATACAATGTTTCATGTTACCACTATTACAATCTCCTATCTGAATTGTTTACTTGATTGCATATGTATGTCCTTTTATCTCATACATAAGTTAGATCATACAGTGTGTAGAAGATCACAGAAGTCTTTATGATTGGTTAAGTTTAATGAGATATAAAAAGGATCACAACTGAGATAACTTGAGGACGAGCTGTCGGTATAGGCTGCAGTATAGATAAGAAGTGACTTGACTTGGTTGTTGTCTATGCTAGTACGTCTCTGACGTATTGATGGATCACAGTGAGATGAGTTCTTCTCTCTGACCATCGTGAAGAACCTAGATCTCGGTGACTTTACGTTGATCTAAACCTCGATAAGGTTTTAGGTGAATATGAGTTGTTGACCATCACTTTGACTTTTTATGGGTGAGAGTTACATGAGATAACCCAAGATTCTCCGCATCTTGGATGGTGGCAGTGCTTGTATGTCATGCTAGTTACATGTATCGAGTCATCGTATCCGTTTAGGATGATGACGTCCCCTTAAAGAGCTTAAAAGATTAATTGTACTAAATCTTGGAGGTTGAGTTAGCTCAAATAGAATAATAAGGTTGAGTTGTAATACTTAAGGAATTAAAGAGATTAATTATTTTAAGCTGTCAGAATGCTATAAATAATTAATAGACGTGCAATATCTTAAATACGAAGATTCTTACAGTCTAAGTGCAAGCCAGACTCAACTCTGGTAATAAAGGGGTAAGTCAACATTTATTCTCTAGTGGCATGAATAAATGCTTATGATTTAATTTATATTCTGGGCTGAGCATAAGATAATTAATTCATTTTAGGTCCATCTTTATTTCTTGCATTTGATCCGTAGGCTAGCCCATCAAGGCCTAGAGCTACTAGTTATTTCCGTCCCCTATAACAGAGTCCCACTGGGACACTATTCTGATTCTCCTATATCTAGAAAGATTTTATCTGATATCTTTAGATATCAAGAGATATTATTCTAGATATGGTTTATCTACAAAGATATGATTGTATTTATTAGATATGCAGAGATCATATCCTAATATGATTCTAGGGATGCATTATAAATATAAGGTGAGAGACAATCAGAAGTAATGTTATTCTCATTGTGATTTTCGAAATTGCATAGGAAAGAGAAGTAGGCGAACTTTTGCAGTATTCTCCATAGATTGCTCTCACTCAACATTGGAGTTTTGGCAAACGGGATACGGTCCAGAAGATCAAAGCACGAGTCTTCTATCGATCTTTATCCGAGAAATTCGTAGGTAAACACGAGAAAACACCAACGTGTTGCAATTAATTATATAGACGCATGCTAGGTATATAATCACTGTATGGTGAATTAAACATCCAAGATAGATCATCGGAAGATGGTAAAATCAGATTTTCCTACAGAAACATGTATACCAGAATTACTTGAAAAACATAATAGTTTACTTCCACAAATTCACAAAAAATGTTATAGTATTTGAACCAAATTACATTCATCAAATTACATCAACATATTCCCCAAAAGTAATTTTGGTATACAAATTGTTTCTGAGTGACATAATCCAGGTTTGAGGTGTTGATTTATCAATAACTTGAGATGATTGACTGTTGCCCGCATCATTCGTAGAAGGCCTCGATGCAGGGCCAACATGAGATCCACTCACGTAGCACACATGCCTCGCGCCCGGAGGATTGAAGTAAATATTTCCAGTCTCGTAGGATATGTATGTGCCAACTCCTTGTCTTGCCACACGTATTTCCTTTATCCTTGTACTCGATGAAGGAGCCTCTGCACTCATATTTACTGCCCTTGGTTGTCTTCTATAGTTTATCTTAATAAGGATTCATGAGATTATGCTTAACCAACTAAGGTTAATGACAGTAACAAATCTACAGTTTCATACCTGAGGTTGCACCTAATTTCTAGGTTCTTTACAAATTCTTTTGTTGTGGTTAAAACCTCCACAATTTCTACACGACATCCTCATACCACGCCGAGGTAACTTGTTGGTTGATGGTTTAGATAACTCGTTAGCTTCTCTTTTTCTACATTTCTTAGGTCTTGGCTTAGTATAAAGTGGAGACAAAATAGGAGGGTGATCAAGCAAGGTCCAATCTTTACGACCACGAAGAGGAGAAACTCCATACTTGTAGCATTCAACCAAGGTCGATTTATAGTAAAAATTGTCAATGAATGCTTGAGGATCCTCTATTTTATGAAGGATGCAACTCAAAGCATGACAACATGGAATCCTTGTTAGCTCCCAATCCCTACAACCACATTTTATCATTAAGATCCACAACGTAAGAGTCATCTGACTTATGCACCTCGTACTTACCACCAATTGTTGGTCTCACATCACAAAACCTAATAGAATCACCAATCTTTTTCAATTTCTTTCGAATTTCTTGACATAACTGGTCATTACTAGAATCAATGGAAATTGATTGATTGTAAATTATAATCATAATACTGGTCCTAATATCTTCAAGCATATCAATCAATGGCTTATCCCTAGACTTCAAGATATACGCGTTAAACGTCTCACATATGTTGTTCACCACAGAGTCTATCTTTGTGACTGAATTAATTAAAGACTTATAGAATGCATTGCCACTACTACAAAACCACTTTTCTACACACATTATAGACTCGGCTTTTTGTGAAAGCGCGATCTATAGGTATAGACTCTGTTTTGTGTCAGCGTGGTCTATCTTGATTTTTGAGTATAGACTACGGCAACAAAAGCATAGTGTAAATCGTAGTCTATAGTGGGTATAGACTATGCTTAACAAAAGCGTTGTGTAAATCGTAGTCTATAGTGGGTATAGACTACTGACTTAAAAGCGTAGTCTAAGTCATAAATTTAAAAAAAAAAAAAGCGGGCTTCGAGAATTCGAACTCACGACATTGAGTTTGTTGACATATCACTTAACCATTTCACCAACAAGTCTTCGTCTCCATATCTGGACTTTATTTGTATTTATATTATAAGGTGAACTGAATTCTGAGACTCATACGAATTAAATCTCTCGGTCTCATATCATATGAGACTTAGTAAAAACTTACTCCGCTACCGTCCTTTCCTCCTTCCGTCCTTCACTCTGTTGGTTGTATCTTGAAAGCGGTTTGGTTGAGCTTGTATACAATGTTTCTATTACCACTTATTACAATCTCCTATCTGAATTGAATACTTGATTGCATATATCGTGTCCCTTATCTCATATATAAGTTAGATCATACGGTGTGTAGAAGATCACATAAGTGCGTATGATTGGTCGAGCTTAATGAGATATAAAAGTTTCACGGTGAGGCGACTTGAGGACGAGTTGTCGGTATAAGGCTGCGGTATAGATAAGAAGTGACTTGACTTGGTTGCTTGTCTATGTTGGTGCGTCTACGGCGTATTGAAGGATCACGGTGAGATGTGTTCTTATCGACCGTCGTGAAGAACAAGATCTCGGTGACTTACGATGATCTAAACCTCGATAAGGTATTAGGTGAGTATGAGTTCTTGACCATCACTTTGACTTGTCATGGGTGAGGTTATATGTTCTAACGATATTCTCCGCCTCTTGGGTGATGGCGGTGCTTATATGTCACGCTAGTTATACATGTCAGTCACCGTATCCGTTTAGGATGATGGCGTCCCTTAAGGAGCTCGAAAGGTTTATTGTACTAAACCTGCGAGGTTGAGTTAGCTCGAGTACAATAATAAGGTTGAGTGGTCTTGCTTAAGGAATTAAAGATATTAATTATTTTAAGCGATCAGTTGCTATAAATAATTAATGGACGTTCGATATCTTAAATACGAGGATTCGTAATGTCTAAGTCAAGAAATGACTCAACTTGGTAATAAAGGGTAAGTCGGCATTTATTCTCTAGTGGCATGAATAAATGTTTATAAATTAATTTATGTTATGGGTGAACATAAGATAATTAATTTATTTGAGGCCATCTTTATTCCTTGCATTTGATCCACAATTTGGCCCGTCCAGGCCCGTAACACTATGTAAATCGGGCGCCCTATAGCTCTCAAAGGAAAGATTTTATTCTCTTTATCCTCTGAGGATATTATTATATTTATGGTATATGCATAGATCCTTTCCATATATCACTATGGTAATAATCACGGGAGTATGGTAATAATCACGGGGTATGGTAATTTCCATAAGAATTATGGCAATTTCCATATGGGATTATAGTAATTTCCATATAGGATTATGGTAATTTCCATATGGGATTAAGGTAGTGCATTATAAATATAAGGTATGAGATAATGTCTAGGCTAATGCTTCGTTATAGAGCATAATTTTCGTCCATCATCGTTGTGATATTCTCGAAAATTGTGAGAGCTTGGGTGATTTTCGGTGCATTCTCCATAGCTCGTCCTCACTCGGCGTTGGAGATTGGGTAGCAGGGATCTTGTCCGGAAGGTCAAAGCACGAGTCGATCGTTACTGTTCCGACCGATCCATTCGTCCGTTCGATCCACCTCGGCGGATCCAAAGCTAAACACGAGAAAAACCCCAGCGTGTTGCGATTAATTATATAGGCGCATCTAGGAATATAATCAATGTATGGTGAATTAAATATCGAAGATAGATCACCGGGCGAGGGCAACCAAGTTTTCCTACAATTGGTATCGAGCACGGGATCGATATCTTGGCTCTGTTGGATTAATTCGCGTTTGATTATTACGTGCGTTTAATTAATTGTGAATCATCGTTCATCGTGGCTCGTTTTTGTTTTGTTGGGTTTGTTTTTCACCACGAGAAAATCCGTGGTTAGATTAGATTTATTTTACGTATATCTTATACGTAAAGAAGAGCGAAGGCGAAAGCACGAAAAATGAGGCGAAGGGGAAAAGCAGTCTCATGGTGTCCTGCGGGCGGTTTCTGTGGCGAGCCTCACTGTCGCGAGGCGATCGCGGCGCGGCGGCGGCAGGCGCGTTCGCGTCGCGAACACCCGGCCGCCATAGCGGTTCGCGATCGCGAGTTTTCGGCGGCAGGCGGCGGCGTCTCGGCGGGCGTTCGGCGCTCGGCCGGTAACCCGCGCGCGCGCTTTCGTCGGGTCGCGATCGCCTTAGCGACGCGAAGCTCGCGATGAGCACGCGGCAGGCGGCGGCGTCTTGGTGGGCTTGGCGGGCTTGCCCTAGCGGCGACCCGGCAATGCGATTTGGGCGACCGGCCCGGACCCGTTTTCGATGACCCGGTTTTTCGGTCCGTGCCCGTACGCGAGGCCGTTGTGGTCGGTCCGTGCCGTGCCGCGAGGCCGTTTTTGAGTTTAATTACATGTACTTTGCAAATTTATGTAATAGATTAGGCGAGGAATATGCGGGTTTCACGATTGGGCGCGATGAGCGTTTTATTTTATTTTATCGTTCATATGCGTATGGTGGATGTTTAAATTATGCGATGGCATGCTATGTATGTTTATATTCGTTGACAAACCTTTAAGTGTTTTACGTAATTGGATGCGCATAGTAAGCATGCTAGGTTTATCGCGTTTATCAAGCATATTTTAGAATTACTGCGAGCATGTTATTACATGTTGAGTTCTATAGAAAAGCATGCTAGGATTACGTGATGCTGCATGGACAAACCTTTTGAATAAAAGACTAAGCAAGTAACCCGACATATTAATTTTTAAATTAAAATGTCGAGACCTCCACCTTTTAATCTCTAAACAAAGTGATACATGCTGTGAGTGGCGTCCACCGCGCGTGGCTTGCTTGCCTTGTTTATCATAAGTTTGTTAGATGAGATTTCTAAATAAAACATTTTAAATCTATTGAGAAGTGGGAGTTTCATGTGTAGCGTCCACGCGCGTAGCTTGCATGTGCGATTTTCATAAGTTCTCTAGAGATTGATATAAAATGAGATAACAAAAATTTGAATTGGAGCGGTATGGTCAGGTGAGTATGCGATTCTAAGAATTCATTTTACTTTGTTAAAAATGTGGTCATTGCTTAGACATCACCTCAGTACAACTTCATGAAGTCCCTTCTTGCGATAGTGATGTGGTCTAGTAAGGTCGATCGTTAATTTCATTTGTCATAAGGTTAAGTTGACATGGATTGAAATTAAGCGACTAAAGGTATATTTTAGTGCAGTCGGGGGTTCGTGTGTGGCGATCCACAGCGTGGCTTGCATGTGGGATTCCTTGGGCGATTGGAGGTTTCGATTAATATTGTTTTATCAAAGGTTACAATATTATTCTGAATTATGTGCGATCGTATGCTTATGTGTTTTCATTATCTTTTCGGATATGTCTCTTACACGATTATCAATATGATCGCACAAAATCCTATCCGGTCCAAATTTTATCGAGTGGAAGCGAAACATGGAATATGTTCTTATCATTTGAAGAACACATGTTTGTTCTCACTACTCTAAACCCGATGCCCTTCTTGCGCATCGACTAATGGCAGCGAGTCGGCGGACTTTGGAATAAGTCGAACAATATGGCTAAATCTATATGATGACTACTATATCGAAGGCTTGCGGTGCTGACATCGATCGATGGTGAGCCTGACGATATTTGGTCGAGTCTCGAGGTAAGTTTGGGCGATCGGATCGGACGATCGACTTCCACACAATGAGAGAAATCTTGGCGTGTAAGATGGAAGAAGGAAGTTCGGTCCATGAACATGTCTCCCACATGACTCGTCATGGATAGTCTTGATCGGTTGGGAGGAGGTATTGACGTGACGAGGTCGATATCATCCTCAATACCTTGCCCAAGTCTTTTGAGAACTTTCGGCGTAAATGCGATCATGGGCAAGACCGAGTTTACACTTAGTCGGTTGCTTAATGATCTCGTGGCTGCGGAAGGAGTTATGGGAAAAGGGCACATGCTCTTGCTAGCACATCTAAGGGCCCAAATTTTCCGTTGCAAAATGGGAAAAGAAAAAGGGTACCAAAGGTGGTAGAGGCGAGGAAATAGTGGGAGTAATGGGAGCGAGAACATGGCTGCCAGGAGGCAGAAGAAGCGAAGGAGAAGAGGCAAGTGCTTGAAGTGCGGTAGGCGGGCATTGGAAGGCTAAGTGCCCTATGCTCGAGGCTCAGTGCGCCGTTTGCTTTAATGCGGAAACATGTTTAGTAACTTGTTCTACCCATTCTTGGGTAGTAGAACCTGGTCTTGTTGATCATGTTTGTTACACCTTGCGGGGTTCCTACGGACAAGGGGTGGCTAATGGCGAGATAACGATCTCCATGGGCAACACGGCGAAACTTCGAGGCATTGCGAGTTGGAGATGTTTCTTTATGTTTTGGGATAATAGTTTTAGTTTTGAAGGCGTTTTATATGTGCGGATTTTGGTAGGAACCTTGTTCTGTTTGAAGTATTTACTCATGGATATTACATTATTTTTGATAGTGGTGTTTCTATCATAAGAAATGGCGAAGTTATACGTGTTGTACGTTATATAATTAAGCTTTATACTATTTACGCAAAACATAATACCTATATCTATGTTGCATCTTCATCAAACCTAAAAAGAAAGTTTTCATGCAACATGATACTACTTTTCTCGGCGTCTTAGATTAGGTCACATCAATCTAAATAGGATCAAGGCGGCTAAGAATGGGCGTTGGGTAATCTCACGGTTACTCTGTTCCCGATCTGCGAATCACGTATAGAAGGTAAGATGTCGACCGGACCCTTCAAAGCGAAGGGTTATAGAGCGAAGAAATGTTGGAGTTAGTCCATTCGACTGTGTGGACCGATGTCCACACAAGCTCGTGGAGAATGCAGTATTTTGTCACTTTCGTTGGCGATTACTCGAGAATGCGGATACGTATACACCTTCGCAAGTGCAGAATGCTTTGAGAAATTCAAAGAGTTTAAGGCGGAAGTGGAGGCGAAGCTGGGTAAGAGTGTCAAGTCGCTGTGATGCGATCGCGGTGGCGAATACCTCGATAACGAGTTTATGGACTATCTAGTGAAGTGTGGGATTACATCCAGCGCACTTCACCAGAGACGCTACTGACAAAATGGTGTGTCGGGCGAAGAAATAGGACTCTTTTGGAAATGGTTAGATCAATGATGAGTTATGCAACATTGCCTATTTCGTTACGGGGTATGCCTTAGAAAGCAGTGACATACTTGCTAAATCTAGTACCATCAGTCGATCGAAAAGACCCTTTCGAGTTGTGGTTTGGTATGAAGCCGGTTTAAACCACATAAGGATATGGGGCGATCCGGCTGCGTCTTTGAACAAGAAGGGCGACAAGTTGGAGGCTAGATCCGGCCTGAGGCGTTTATTGGCTATCTAGAGGAGCGAAGGTGGTTTATTCTATAGTCTAAGGATCGGAAGGTCATTATTAGCACTAATGCTCGATTCTTGAAGAGGACTACATGAAAAATCATAAATCCAAAGTTGAAATCATTCTTGAGAATTAGAAGATGATCGTATTCCACCACCGATTAGGCGAAAGTGCGAGATGTCGAGTCTAGTGGGAGGATCGACACGGATACTTGAGAAATTGAAGTGGGTCGAGTTCCTTTGGAGATACCGACCGTCTGAGTGGTACCTACCCGACAAGTTGTGCGAGATAGAGAACCACAAGTATCTGCACCCACCGTTGCCATTGTGCTGTAGAACCTTGTCGTAGTGGGAGGGTTGTTCGGCAACCCGAGCGATTTATGTTCGTGGGTGAATCTTGGTTTAGTCGGAGGCGAGCAGGCGATAATCGACCCATGAAAATACGAGGAGGCGTCTGAGATATTGATGCAAGATCATGGCACACCGCTATGGACTTAGAAATGGAGTCCATAACGGCTATGGATGTATATGAAAGACACCTCTACCGGATGGCGAGGAAGCCATAGGTAGTAAGTGGATATACAAAGGAAAAGAGATTCGATGGAGAGGTTTGGCTTTTAAAGCCGGGCTTGTGGCGAAAGGTACACTCAGTTGAGGGCATCGATTTCGATGAGACCTTTTCGCTGTAGCAATGCTCAAGTCCATCGAATTCTTTTGGCCAAAAGCCCACTTGAACCTAGAGGTTTGGCAAATGGATGTTAAAACCGCTTTTCTAAGCGGTTACCTTGAGGAAGGTAGAGACATCTATATCGACAACACGAAGGTTATGTGGTAAAGGTGAAAAGCATCTAGTATGGAAGCTTAAGAAGTCCATTTATGGACTTAGCGAACCTCGATCATGGAACTTACGCTTTGGCGAGGTTGTAAAGTCTATGGATTTACCCAGTTGCATAGCGAGAGTTGTGTGTATCGGTTAGATGTCAGCAGTGATGTGGTTTTCTTGCACTTTATGTAGATGACATCCTTCTAGTTGGCAACAACGTGAAGGCATTATCGGGCGTAAAGAGTTGGCTATCCGATCGGTTTCAAATGAAAGACTTAGGAGATCGACTTACATTCTTGGGATCGAGGTTTACCGAGATCGCAAGAAAATATTGAGCTTATCTCGGGCGTCTTACATTGATCTTGTGATTACTCGCTTTAGTATGCAGACCGCCAAGAAAGGATTGCTACCTTTCGGACATGGTGTTCCTTTATCTAGGCGCGATCACCTATATTGCGAAGGAGATAGAGAAGCGAGACAAGTTCCATACAACTTCCGCCGTAGGAAGTCTCGTATGCGCAATCTTATGCTGCGAGGCCCGATATACGCTATGCGGTAGGCATAGTAGCTAGATATCGATCTAACCTGGACAAGCTCATTGGATTGCGATAAAGCATATACTCAAGTACACGAAAAGGACTCGAGATTATAGGCTGGTTACCATGCGAGATAGTCTAATGCCTTTGGGTTATCTGACTCGGTTCAAGTGACCGTGATGAGAAAAAGTTAACCTCGGGCTATGTGTTTACCTTGGGAGGTGGAGCCGTATCTGGCGGAGTGCAAGCGGCGATGCGTGCGGACTCTACCATGGAAGCCGAATATGTGGCAACCGGAGGCTTCTAAGGAGGCTGTATGGTTCAAGAACTACCTCGTGGATCTAGTGTTGGATTTGTATCTTGAAAGCGGTTTGGTTGAGCTTGTATACAATGTTTCTATTACCACTATTACAATCTCCTATCGATTTGAATACTTGATTGCATATATCGTGTCCCTTATCTCATATATAAGTTAGATCATACGATTGTGTAGAAGATCACGAAGTCGTATGATTGGTCAAGCTTGATGAGATATAAAAAGTTTCACGGTGAGGCGACTTAAGGACGAGTTGTCGGTTTAGGCTGCGATATAGATAAGTGACTTGACTTAGTTGCTTGTCTATCTTTGATGCGTCTCGGCGTATTGAAGGATCACGGTGAGATGTGTTCTTCTTTCGACCGTCGTGAAGAACCAAGATCTCGGTGACTTACGATGATCTAAACCTCGATAAGGTATTAGGTGAGTATGAGTTCTTTGTCCATCACTTTGACTTGTTATGAGTGAGGGTTATATGTTCTAACCAATTCTCCGCATCTTGGGTGGTGGCGATCTTGTATGTCACGCTAGTTATCATGTCAGTCACCGTATCCGTTAAGGATGATGGCGTCCCTTAAGGAGCTCAAAGGTTTATTGTACTAAACCTGCGAGGTTGAGTTAGCTCAAGTACAATAATAAGGTTGAGTGGTACTACTTAAGGAAATAAAGTTATTGTCGTTTTAAGTTGTCGATTGCTATAAATGATTAATGGACGTTCGATATCTTAAATACGAGGGATTCGTAATGTCTAAGTGCAAGCCGACTCAACCCGGTAATAAAGGGTAAGTCGACATTCTTTCTCTAGTGGCATGATCGAATGTTTATAAATTAATTTATGTTACGGGTGAACATAAGATAATTAATTTATTTGAGGCCATCTTTATTCCTTGCATTTGATCCACAATTTTGGCCCGTCCGGGCCCGTAAGCGAGGAAAATCGGCGCCCCTATTGCTCGATTGGCAAGATTTTATTCTCTTTATCCACAAGGATATAATTATATTTATGGTATATGCATAGATCCTTTCCATATAAGATTATGGTAATAATCTTGAGGTATGAAAATAATCTAAGAGTATGGAAATAATCCTAAGAGTATGGTAATATTCCATATAGGATTATGGTAATATTCCATATAGGATTATGGTAATATTCCATATAGGATTAAGGTAGTGCATTATAAATATAAGGTATGAGATAAAGTCTAGTGAATACTCACATATTGAAGAGATAATTTTCGAGAATCACAAGTTTTTTGTGAGGATTTTTCGAGAGCTTTGTGAGAGCAAAGGGTGATTTTCCGGTGCATTCTCCATAGCTCGTCCTCACTCGACGTTGGAGATTGGGTATCCGGGATACAGTCCAGAAGGTCAAGCACGAGTCGATCCGTTCGATCCGTTCATCTCGTTCCATCGACCTCTTCGGATCGAAGGTAAACACGTGAAAACCCCTACGTGTTGCGATTTAATTATATAGGCGCATGCTGGGTTTATAATCAATGTATGGTGAATTAAACACCCAAGATGGATCCTCGGGGCGAGGGTTAACATCGTTTTCCCTACAATTGGTATCAGAGCCTGGGATCAGAATCTTGGCTCTGTTGGATTAATTCACGTTTGATTATTACGTGCGTTATTATAATTGTGGATTTGTCGTTCATCGTGGCTCGTTTGTTTTGTTGGTTTTGTTTTACACCACGAGAAAATCCGTGGTTAGATTAGATTTTATTATGTAAATCTTATGCAGCAAAAAGAAGAGCGAAGCGAGCGAGCGAAGAGCAGCGACGGGAAAAAGCAGGTTCTCGGTACGTGTTGCGGGTGGTTTCGCGGCGAGTCTCGCGATCGCTAGAAGCGATCGCGAGGGCTGCGGCGACAGGCGGCGTTCTCGCGGGATCCTGGCGCTTAGCGGCGAACTTCATGATCGCGAGATTACCAGCGAGGCTGCGGCCGTGCGAGCTAGCGGGCGGCAGGCGCGTTCGCGCGAAAACCAGCGCTTGGCGGCGGACTCGCGATCGCGGTATAGCCAGGCGGCGATGTCTCGGCGGGCGTTCGGCGCTTGGGGGCGTGGCAGCGCAGCGTGCTCGGCGGGTCGCGGTCGCGTTAGCGACGCGAGGCGCCCAGCGAGGCAGCGGGCGGCGGTAGTGGTGGCGGCGGCGGGCTTAGCCCTAGCGCGGCCAAGCCTCTTTGGGCCGACCGGCGGACCGTTTTCAGTTTTCGGCCCGTGCCGTGCGAGGCCCAATTGTTGAATCCGGTCCGTGCCGTGCATGCGAGGCCCGTTTTGAGTTTAATTTACGTACTTTGTAAATCTATGTAATAGATTAGATTTAAATGTCTGAGGTTTCACGATTGGGCGCGATGAGCGTTTTATTTTATTTTTATCGTTCATATGCATGTCGTGGATGTTTAAATTATCAGAAGCATGCTATGTATGTTTATATTACGTTGACAAACCTTTAAGTGTTTTACGTAATTGGATGCGCATAGTAAGCATGCTAGGTTTATCGCGTTTATCAAGCATATTTTAGAATTACTGCGAGCATGTTTTACATGTTGAGTTCTATAGAAAAGCATGCTAGGATTACGTGATGCATGGACAAACCTTTTGAATAAAAGACTAAGCAAGTAACCCGACAAATTAATTTTCAAATTAAAATGTCAAGACCTCCACTTTTGATCTCTAAACAAAGTGAGGCGCTTTGTGAGTGGCGATCCACGCGTGGCTTGCTTGCCTTGTTTATCATAAGTTTGTTAGATGAGATTTCTAAATAAAACATTTTAAATCTATTGAAAGTGGGAGTTTCATGTATGGCGTCCACACGCGTGGCTTGCATGTGCGATTTTCATAAGTTCTCTAGAGATAGATATAAAATGAGATAACAAAAGAATTTGAATTGGGCGGTATGGTCCGAGTGAGTATACCAATTCTAAGAATTCATCTTCTTTGTTAAAATTGTGGTCATTGCTTAGACATCACCTCAAGTACAACTTCCATGAAGTCCCTTCTTGTGATAGTGATGTGGTCTAGTAAGGTCAATCATTAATTTCATTTGTCGTAAGGATAAGTTGACATGGATTGAAATTAAGCGACTAAAAGGTATATTTTAGTGCAGTCGGGGGTTCGTGTAGCGTCCACACGCGTGGCTTGCATGTGGAATTCCTTGGGCAATTGGAGGTTTCAATTAATATTGTTTTATCAAAGGTTACAATATTATTATTCACAATTATTGCGATCGTATGCTTATGTGTTTACATTATCGTTTCGAGATATGTCTCTTCGCCGATTATCAATATGCTCGCACAAAATCCGTTATCCGGTCCAAATTTTATCGAGTGGAAGCGAAACATGGAATATGTTCTTATCATTTGAAGAACACATGTTTGTTCTCACTACTCCTAAACCCGATGCCCTTCTTGACGCGTCGACTAATGAGCGGCGAGTCGGCGGACTTTGGAATAAGTCAAACAATATGGCTAAATGCTATATGATGACTACGATGTCCAAAGGCTTGCGGTGCTGACATCGATCGATGGCGACATGACGATATTTGGTCAAGTCTCGAGGTAAGTTTGGGCGATCGGATCGGACGATCGACTTCCACACAATGAGAGAAATCTTGGCGTGTAAGATGGAAGAAGGAAGTTCGGTCCATGAACATGTCTCCCCATGACTCGTCTCATGGATAGTCTTGATCGGTTGGGAGGAGGTATTGGACGCGAAGCCAAGGTCGATATCATCCTCAATACCTTGCCCAAGTCTTTTGAGAACTTTCGCGTAAATGCGATCATGAGCAAGACCGAGTTTACACTTAGTCGGTTGCTTAATGATCTCGTTCTTTGCGGAAGGAGTTATGGGAAAAGGAGCACATGCTCTTGCTAGCACATCTAAGGGCCCAAAATTTTCGTTGCAAAATGGAAATAGAAAAGGGTGCCAAAGGTGGTAAAGCAAGGGAAATAGTGGGAGTAATGGGAGCAAGAACATGGTTGCCACGGAGGCTTGAAGAAGCGAAGGAGAAGGGCAAGTGCTTCAAGTGCGGTAAGGCAGGGGCATTGGAAGGCCAAGTGCCCTATGCTCAAGGCTCAGTCGCCGTTTGCTTTAATGCGGAAACATGTTTAGCGACTTGTTCTACCCATTCTTGGGTAGTAGATCTGGTATGGCCGATCATGTTTGTTACACCTTGCGAGGGTTCCTGCGGACAAGGAGGCTGTTTGATGGCGAGATAACGATCTCCATGGGCAGCGGCGAAAGTCGAAGCCATTGCGAGTTGGAGATGTTTCTTTATGTTTTGGGACAACAGTTTTAGTTTTGAAAGGCGTTTTATATGTGCGGATTTTAGTGGAACCTTGTTTGTTTGAAATTATTTACTCATGGATATTACATTATTTTGATAGTGGTGTTTCTATCATAAGAAATGACGAAGTTATCGTGTTGGCACTTTATATAATTAAGCTTTATACTATTTACGCAAAACATAATACCTATAACTATGTTGCATCTTCATCAAACCCTAAAAAGAAAGTTTTCTTGCAAGATGACTCTACTTTCTCTGGCATCTTAGATTAGGTCACATCAATCTAAATAGGATCAAAGGCGGCTAAGAATGGAGCTTTGGGTAATCTCACGGTTACTCCGTTCCCGATCTGCGAATCTGTATAGAAGGTAAGATGTCGACCGGACCCTTCAAAGCGAAGGGTTATAGAGCCACGAAATGTTGGAGTTAGTCCATTCGACCTATGTGGACGATGTCACACAAGCTCGTGGAGGTGCAGTATTTTGTCACTTTCATTGGCGATTACTCAAAGTGCGGATACATATACCGCTTCGCGCAAGTGCGAATGCTTTGAGAAATTCAAAGAGTTTAAGGCGGAAGTGGAGCGAAGCTAGGTAAAGTATCAGTCGCTGGATCGATCGCGGTGGCGAATACCTCGATGTGAGTTTATGGACTATCTAGTGAAGTGTGGGATTACATCCCAGCGCACTTTCAACCGGCACACCCTGACAAAATGGTGTGTCGAGGCGAAGAAATAGGACTCTTTTGGAAATGGTTAGATCTATGATGAGTTATGCTACATTGCCTATTTAGTTACGGGGATATGCCTTAGAGACGGTGACATACTTGCTAAATCTAGTACCCGTCAAGTCGGTCGAAAAGACCCTTTCGAGTTGTGGTTTGGGCGCAAGCCCGATTTAAGCCACATAAGGATATGGGCGATCCGACTGCGTCTTTGAACAAGAAGGCGACAAGTTGGAGCTAGATCGGCCGCAAGGCTGTTTATTGGCTATCTAGAGGAGCGAAGGTGGTTTATTCTATAGTCCTAAGGATCGGAAGGTCATTATTAGCACTAATGCCGATTCTTAGAAGAGGATTATATGAAAATCATAAGTCCAAAGTTGAAATCATTCTTGAAATTAGAAGATGATCGTATTCCACCACCGATTAGGCGAAAGTGCGAGATGTCGAGTCAGTGGGAGGATCGACACGGATACTTCAAGAAATTGAAGTGGGTCGAGTTCCTTTGGAGATACCGACCGTCTGAGTGGTACCTACACGACCAAGTTGTGCAGTTAGAGAACCACAAGTATCTGCACCTACCGTTGCCATTGTGCTGTAGAACCTCGTCGTAGTGGGAGGGTTGTTCGTCGACCCGGCGATTTATGTTCGTGGGTGAATCTTGGTTTAGTCCCGGCAGACGAACATGCAATAATCGACCCATGGACATACTGAGGCAATACAAAATATTGATGCAAGATCATGGCACGCGCTATGGACTTAGAAATGGAGTCCATATGACTATGGATGTATATGAAAGACACCTCTACCGGATGGCAAGGAAGCCATAGGTAGTAAGTGGATATACAAGAGGAAGAGATTCCGATGGAGGTTTCGCTTTTAAAGCCGGGCTTGTGGCGAAAGGTACACTCAAATTGAGGGCATCGATTTCGATGAGACTTTTCAGCTGTAGCAATGCTCAGTCCATCGAATTCTTCTAGCCATAGCAGCCCACTTGAACCTAGAGGTTTGGCAAATGGATGTTAAAACCGCTTTTCTAAGCAGTTACCTTGAGGAAGGTAGAGACATCTATATGCGACAACTTTGAAGGTTATGTGGTAAAGGGTGAAGAGCATCTAGTATGGAAGCTTAAGAAGTCCATTTATGGACTTAAGCGAACCTCCGATCATGGAACTTACGCTTTTGACGAGGTGGTAAAATCTATGGATTTACCCAGTTGCCTAGCGAGAGTTGTGTGTATCGGTTAGATGTCAGCCAGTGATGTGGTATTTCTTGCACTTTATGTAGATGACATCCTTCTAGTTGGCAACAACGTGAAGTCGTTATCGGGCGTAAAGAGTTGGCTATCCGATCGGTTTCAAATGAAAGACTTAGGAGATCAGCGTACATTCTTGGGATCAAGGTTTACCGAGATCGCAAGAAGAAAATATTGAGCTTATCTCGGGCGTCTTACATTGATCTTGTGATTACTCGTTTAGTATGCGAGACCGCAAGAAAGGATTGCTACCTTTCGGACATGGCGTTCCTTTATCTAAAACGATCACCTATATTTGCAAAGGAGATAGAGGAAATGAGACAAGTTCCTTACGCTTCGCCGTGGAAGTCTCATGTCTGCAATGCTATGCACGAGGCCCGATATACGCTATCACGGTGGCATAGTAGCTAGATATCGATCTAACCACAGACAAGCTCATTGGATTGCGATAAAGCATATACTCAAGTACACGAAAAGGACTCGAGATTATAGGCTAGTTTACCATGCGAGATAGTCTAATGCCTTTGGGTTATCTGGACTCGGTTTCAAGTGACCGTGATGAGAAAAAGTCGACCTCGGGCTATGTGTTTACCTTGGGAGGTGGAGCCGTATCTGGCGGAGTCAAAGGCGATGCATGCGTGCGGACTCTACCATGGAAGCCGAATATGTAGCAGCTTGGAGGCTTCTAAGGAGGCTGTATGGTTCGAGAACTACCTCGTGGATCTAGATGTGGTACTGGTTTGCCCAAGAGTATCATAGTTTCTTGTGATAACTTTCGGTGCGATGCAAACTCGAAGGAACCACGGACCCACAAGGCGACCAAACACATAGAGAGAAAGTACCATGTCATACGAGAAATCGTTAGACGCGGTGGCGTCTTGATTGAAAAGATTGATCTGACGGAAAATCTAGCGGATCCATTCACGAAGAGCACCTTGCGCAAAAAGTCTACGATGGTCACGTTAGAGGACTTGGATTGCGCTTGATGGCACCCACTTAGAAAGGAAACTTTTGTATAAGTGGGAGAAGCAAAGTGATGGTTGTTTGTAATAGCTAGTAGAAAGACACATTGTATACTAAAGTTTGCTTTAGTATAAGTGGGAGATTGTTGGATTTGTATCTTGAAAGCGGTTTGGTTGAGCTTGTATACAATGTTTCTGTTACCACTATTACAATCTCTATCGATTTGAATACTTGATTGCATATATCCGTGTCCCTTATCTCATATATAAGTTAGATCATACGATTGTGTAGAAGATCACGAAGTACGTATGATTGGTCAAGCTTGATGAGATATAAAAAGTTTCACGGTGAGGCGACTTAAGGGCGAGTTGTCGGTTTAGGCTGCAGTATAGATAAGAAGTGACTTGACTTAGTTGCTTGTCTATCTTGATGCGTCTCGGCGTATTGAAGGATCACGGTGAGATGTGTTCTTTTTCGACCGTCGTGAAGAACCAAGATCTCGGTGACTTCGATGATCTAAACCTCGATAAGGTATTAGGTGAGTATGAGTTCTTTGTCCATCACTTTGACTTGTTATGAGTGAGGGTTATATGTTCTAACCAGATTCTCCGCGTCTTGGGTGGTGGCGATCTTGTATGTCACGCTAGTTATCATGTCAGTCACCGTATCCGTTAAGGATGATGGCGTCCCTTAAGGAGCTCAAAGGTTTATTGTACTAAACCCTGCAGTTGAGTTAGCTCAAGTACAATAATAAGGTTGAGTGGTACTACTTAAGGAAATAAAGTTATTAATCGTTTTAAGTCGTCGATTGCTATAAATGATTAATGGACGTTCGATATCTTAAATCGAGGATTCAGTAATGTCTAAGTGCAAGCCAGACTCAACTTCGGTAATAAAGGGGTAAGTCGACATTCTTTCTCTAGTGGCATGATCGAATGTTTATAAATTAATTTATGTTACGGGTGAACATAAGATAATTAATTTATTTGAGGCCCATCTTTATTCCTTGCATTTGATCCACAATTTGGCCCATCCAGACCCGTAAGCTTGAGGAAAATCGGCGCCCTATTGCTCAATTGGCAAGATTTTATTCTCTTTATCCACAAGGATATAATTATATTTATGGTATATGCATAGATCCTTTCCATATAAGATTATGGTAATAATCTTGAGAGTATGGAAATAATCCTAAGAGTATGGAAATAATCCTAAGAGTATGGTAATATTCCATATAGGATTATGGTAATATTCCATATAGGATTATGGTAATATTCCATATAGGATTAAGGTAGTGCATTATAAATATAAGGTATGAGATAAAGTCTAGTGAATACTCACATATTGAAGAGATAATTTTCGAGAATCACAAGTTTTTGTGAGGATTTTTCGAGAGCTTTGTGAGAGCAAGGGTGATTTTCGGTGCATTCTCCATAGCTCGTCCTCACTCGGCGTTGGAGATTGGGTATCCGGGATACGGATCCGGAAGGTCAAAGCACGAGTCCGATCCGTTCGATCCGTTCATCTCGTTCCATCGACCTCTTGGATCGAAGGTAAACACGTGAAAACCCCTACGTGTTGCGATTTAATTATATAGAGCGCATGCTAGGTTTATAATCAATGTATGGTGAATTAAACACCCAAGATGGATCCTCGGGCGAGGGTTAACATCGTTTTCCTACATCTAGGTGTGGTACTGGTTTGCCTAAGAGTATCATAGTTTCTTGTGATAACTTTCGGTGCGATGGCAAACTCGAAGGAACCACGGACCCACAAGGCGACCAAACACATAGAGAGAAAGTACCATGTCATACGAAATCGTTAGACGAGGTGGCGTGCTGATTGAAAAGATTGATCTGACGGAAAATCTAGCGGATCCATTCTCAAAGAGCACGCGCAAAAAGTCTACGAAGTGTGCGTTCGAGGACTTGGATTGCGCTTGATGGCACCCACTTAGAAATGAAACTTTTGTATAAGTGGGAGAAGCAAAGTGATGGTTGTTTGTAATAGCTAGTAGAAAGACACATTGTATACTAAAAGTTTGCTTTAGTATAAGTGGGAGATTGTTGGATTTGTATCTTGAAAGCGGTTTGGTTGAGCTTGTATACAATGTTTCTGTTACCACTATTACAATCTCCTATCTGAATTGAATACTTGATTGCATATATCGTGTCCCTTATCTCATATATAAGTTAGATCATACGATGTGTAGAAGATCACATAAGTCGTATGATTGGTCAAGCTTAATGAGATATAAAAGTTTCACGGTGAGACGACTTGAGGACGAGTTGTCGGTATAGGTGCGGTATAGATAGAAGTGACTTGACTTGGTTGCTTGTCTATCTTTGATGCGTCTCGGCGTATTGAAGGATCACGGTGAGATGTGTTCTTCTATCGACCGTCGTGAAGAACCAAGATCTCGGTGACTTACGATGATCTAAACCTCGATAAGGTATTAGGTGAGTATGAGTTCTTGACCATCACTTTGACTTGTCATGGGTGAGGGTTATATGTTCTAACCAATATTCTCGCATCTTGGGTGATGGCGGTGCTTGTATGTCACGCTAGTTATCTCATGTCAGTCACCGTATCCGTTTAGGATGATGGCGTCCCTTAAGGAGCTCAAAGGTTTATTGTACTAAACCCTGCGGTTGAGTTAGTTCAAGTACAATAATAAGGTTGAGTGGTGCTTGCTTAGGAATTAAAGATATTAATTATTCTAAGCGATCAGATTGCTATAAATAATTAATGGACGTTCGATATCTTAAATACGGGATTCGTAATGTCTAAGTGCAAGCCCAACTCAACTTCGGTAATAAAGGGTAAGTCGACATTTATTCTCTAGTGGCATGAATAAATGTTTATAAATTAATTTATGTTCGGTGAACATAAGATAATTAATTTATTTGAGACCCATCTTTATTCCTTGCATTTGATCCTGGTGGCCCATCGGGCCGTGTAGCACTTTGTGGAAATCGGCGCCCTATAGCTCTCAAAGGAAAGATTTTATTCTCTTTATCCTACAAGGATATTATTATATTTATGGTATATGCATAGATCCTTTCTATATATCACTATGGTAATAATCACGAGTATGGTAATTTCCATAAAGAATTATGGTAATTTCCATATGGGATTATGGTAATTTCCATATAGGATTATGGTAATTTCCATATGGGATTAAGGTAGTGCATTATAAATATAAGGTATGAGATAATGTCTAGCTAATGCTTCGTTATAGAGCATAATTTTCGTCCATCATCGTTGTGATATTCTCGAAAATTGTGAGAGCTTGGGTGATTTTCGGTGCATTCTCCATAGCTCGTCCTCACTCGGCGTTGGAGATTGGGTAGCAGGGATCTGATCCGGAAGGTCAGCACGAGTCGATCGTTCGTTTCGACCGATCCGTTCATCCGTTCGATCCACCTCGGCGGATCGAAAGGTAAACACGAGAAAAACCCCAGCGTGTTGCAATTAATTATATGACGCATCTAGGAATATAATCAATGTATGGTGAATTAAATATCCAAGATAGATCCTCGGGCGAGGGCTAAACCAAGTTTTCCTACACACTGCTAGCCGTGCCGCCTTCACTCCCGCCTTCACTCCTTTTTCCTTGCCGCCTTCACCCCGCCGTCCTTTTTCTCCTTGCCGCCGCTCATGTTGTTCCATCTCGCTTGCTGTCATCCGCCGCACTCCACATTCTCTTCCGCCATCGCCGTCGCCGTCGCCGCTCGGTGAGTTCTCCTCTCTTTGCCATTCAAAGTTCTCGTACCTTTTGTGGAGTTAGGGACTAGAGGGGTTATGCGAATTTATTAACCTTGTAGTGGTATGATCTTTGTATGAATTAGGGTTTTGTGAGTTTGAATTGATTAATTTATGATCATAACATGTAGTCGATGGTGGATTTGCATTACAAAATATTTGATGATTGATTTTGCCCACCCGCTTTTGTAGTATTGCTTGTTATGCTCTACTTTGTTGGTCTTACTTTTCTTCACCCTATATCGGTATGAATATACTTAGCTACCCATTCTTGTGAAACTAAGAATGGAAATCAAGAACGAGTAATAGCAGCCCTAAAGGTAATTTCCCAAATTTTGCTATTTACGAAATTTTAAGTCGAATAAAAATGTTGTTCTTCTTGCGTATAAGGTTTATGTCGATTCCTTTGTTTCGTGTGGGAATTTGCGATATGCAAATTGGTTATGTCGACTAATGTTTGGAAATGTCTTATAAGAAGAATATGACTTGTCCATCATTCTTGCACGTACATGTTTGCATGTTATTTGAAATTGTTTGAGCAGACCATGAAAACATGAATACATCCTGTTTTTTGGTAGTGAGAAAAGTAAGAAGTCTTGAATTAGTCCGATAACATCGGCATGTAAAATCTTAATGCCTCTGTTTTCCTAATTAAGATTGTTTTTTAATTACAACATGCAAAAGAATCGATTTTGAGGTACAAAATCTTAATGAAGATTGTTGGTTAGACTAGATTTGATGGTTGTAATCAAAGCGGGAAGTAAATGGTTCACCGCCTATTAAATATTGTGCACCAGTAAGCATAAGGCTTATTTCTACTGATTAATGTTGAGCTAGAGTAGGGACTTACATGTAGCTCCCAACTCTTGGCAGAAAGTGAAGGGAGCCTTGAGAGCCTTGAGAGAATTATTGTACACAAAATTACAGTCCTTTTCCCACTCTGCGTGTTTGTGTGTGCATGCATAGGTATATATGTTCATGATAAATGTGTATGTATATGTGTGTGTATATATATATAGAGAGAGAAACACCATATAGTAGGGCACATGCTAGCATTAGCTACATAACAAGGCTAGAGTGAAAGAGATACCTTCAGTTGAAAATTGAAGTGAAGGCTCATGTTTGTCTAGAGGCCTATATAGAAAGAAAACATGTCTGCTTTTTGTTTTGTTTGCTCCATTCTTGCAGCATGATTCCCCATATAAGTGACAAGAATTCACCAATTTCATCAAATCCAGAGGGTACTATCTCTCTCGAATATATGAAGACGCACACACACACACACACATGGAAAGTTAAATTTGATTCTTTGTAGAGGTGGCCAAAATTTGGCAAAGTACCCATAGTTTTGTGTGAATGACATTAATAAGTGTCGACAATTGCATTGCTTTGTGAGCTCATTGAGCGACCTTTCACCGCAATCCGGATTTGAAGAAAATTTGATTCTTTGTAGAGAGGCGATCCTCTGTGACCACCGATCCGCATGCTTGAACTATGTAGGGTTGAGGTACTAAGGAAATGTATTGGTAAACATTTTATAGATAGAGAAAAGAAAGTAGTTTAGTGTACCTCAACCAGCGCATTTGGGGTGTTTGGTGAGCTTATAAGCTCGATGAACACATCTTAATCTCTGTCTAGCTTCGACATCATGTAGAGAGCCTTGTGGTGGAAAGGAAGTTCTCTCCAACAAATATCAAGGATCTATCTTGTATTTTCCTCAAGCCTTGTCAAATATCGGTCTCTGCAAGAAGGAGATAGTAAGTTCAACTTTTAGTTCGGTTCCGACATGTAAGGATATTTCTAAGTTTCTAGCTCTCCTCACCACACACAACACACACATATAAGTCTCTTGAAAGAATGTATAGTACCTATTGATAGCTTCAAGAAACCGATGAACATTTAAGCTATGTCTCTCTCCTAACAACTGCAAAGAATGTAGCAGAATTTGGAAATTAGAGACGTGTTCAACAAATTGGTTCTCAATGGACAACAAAACAAGGGATGACAAGAAAACTAACTCTTGTACATGATCGAATGATGTCTGATTCTAGTACATCAGCACTGGTGCAAACTTCCTGTCCAAACTATTCTAAAGTATACTCATCTTGTTCAGGTGAAATACAATAATAAAATAAATAATATCCAAAAAAATATTCCTTCACTTTCTACCAAGAAAAGAAAGCACATGCAAGAAAAGAAACATGATCGCTGAAATTATGCTATAAGAGAGCCTATTGATGAATTATTTAAGTCCAGTACTAAGTGTTTCAGAGTTGTCTTATCAATTTAAGTCTTACAATACTTGGTCATTTTTATTGCCAGAATGTGATAACTCTTTATCTCATAAATAATGCTATAATGTAATCATTTTAGATCTAAATAAATTCTTGGCATATTGATTGTCTTGAGCGATCAATCATTTTTATGTATTCGATGGACTTTCTTTGTCATTTTGCACATGTCTTTTCAAAGAATGTGAATTTATATATTTATGTGAATTTATAACAGTAATTATCTTATGAATTTGGCGGTATTGACATATTGATAGTTTGATCTGATTGGGAGGATAAGAGGTGCATTACATATTTTGAAGTAACAAGCATGTTAAATTTAAGTCGTGAATTATGATTTATAAACTTTGTAAAGTATCCTGCTTGTTTCTCATGAGATTGCTTAGGTTGAATCTGCATAAGGTATTCCCTGGTCTTAGAACTTGTTCTTTTGGCCTTTTACTTGCTTAGGTTGGATCTAGGCAGTACATTGTATTCCCTGGACGGTATATCTCACAGCAGAGGCTTAAAGGCGCAAGTGTACACGATAAGGTAAGTTTTACCTCTTTAGTAAAGATATTTTTAGAATCTTATGATGGTCGATAAGTATTTGTCTTTCCGGTTTCCATTATGTCAATAGTGATTGATTTTTGAATAAAACTTCATATTTGGTGTGAATTGGAGTTCCATAAGGATCTTCTTCTTGCTTTCTTTTAAATACTCACTTTTTCCAGTGTTTGAAGCCTTTAAGTTTTTGATGGATTGGGGTGATAAGTTCACCAAGTTATGTGTTAGAATATAAAATTTAATTTTGGTTGGTAGAAGAGATGATAATGATGTGAATTTGCTAAATTTATGTTTCTTTGGTACTATTAGGTTGTGAATTTTGATTGTTCGAGATGGACAAATCATGGATGTCAATGAATAGATTATCACGTGAATACGAGCATGGGGTAGAATCTTTCTTACAATTTGCATTGCAAAATGCGAGAGATTCTAACCAAATACCATGTCCTTGTGCAAAATGTGGTAATTTAAAAAAGAAAAATGTATCTGCAATAAGGGCGCACTTGTGTTGTCATGGTATGGATCTAACATACCAAGAATGGACATTTCATGGGGAAAAATCGATGCACTGCAAGCGAGACAATGAAAAGATAGAATATGGGAAGATGGTCAATATCAGAAGAATGAAGATCCTATTGATATGATACATGATGCGTATGAGACTTATCAGAATAATCCAAATGAATTTAGGAAGTTACTTGAGGATGCCGAAAAACCTTTGTATCCAGGTCATATAAAGTTCTCAAAGTTATCAGCAATTGTGAAGTTGTACAATTTGAAGGCAAAGTATAGGTGGTGCGATACCGGCTTCAATGAACTGTTAGATTTATTAAGGGAAATGCTTCCAAATTGCAATGAGATGCCTTCATCTATATACAATGCAAAAAAAATCTTAAGTATCTTGGGCATGAGTTATGAGAAAATCCATGCTTGCCCAAATGATTGCATCTTATATAGAAAGATATATAAGAACTGTGATGAGTGTCCTACATGTGGATTGTCAAGATGGAAGAAGAGTGGGAAGACAACTAATTTACATATTGGCGTTCCTGCAAAGCTATTGTGGTACTTTCCACCAATACCAAGATTTTTGAGAATGTTTCGAAATAAGGAAACATCTAAAGACTTAACTTTGGCATGCTAATGAAAGATGTTCGACGGGTATTCTTACATCCTGGCGATGCACCACACGGAGATTAGTGGATGAAAAATGGCGGAATTTGCTTGAGAATCGGAATCTTAGGTTAGCTCTATCCGCAGATGGTGTCAATCCACACGACTAATGAATTCTATGTATAGTTGTTGGCGCTGTTACTTGTCACGCATAATCTACCTCCTGGTTATGCATGAGAGAAAATTCATGATCTTGATGTTATTAATATCTGGTCCAAAACAACCGGGGAACGACATTGATGTGTATTTGTCACCTTTAATTGATGACTTAAAGGAGTTATGGGATGTGGGTATCAAAGCATATGATGCATACCGAGAAGAAAGTTTCTTGCTCAAAGCTGTTACATTGTGGACAATCAATGATTTTTACGCCTATGGAAACCTATCGTGGTGCTCGAAAAGGATATCAAGCATGTCCATTATGTGGAGAAGAAACATATGCGAAGATGTTGAAACATTCTAGAAAAATGTCATATACGGGCATAGAAGATTCCTACGCACATCATCCTTATCGACGACAAAGAAGGCTTTTGATGGTCAACAAGAGTTTGACTTTGCCCTAATCCGTTGAGTGGCCACGAGGTAATTGAAAGAGTTAAGAACATCACTTGTTCTTGGGGAAAAAGGATGTAAATAAGTCAAATTATGATGATGGCGGTCAGCGAAAAGAAAGGCAAAAGAAAACCAAAGACACAAGAACCACCACAAATGGATAAAGGCAAAACATGTTGGAAAAAAAGTCGATATTCTTTGATCTTGCGTGATTGGGAACATCTACATGTGCGACATGTTCTTGATGTGATGCATATTGAGAAAAATGTGTGAAAGTTTGATTGGCACATTACTAAACATTCCGTGAAAGGCGGAGGATGGAATTGCGGTGAGACAAGATTTGATGGAGTTGGGTGTCCGACTTGAGTTGGCACCAAGTGATTGGATCTAGAACATTTTTACCTCCTGCCTGTCATACATTAAGTAAAGAAAAGAAAAGAAAATTATGCAGTTCTTTGCATGGAATGAAGGTGCCTATGGGCTATTCATCTAATGTTTCCAGCTTGGTGTCCATGAAGGATTTGAAACTAGTTGGACTCAAGTCCCATGATTGTCATACTTTAATGCAACAATTGCTTCCAGTTGCCATCCGTGGTGTTTTACCAAAACATGTTAGGTATACCATCACTAGGTTGTGTTTCTTCTTCAATGTGTTGTGTGAGAGAGTTATTGATGTGTCAAAGTTAGAGCAAATTCAAAGAGATATTGTGACGACTTTGTGCTTGCTTGAAAAGGAATTTCCTCCGTCATTCTTTGATATAATGATTCATTTAGTGGTCCATCTTGTGCGAGAGGTGGAACTATGTGGGCGGTTTGGTATAGATGGATGTATCCGTTTGAAAGATTTATGAAAATCCTTAAAGGATATGTGCGCAATCGTAATCGGCCGAAGGTTGTATTCTTGAATGCTATATTCTTTCAAGAGGCGGTGGAATTTTGCGCATTACTTATCCAATGTCCACACGATTGGAATCCCGTACATTACTCGCAAGCCATCCGAACAAGGCCTTTAACAAGTGCTCAACACCACACAATCGGTGTTGAGGGTGGAAGCGAGCACATCGATATGTATTGAACAATGATATTGAGGTCGACCCATATATTGAGTATGTCCTCAACATATGCCCGACTTAATGATAGCCTTCATTTTAAATAATTATGCACTAATTTTTATGGATGTATCTTTTGATGAGAGAACATATGGAACTTGTGAAGAAAACATATCCTACCAAAACTTTAACTTGGCAACAAGTTGAACATAACAAAACTTTCATCGATTGGTTTCGTGAGCGTGTAAGTGTTATAGTTTAAAAATATTAAACAATTAGAACAACAAATCCTTTTGTATTAATTTTAGTTTCTTCTGAAGGTTGGAGTGACATCAAGACATTCATCAAATCAAGCACATTCATTAGAATCAAGCACATTCATTAGTCAAATCTCAACAAATCTGAAGTGGATGGCGCATGGACCTAGCAAAAGTGTTCTAAAATATCAAAGCTATTTGATTAATGGTGTTACTTACAATACAAAAGAACGCGATAATCTACGAGTTGTTCAAAATTCTGGAGTCAGCTTAGTTGCAAAGACAATGCGGGTTTCAGTGCGAGGATAAAACCCAATTGTCATAGATATGACGTTCTATGGGGTAATTCGAAATTTGGGAGCTTGATTATCAAGCATTTCGGATGGTAGTGTTTAAGTGTGATTGGGTTGAGAATAATGGTGGGCGTGAGTAGATGATCTTCGCTTTACCTTAGTGAACTTGAAAAGAATTGGGTTCAAATGGATTCGTTTATATTAGGATGTCAAGCTAAACAAGTGTTCTCGTTGAAGACCCTCAAGATCCTATATGGTGCGTGGTACTCTCATGTCCCAATAAAGAGTACCGTGAAATGATTAGTGGTGCGAGTTGGAAGATATTGCTCTTAGTTACCAAGCTTTCAATAATGAGCTTCCACAAATGAATTTAAATGATGGCCGTGATGAAAATGAACCACCATGTGTTCGTCAAGATTTTGATGGAATTTGGGTTAACAATCGAACTCTTAAACTGGTACAATCCCATGTTTGTGTGTTTTGCATTGTACATTGCTTATTTTATTTATGGTAAGCTAATTATTTGTATTGATATTTTTCAATAGGTCTTGTGGTTACTATGGTTACGGTGATGCCGATAACGATGGATTGGACTCCAAAGAAACACAATCAACAAGAGGAAATGTGTGTTTGGTGAGCTTGCAAAGCGGGCGAAAAGGATAAAAGAAGTTGTTGAATTTAATGTGCGAGGACAACCAATTGGTCGAGTTGCAATGAAATGCAAAGCTATATTGGTCTTCTTGCTCGACAAGAGGTGAAGATAAGTTATAAGACTTGGAAAATGGTGCCAAAAGAAGTGAAAGACATTATTTGGGAGCATGTGAATGTAAGTATGCTTGTTTAAATTATTCTTCTTGTTCATATATAAATTCAAATAATTGTAGCCTTAATATTTATGCATATTTATTTAATATTGCACGATTTTTATGGAATAACTTGAGCAAATTCTCTTTTGGTTTATTAGGTAGCATATGTAGTTCAAAAGACTTGGAGGCGGGATGTGAAGAATCTGCGAGGCACAAAGTGGCGACGGTGGAAGTCTAAATTATATAAAAATACATTATTCCCAACATAGACAATCCTCGAAATCGAATGATCCACCCCATGCGGTGGTATTCTACGTGAAGATTGGATTTGAATTTGTGCTATCTAGAGTAACAGAAGGTTTTAAGGTAAGCAAATGACTTATGTGATAGTTTTTAATGTGAAATCAACATCTATTACGTATAAAAGAAAGCAAGATCAGGAAGAATAGATCAGTGGTATTATAGTTGTTTTTTTGCCTCATTAGCTTTTCTCAATTTCTCACCGCTCACTTTTGATGCGCTTTTGCCTCATTGGCTTTTCTCAGGAAGAATAGATCAGTAGGACTATGATCCGCTGAAAAAACATGAATACAGAACATAGAACGTGCCTTCTGCGCAGCATTGTAGTATTAGGATTACAGTTTCATGCTAATGCACTGCCTAGCTTGGCAGTGTAGCTTGTTTATTCAGTCGGCAAACATGGCTTCAAGTTGTAGTTTATTTCAAGTTGCTCTTCACTCTTGTACGAATAAAGCTCCAAGTAGAAATATAGCTGGACTATCCTGTTCTTTAATCTTGATTCTTGAAGCAAGTGGGATGGAGTCATTGTTATTTTACTTAACTATTACAGTACCTTATGGCACCAACGAAGCGCCTTTATGTAGAAAGTATCTTCTAGTACAGTATTTTAATGATGAATTCACTTCATATTGTAGAAATGGAGTGAAGAGCAAATGAAAGGGTAAAGAAGAACATTTACCCACATAGACTTTCACGAAGAGGCTATGCGGGTTTCAATAAACAATGGTAGTTTTTCCTTACTGTTCATTTCTTATTTATTTTCTTGAACACCGTTGATACATTCTTCTTTATGCTTCATATCCTATGTACATACTTTTTTATTATTGTAGAAGGATGAATTATGTGGAGAGGATGATGTAGATAGGGTCGTCATGTGGAAGAAAGCCCAATTCCAAAGAAAGCGATATAGAAGGCGATAAATTAAAGCAAACCGTGCAAAGGATTGTAAGATGTTCCATGCTTTTTTTATAATACATGCATTATAAAATTTTCTTGCTATTATGATGATGATATCTTGTAATAATCTTGCTATTATTATAACATAAATTTTTATAATACATGCATATACTAAGCGCTTGAACTTAACTGCTCAATCTTCATTTGTATACTAAAGGATGATTGCATCGCCTAAAGGAAGAAGGTGAATTGAAGACTAATACTTTGGGAGAAGATTTGCTTCGTGTGCATTACAAAAGCGCGAATGCCACAGGCATGTCGGGGAGTAAGTAGTTATGTTACTCCTACTACTTTCTTCAAAAATCCAGGAGCATAGACAAGGTAAGTTGAAGGGAGATAAGAAAATCGGAGAACAACAAGAAATGATGATATGTCACCTACGATAGAGTGAAAAACTTGAAGTAGAATTACAAAATTTGAAAGACCGGAAAGATTATGAAGAAAGGAAGTTGTTCGATCAAACAAGTGAATTTTGAGGTGGATGAAGACCTCGAGGAGAAAGTGAAGGAGAATGAGAAGGAAGATGATTGCCAAGTGATCTTGATTGAGAAAGTTGATACGTTATGTATTATTTTTAGTTTAACATGATTATTTGTTATTATTATTATTACTTCATAAACTTATGCTTTTTGTTATTATTATTTGGTGTTCATTGTCTTCATAAAGTTTTGCAAGAACAATGTCTAGGCATTAATACACCGCTAGAATTGTCTAAGTTAGCACTCACATTTTCCTTTTGGACCCAGCAAGACTAGGGTCGAATAATTGCTCATAGGATCATGTCCCATCCACATATTCCTACCAGAAAATGGCCTTCCTTTGCATCTGGACCGAGCTCTGTAAAGATTTGTAAGAGAAGCCAGTATAGGTCGATAAAGGAGATGATACATAACTAAGATCTAGTACTGACCATCCCTAAGCATGGGCGACTCAAGTAAGATTAAGGCTGAATTATCATTACATCAACGGTCAAAGATAATTCACTTTCCGATGAGGTAAACATATAAAATAGAAGTACTTTTTCGGGCAATATGAAGACTTCATAGACAATCACAGACAACTCGTGGCAAAATTAACTTACTCTTTGGAAGATTGTGATCCGAGATAATCCACACGTATATGAGCACCACCAATCCGTTTCCCATTCATTGTTTTCGATTTCGAGTAGCATCTTCCAAAGGCAACATAATCAACATAAGCGATAGCATCTTCCACGACTACAGTCATTTTAGAAAGTTCTTACACAATAACTTCATAAAGAGGATATTCACCTAGACATTGTTCTTACAACATTTACAGAATCAATAACTTACCTTTTTTGCATTTTACACAATACAGGTTACTGAGCAACACCATTTCACATTTCATAATTAGGCCATACAAAACACACCTTACGCAGTTAAAACTTGCAAGTTTACTGAATATATCATGAGACAATTAGATGTAAACTAGCAGCAACATTTCTTTCTTCCATTTCCAACCTTAGTTTGATATATGTAGATGTTTGTGACCCGTGGACAGTGCACATTGATTAACAAACTAGAATTATGAACCTGTTAGTCATAGTGATTTATTTGTTCTAGTCAGATATATTTAGATGACTTAGAACCGTGTGTGAACGTATTGATTGACAATGATGATTATTTGTTATTATTATTATTTACATTTATGCTTATGCAAATTAGGGTGTCTTTTCAGAAGAAAACAAAAGTACGGCAAAGAGTTGTTAAGGAGAGAAATGTGAAGTGTTTGACACTTTGCATTCGATCCATGAAAGTCTTCAGATTTACATGTTGAAAAACTTTTGATGATGGGAAAGGGATATTAATTCCATTTGAAGATGAAATCTTTGGTAAGCCCTTTGAGATTTTCATACATCTTGAAGACATCATCCGCTTTTGTGATTTAGAGCCAATTCCGTGAAATTGCATTGTGGTTTATATGTGGTAAGAATTTACTCTTTCAAAATTTATTTTGCAATGTTAAGTATATGTTTATTTAATACATTTTATTTATTTGTTAGTCACTTATTCCAAGAGTTCGAGGAGAGTACAACTACACTTGGTCGATTGCGGTTTGTGAATCCATTTGAGATATCATATGTTCCCAAGGCGATCAAGATGCACGAACACGTGCTTTGGGCGATAGGTTTGAGGTGTATCTCAAAATCAATTAGTGATAGTACGTGCAATGTAGGGTAAGTCTTAAATCTTAGTTCATCACCATTATCTTCTTTTTCTCAACATGTCTAATATTATATGTTTTCTATTGATTAGGGAACATTGGATTCTTCTGATGAGTTGATCCTCATGGAGAAACGATTTATCTTCTTGACCTCTTAGTCATCGCATTCGTGATGATAGCGGAAATATATTGTCAACACGTAAGATTGACTCCTTTAATTCCTTCTTTTCTTTTCGTGAATTGGAAATTATTTGTTGGGTTTTGGATGACTATTTGCTAGATTAGGGGCTCCCAAATCGAAAACCTAGTATCTGGATATTTATAGACTTTGATTGTCTCTTCACTTTGAAGCATCAATATGATATTATCTGCCCTCATGTGCGTATTCCTTAGATTTTAAACTTGAATTGCATTCGTTTGCTATTTATCATTTGTTTGTGAATTACAATTTACGAAACTAATGCAATTTTCAAATTTGAGGAATTCTAGTTTATGTAGGCGATTTTTCCCTTTACTCAAATACGCTTTTTCCATATGTTTCTATGGAATTTATGTGTCAAGACCGTCGAAATAAAGTCTTTATTTAGGTATATTTGCTACGATCGAGGTAGATGTAAGTTTTGCTTCCCACAAATGTTGCACAAATTATTAGAGACTATGATCATATATGCTTTGAAATAGTTATAAACTATAGCGAAAAGTAAATGTCTGAGAATAAAATGGTTTTATCTATAAGTTATTAATTAACTTATATATTGAATCCACTATAACTAATGATTCGAGAGCAAATACGATAGAAAGTGAATTCCTCCTTGCTACTATCGAAAAAATAATACAATGTAATATAAACCTTCTAGACCTATTGAAAAACGTGTTAATGAGTAAAAGGACTTATAATAATGTCCACAACAATTCCTCAACCTATCAAGACTCTAGTGACTCAAGAGCATCCCACTCTAGACTAATTGTTGAAGGAAATGTTGAACAACAAGCCCTGTGACAATGAGTAGCGAGGAGACTTTGCTCGAGTGAATTGGATTAATGAAGCCATCCTTCATTCCTCTATTTATAGAATTTGAAAGCCTTGGTGACCGAGTATCAGTAGACGTCGAGTCCCCGAACTTACTTGAGATGGTGCGGTTCTTGCACTTAAAATCAGCTTCCCATCGGCTTTGCTTTAACTTGGTCTACACGTAAACCAACTTCCTCTTAATCTTGAAGATATTAATCACTACTGAAACGTGAGTAATATTTACTTTAGATGGTGCAGTTTCTTGCACTTAAAAATCGACTTCCCACCGATTTTTGCTTTAACAGTCTACACTTCTAAATCAACTTCCTCTTAATCTCGAAGATATTAATCACTACAAAACGTGATTAATATAGTTAGAGGAAGGCAAAATTAAACAAATACTTAAGAGTTATGTCAACTCTTAACAGTAGATTAGTTCAAAGTAGAAGGTTAATCTTTAGCATTATACCTCCATGATTTGGTGCAAAGTCTTATAGTGGATTTTTTTTTATTGTAACTTGTTTCTATATCGGTGATATATATATATATGTAGTTTTACTGGAGAATAATTTCAATACTTCCCACCATTCCTCAAAGAATTTGGAAGCTAAAGTAAATCGATTATAAAAGATAAGATCGAGCACTTGGATTTAGGTCAAGATGCTTTCATATTTTTAAATGTTTGGCTCTTTGATGGTTTCCAAGCTTGAAATGAATGCATAGTGGAAAGAACCCACGAAAAGTCTAAACCCAAATGGTGTGGAAAAAGTTGCAATAAAAAGCGGACTATTTTCACAAAATCTACGTATGGTTTGAACTTACTCTCTGCCTACTCCCGAGTTGTTCTCCAACCTAGTGTTGTAGTGATTGTTCAAGAAAGCTTATCATCCGCTTATTTACCGACATGTATTGTACTTTGAAATGTGTGTATTTGTGGTAGTATCTAATTACTATTAATTGCTTGAAGGAAATTTTATGTTTAATGCAAAATTGGAGAAAAGAGGAAGAAGAACCAAGTTGGGAAATTGTAAAGGTATTTTCATTTATCAAATCACATTTGTTTTATGTTGGATTTCATATACATCTACATGTTGCTAATATTTGATATTTTAAAAGTGTCCAAGACAACCCGATTCCAAGCAATGCGGGTTCTTTTGTACCACGCTCATGAAAGATATAATTGAAGAAGTTATGAAGACCGGTTCCATTTCTTTACGCTCACATGTAAGATAATTCCATTTCAATTCTTTAATATAATCATTTTTTCATACAAGAGTGCTAATATTCTATTTTTGAATTGTTAATAGTTTCAAAATCGGTCTTACTCTCAAGAGGACATTGATGAAGTTCGCGTTGAATGGGCAAATTTCATGCTTCTTCACATATAGTCTTGTGATGTTTTAGTTGTAAGTTATTGATATTTTCAATTATTTTGTCTTGTGATATGGGGATACGGTCTTATTGTTTTGTTATGTGATGTGCATAGTATTTTTGTATAGTGATTTTGTAGTTGTAATGAAAAGCAGTTGTAAATTTTTGTATAGTGATTTTGTAGTCAGTAATGAAAACATATGTATATTTTTGAATAGTGATTTTGAGCGTAGTCGCAAGTATATTTTAATCTCGTTTGCTTGTGCTTTATTAATTGTGACAGTTTAAATAAAGAAATTAACTACGGTTGAAATTGAAAACCGTAGTTGTTATTAAATTGACTACGGGTTGTAATAGAAAAGCGTAGTAAATTTGGCATTAAAACCGTAGTAAATAAACTCAAAACCGTAGTTAATACATATAGACTACACAAAAAGCGTAGTGTATGTGCGAAATTTTTTGTGTAGTGCATGGGGTATAGACTACGCGAAAAACGTAGTCTATGTGCGAAAAGCGTAGTCTATGGTGGGTATAGACTACGACAAAAAGCGTAGTGTATGAGCGAACCATTGTGTAGTTCGTGTATAGACTACACGAAAAGCGTAGTCTATGTGCGGCGTGAGTCTATGGTGGGTATAGACTACGCAAAAAGCGTGGTGTATGAGCGAACCATTGTGTAGTGCGTGTGTATAGATTACGGCGTAAAAGCGTAGTCTATGTGCAAAAAGCGAGTCTATGGTGGGTATAGACTACGATAAAAAGCGTAGTGTATGCCCGCCTTTTACGTGATGCGTGGGTATAGACTACGGCGTAAAAACGTAGTCTATGTCGGAAAAGCATAGTCTATAGTGGGTATAGACTACGCTAAAAAAGTGGTGTGTGCGCGCGCCTTTTCTCAGATGCGTGGGTATAGACTACGGCGTGAAAAGCGTAGTCTATGTCGAAAGCGTGTAGTCATGGTGGGTATAGACTACGCTAAAAAGCGTAGTGTGTCGCGCGCCTACTTTCTCTACACCACTTTTCTCTACACTACGAGATGCACATACACTACACATAAAACGTGTAGTCTATACTGTTTTTTGTAGTAGTGTGCCCCTTACTAATAAAATCATCAGCAGCTCGTGGGCTTTCTTCCTTTAAGCTGTTAAGCTAGAAATTATACTCTGATGGTGTAGTTGCATTGACAATATTCCAAAACAAATGCTTGAACTTTTCACAAGAGAACTGCTTCTTCCAATTTGTATAAATGTGCCTTGCACAGTTTCTATGTTTGTTGTGAGGAGCGAGGGCTGGAATGCCGTTTATCAAACCCTGTAGACAAAAAAATACAAATGTTAAGTTATTTTATTTAATGTCATTAAAATGCCACATCAAACTAAATGTACCTTTTGCTTGTCACTCATGAATGTCCATCCAAGTCCAGAAGTGATGTTCAAGTCCTCAAATAACAGCTTGAAAAACCAACTCCAAGTTTCTTTTTCACCACTGCCCAAGCAACAAGATATATCTTATTATTACAATCCTTTGACACGACAACAAGTAAAACTCCAGCTAGCACTGCCTTGAGAAAGCATGCATCGAACCTAATAAATCTTCTACAACCAACAAGAAACCCACTTCTCAGGGCTCAGAAACCAACATAAATGTGCTCAAAAACAAGCTTGCCATCAGCCTCAAGATACGTCTTCAACTCGAACCTGCCCCATTTTTCATTTCTTTTTAACTTAACCACATATGAGCCAAGCCTTTAATAATGCTCAAGGAATGTACCCCTAAGTTTCTCCATAGCTAATTTCTTTGTTTTGTAGCAAATACTAGTAATAATAGTAAACTCATGAGCAAGGTAGACATCAACCTGCATTTCAGAAGCAATCATGAATGGATTCTTTCTCAACTTCGGTAAGAAATAGTTAGCCAACCAACTAGCATTTTCTTGTCTATTCTTGAGCGAAAATGTGCATTAATGAGTACTTTTCAGTGTCTTTATAACACATGTAGGTTCACTATTTATCCTATTAGCGTACAACTTCCATTTACAACATTCTTTGCAAATAGCTTGTAACTTACCATGTGCACTCTTATTCCACTTGATGTCATAACCATTTCCAATTGCCCAATCCTTTACAACCTTTTGGCATTCTTTGGGGTCACTGAATGCCAACCCTATTTCCATCTTAACATCTTTTGGAGCACAAGTATTTGAATACATCTTGCGAATCATATTTGACTTGCAATCTTCCAATAATTCTATAGAAGTATCTGAATCCAACTTTATCCACCTGCACGTCACCCATTTCATCCATCATCCATAAATCTTGTTCCTGTTGTTCACCCATTTTTACTCCATCGTCCATAATTGGGTCATTCTCAACAAAATTCTCATTTTCTTTATATTGCCTCAATATTTTCCTAGCATGTAGGAACTCTTCTTCATAATCTGAAAAGTCAGCATCTATCATCCCATCACTATCATACATAATATTTTATGTATTCTCCTTAGAAAACTCAACATATACACTCAAGATTTTTTCTCTTTGTCAACACATTGTAACACAGCACTGTCGTACTCATCATCATTGTTCACAAACACAAATTCTGTAGAATTTAGCTTTCTAAAAGCATATTTAACAATGTCTTCATATCCCACATTAATGAAAAATAATTCATCAAGAAATCGAGAACCATACTCCAATACATCATATTCTTGCACTACCAAACACTCACCCCCAACATAATTACGATTATTCACAAATTTTCCACCATGTATCACTCTAATCTTCACTAAATCACGATCTGACATACTGCATAAATCACAAATATACATGAAAATCATATTTTTGCAGCTAGGGTTTCAAAAACGAGAAGAAATACACTTAAATAATATTGTGTGATGTTAATCAATCAATAGAATAACATTTTCCCCAGATTAAACAATCAAAGATTCAAAAAAGGCATTACCTTATTGTCGGCAATGTGGTCCCGAATGGCTCCACCTTGTAAACTTCTTCGTGTTGCACCAAATAAAAATTCGAACGAGATGAGAAAGAAGATTTTTGTGTCCCCTTATGCGAAGACTTTTAGTTGTCTTTATGTGGCTTTTCTTTGTTCATTGATTACGTCGTCTTTCTTACGAGTTTCAAGATTTTGAATGGGTTTCTTCGAGAACTTTTCACTTCAAGCTCTTTTCTCCGTTCTTAAGCAAAAGGTGAGAAGGTTTTTTTTTTTTTACTTTGTTCTAAATGATTATGATTAAAAGACATTAAGTGATGTGGCTTTGAACTTAATACATGTGGCTTCTTTTTAATTGATGTAGCATCGACGTGGCTCTCCCAAGCACCACACAAGGCGTCTGTCGTTTAAAATCGACTCTAGGATATTTATAGAATTTTTTTGAAATATTAGGCATTTAAATAACAATATATTTATATTGAAACATTAAGTGAAAAATCGTAAAACGTTGAGACATAAAATCATATTTATCCTAATTAAAAATAGGAAATATGAGAAAGTCGTAGCCAAACGGCAGTTGGCAAGCTGTCAATGTATGCTGAAAAGTCTACATCCGATCCTTCAATTAACAATTAATTCTATATTAAAATTTTAAATACCTCCAATATTAATTTCAAAAGGAGAAGTCAAATTCTCTTGTATGTTTCTACATACAACTCTGCAGTCTACATGCGAAGACGTTTCATCGAGTCTTCCAATATGGAACCTTTTAAAATTACATAAATTATTCTATTTATGATTAATATTCATAATTATTCGTAATTAATCAAATTAATAAACCCTCTGCAAACCAAATTCTTCGTCGGTCGTCCTCACAACTCCAAGAAACACACACATACACACACCACGCGAAATTTCTCTCCTTTTATTCTGCTGTCTTCACAGTGTACAACTATTATTTTCAGCAGTTCAACATTTATGCGAGGTGTACGCTTCGAGATATTCTGAGTTCTTTTTAAAATTTATTTGTGTTGGCGATTGTGTGCCGAATCTGAGCCATTGAATTTGACGATTCCACCACCAATGCAACTCAGATCCCTTCAATTAAGTCCATCTCTTTACCCGTGTCTGAGCCCTAGTAGATCCGTGCAGGAATCCCAGTAAACCCACCGTAAAAATTCGTCGGTACTCGATAGAATTTGGAGATTATATATTTTCTGTTGTTTAATCGGGGTTTTGGTAAATTGAAACGGTTGAAGATGGTGGCGGCGAAATCTCAGGGGCGGCTGTTCACGATCGGGTTGGTGGCGTCGTGGTACTCGTCGAACATTGGGGTTTTGCTGCTGAACAAGTATCTGCTGAGCAATTACGGGTTCAAGTACCCCATTTTCCTGACGATGTGCCACATGACGGCGTGCTCGTTGCTCAGCTACATCGCGATCGCGTGGATGAAGATGGTGCCGATGCAGACGATAAGATCTAGGGTTCAGTTCATGAAGATCGCGGCGCTCAGCTTGATTTTCTGCGCTTCCGTTGTCAGCGGCAACATCTCGCTCAAGTACTTGCCCGTGAGCTTCAATCAGGCGATTGGCGCCACGACGCCGTTTTTCACTGCGGTGTTTGCCTACTTGATTACGATGAAGAGGGAAGCGTGGTTGACTTATTTAACTTTGGTTCCTGTTGTTACTGGAGTTGTCATCGCGAGTGGGGTATGTCTGCGTCCTTTGATTGAATTGTTGTTTGGTTATGTTTTGGTAATTTAATGCCTCTTGATATGATTCTTTTTCTATTGATTGATATCATCGTGTTACTTGAGCTTGATTGTGACTACTTTGGTTGATTGGATACATGGATTGGGGAAAATATGGTCGGAATCATGTTGTGTTATTTGTTGCAATGCACCTGTATAAAGCCATATATTGTAGTGTGGACACTATTCCATGTTCTCTAGTGTTGGAGGATGCTTTGTCTGGATCAAATTGTGATCAATTTTCTTTGGGCCATTATGATGATGATGACGTTTCTATGTTACCATTTTGTAAGAGCGATCTGGTTGGAGCTAGGTTGCCTGATATTTAAGAATAGTGTTTGTTCTAATTTCCTTGGCATACTTTCTCCAAAGTTTTCGATTTTACTATGTGCCAATGAAACTAATTTTGTTCTGATTGTCTCCCTCTTTAATTGGTGTAGGGTGAGCCTAGTTTTCATTTGTTTGGGTTTATCATGTGTATTGGTGCAACAGCTGCAAGGGCACTCAAATCAGTGGTTCAGGGTATTTTGCTTTCTTCTGAAGGGTAATAATTATATACTCAGGCATACGCATCTTATGATAGGGCTAAGTTATTTATTTACCATATTATTACTTTTACTGTTTTACATTCTGAAAGTCCTCTTTCTGTTTGAAGGGAAAAACTGAATTCTATGAATCTGCTCCTCTACATGGCTCCTATAGCTGTAGTACTTCTACTTCCTGTAACACTCCTCATGGAAGAAAATGTTGTTGGTATCACATTGGCCCTAGCAAGAGAGGATATCAGAATTATTTGGTTACTGCTGTTCAATTCTGCGCTTGCATATTTTGTAAATTTGACCAATTTTCTGGTCACGAAGCACACCAGTGCCCTCACTCTTCAGGTACTTTTTTCCAGTAAAAGTACACTCCAGTTCATGGTGATATGATGTTAAAATCGAGATGCCTTTGCCGATTTGATGCCAAAATACTTTTGTTGGGTTGAATGTAGTAATTTTCACTTGAATAAATTTTAACTCTTGCAGCTTTGTGCTCTTATGTTCTTTGTCCACAGAGGTTTGTTCTCAACTATTGCCTATTTGTAAAATCTAAGCTAACCTTTAGTTTCCTATTCCCAAAAGGGTAGTGAATTGGAAAGTTGATGGGGTGTGAAGGAGACAAATGACAATAAGATATATGCCTCTCCTTGTGCTTGCTGTGGTTGTACACTTTTAATGTAAATCTTTGCTTTCCAAGTACCCCATTCATTATCCATATAAATATGAATTTGGCAATATTCACTCTATCATGTACCTTTTAAGTTGTTTCGCTCAGAAGCTATTTCTGTTTAATTTTGAGGGTCTTTTGGTGATCATCTATGAAAAGTTTGTATCAGCGTAGATTGTGTATGGAGAGCAAGTAGCAACAGATAGTTCCACCTTTAAAATCAGGCTATAAAATGCTGATTTATACTTGATAGTTCCACCTTTAAAATCAGGCTATAAAATGCTGATTTATACTTGATGCTTGGTATCTACAGCATGGCAACAAAGAAACATGAGAAATTAGAAACTTATGGTTCAGTTTCATCTAAGCATGTCATAATGCGGGTTCTTAATGGTATTAATAACTTATGCCTGGGGTTACTTACATATGTGAGTCACAAATAAGCTATGTGGGGTACAGTAGTGGAACTTTTGGAGGAAGTCTATTTACGTCTTCAAAATGTATAGAAAAGCAGAAAGAGTTCTAGGTAGAATAAGAATAACATTATTTTTGGATTTTTGGCCTTGCCATTGTGTTTCATTTGCTGAATCTACAGAGAAGAAGATTGATAATATTGTTTTTATTAATTTGAAGTATCTCTGTTAGAATATCATGATATATTTTGCAGGGCTATGGGCGACATTACATAGTGATTGCATTTATCAGTTTTTTATTTACTAGTTTCCTTACTGATTATGATGGTGAAGCCGTGGTTGCTAATGTCACTTTGGGTTTTTCCTTCAGGTCCTCGGAAATGCTAAAGGGGCAGTGGCGGTTGTAGTCTCCATATTAATTTTCAAGAACCCGGTATCTGTCACTGGAATGCTTGGATATTCACTGACAGTCTTGGGCGTTATCCTGTACAGTGAAGCCAAGAAGCGTACTAAATGAAGAAATATGTAGTCTTTGAAACCATTAACTGTCTATGTCGTGATATGAAAAGGTGATACCATCTGATAGAAGCAAATTCAGTGAGTATAGGTGCTGTGCTGGGGGCGTATGAAAAAGACCCCTTTTTTTGGCCAGGAAGGCATGGGCGAGGGCTCCAAACTGTACCAACAAACCAACACCTCATTAGCTCTGTAGGAGTTTTTATTGCATTCAGTCTCGGTCACTAAATCAGATCCTTTTTTACACTGTATTCTTTCCTCAACTCAACTCTTCATGTTATTATAATTCTTTTGACATCAATCAATTAGTGAAAAGAAATCGAAGTTCTATAAACTTGTGGCTTGCATTTTCATCAGTGTTCAAAATGATGTGTCCTCGTCTCATTCTTGCCATGGATCCAATCTCGTTTGTTTTTGAGTTAGTAGCTGTTCAAATTTTGTACGTTTGCCTTTAATAACGTTTCAGTTTGTTTGTATTTAACATATGTGTTGTAATTTCTAACACCACTTTGTGTTCTCTGCAAAATTATCGCAAATAATTAATGAACTATCATTAATAAAATGCATGTGTTATCTACTCAAAACTGATTTATGGACACCTTGTTATGATATAGATTTGGCACTTATGATACATGGTGACACATTTTCCATCATGGAGTAAACTGATTGAAATGGTGTTGCTTTTGTGGTATAACATCGAATGATGTTTAAAAGTATTTTTGAAACTTGTCTTACAATTTTTTGTGCATAAGATGATTTCACAATAGACATATTGTTTTATGTTTGGAATGGTTATTTTCCTATTTTGGGATCTAGTAAAGCACACAAGATTCTTATGTGCATATTGTTTTATATCTTAATATTATCAACTCACATCATGATGTTGCCAATACAAGTAAAACATACGGTTAAGATTTAAAGCATGATTTGAGATATGCACTAGAAAAACCTTGATTAACTTTACTCAAAGTTTTGCACAAAACTTTAGCTCATCCAAGTTAAACTTGACCATCCAAAGAGTAAATTAGTACAAAAGGCAAATACTATAAAGATATAAAAACCTCTTTTAAGAAAAATAAGTCATACATACTAACAATCTTGAAACTGTTGAGGCTAGAATTCTCAAATGAATTATGCATTAATTGCAATTAATTCAAATAAGTGAAGAGTATATCAACCTACTAGATTCCCACAATACCCTATATATTAGATTCCCACAATACTATTATCAAATGTAGACATCACTTATCATTCACTCACCTACATACGATTCACCAACAATGATCATCTTTTATCAAAAGATGTTGGATGCATCTAAATTCACTAAACAAATACAATGATCACTACCCCAAGCTGGTAAGGAAATCTCATTGACAACTCACCATTCTAACGACAATCCAAAATTCACAAAATAAAATAAAATCAAACCAATCACCTTCTTAGATCAATCACAGTGCTCCAAACACGAACAGAAATCATCACAATCTTCTCAATCTTTAAACAGGAGCTCCAAAATCTCAAGAAATTAATACTTTCCAATTCAGCAAAAGCTGAAGGCAAGCTAGATTAATCAGCCGATCCAACCTTGGATCAAGATTCCGCGGCGTGTCTTCTTCATCGTCATGTTAGGGTACATGATCCCCCATTCTTTCCCTCCAGCGGCACGGCCAGTCAATCGCAGCATCACTGGTTGTACAATTCGTATTGTTGAAGGTACTCTTCTGATAGCCCTCATCAAACAGCTCATAGTTATACGCCTCCGCCGCCCCTTCCTTCCTCAGCGGCGTTCCCAATCCAGATCGGAGATGCCTCAGTAGCGCTCTCAAGTACATCTCAGCGTAGTTTCCGGCGTCCTGCGCCTCCGACTCGCTCGGCCACCCGGTCTCCGTCACGATCACCGGCGCGTTCTCCTGCCCTGACACCGCCATGGCGGCGACGACGGCGTCGACCATCATGTCGAACAAGTTCCGGTATCTCACTCTGGTGATCACGTCATCGCAGAAATTAAACGGATGTTCCTGAAACTAAACGAATCCGACTGGAATTTCGGAGTTGATTTTGAAGATGTTGTAGGGGTAGAGCTTGATGAGGAAGGAGGAGTTCGTTTCATCGAGGAACTGGAGCAGCGGGCGGACGACGAGAGAGCCGATCGGTTCCTGGAATTCGGCGGCGGAGGGGGGAAACGTTGTCGATGAAGGAGAAGGTGGTGAAGACGGAGATGGTGCGGATGTCGAGGTCGAATAGGGCGAGGGGAGGTTGCGGATCGCGGGGAGGAGGGCGGTGGAGGGGTATACGGTAGGATCAGAGGCGATGGTGATGACGTCGGAGCCGGCGGAGATCAAAGAGATATGAGTGCGCGGGTGGTAGGGGAGGACGTGGGAGTGGAGCCAGAGGGCGGCGCCGGAGCGGTTTGCGGCGAAGGAGGGGATGAGGTGGTTGCAGACGGTGAGGAGGAGGGTGATGGTGGTGTAGGCGAAGGCGCGGATGGCGGCGCGGGACAGGTTGAGGAGGCGGATGGCGGAGATGCTGAGGGATTGGAGCGTGGAGACGACGCGCTCAGGCGGGGGGGGGGGGGGCAGAGTGGTTGTAGGTGACGCCTACCGTGGTGGTGATGGCGGCGGTGGCGGCGGAGAGGAGGAAGAGGATTGAAGTGATAAGGTGGAGAGAAGGCATTTTCGCCGGTAAAAAGTCTCTGTGTTTGGGGTTGGAGGTGAAGAGAGGGTAATTAATGGCGGGTTTCGTATGTTTGCGGCGTATGTTAGCTGGGCTGGAGCGCCAAATTCAGTTATTTTTTGTTTGAAAGAGGGAGGAGAGAGTTATGCTGTGTTGCGGTGCAGGGGATGTGCGGAGCCGTCGTCAAGAAAATGCAGTTTCTTGTAGATCGGTAGCACCGTAGTCTACATACGCCGTTCTTGCACGTGTCTATGCGCGTGTTGATTACACGTCTTTATCAATTTTTCTGACAAAAATGTGCTCATCCGTTCCCAACTTTTTTGTGATAATATATATAAGTAGCCAAAAAAATAGGAATAGAAGTTTTATATCACACTCATAAAAACATGAGTTTTATAGTTATTTTGGCTTAAAAAGATCAAAATATCCTTGGAAAAAATATAAAAAAAGGCTCTCACTCTCTCTCTCTCTCTCTCACGATCTCTCTCTCACGACTCACTCGACTCACTCTCTCTCTCTCACACTGTAAAAAAAGCTCTCACCTCTAACTCTCTCACCTCTCTCTCTCTCTCACGACTCACCGACTCTCTCTCTCTCACCGTAAAAACAGAACCCACAACCCACGGTGCTCCTCCACACTCCCGAAAACCCACGACCCCCACTCACGACACACCTCACGACTCACGCAAAAACACAACATGAGTGATACGGATACGGATCTGATCCACGGTACTCCCGGATGCGGCCGAGCAAGCGGTGGTCGAAGGAGAGAGCTCCTCCACGGAAGAAGCTTCTGTGGGAGCCCGCCACAAGACGCAAAACACGCCGTCGACAACCGCTCTTGGTCGATAAACTCGCACCGATTTAGGAGCACCATGGCCTCCGGTGAGTAATCGTACATTTAAAATTGGTTTGTAATATGTACACGATAATTTTCATGTATGACACGATAGTGATGAAATTTCGATAGTTTGTGTGTTTAGAAACTTATAAATTAAAATCAGATTGCTATGTTGTTGAAATTCTGTTAAAATTAGATTGGTTCGTCAAGACACGGTGCTACCGTAATCGAAGATCTATACGGTAGCACGTGTCAATCAAGAACCGCGGCACGGTTGGTCGTGACACGGTGCTAACCTCACCGATTCTTCAAGATACGGGCTTGCAACTGCATCGATCTTCAATACAGTTAGCACCGTGTACACGATTTGAATTGTGTACGCAGCTAGAACTTCATTTATCAGATAACGATTAATCTTGTGCATTCTGACCTCGTTATAGGTGGTTACGACCGCGATATGCAAGGCTATGCCGGACGATCAACCAATACATCCGAATTGATGTGTTAGCCGAGGTGAGAACATGTCTACAGCAGCTGGATGTCTCGACGTATTCGAGAGAGTCGCTTGGGCATCCGCTTGCCTCGTGAGAGGGAAAGCGCAAATAATGTGCCGCACAATCGATGGCCCGACAGTTGTGGATCCTAGTTTTCGAGTTTGAGATTTGGTTTCACGATGTGGAACCGATATACGATTGGGATGCCGGAGTTGCCTAGTCTCCGGATTACGCTGGACCGTCTTCTTTCGATCCGAACTGAGGCACGATATTCCCTGCACAAAGATGTTCCATAGGTTATTTCGGCCTGAGGACTACTATTTGAGCTCGCACCGATTCATCAAGCAACGGTGGGTGATGATGCCGCAGATTACTTCAAGGCGGCTTTTATATTAGTAACGATCTCATTGTCCTTTCTGCGATAGGAAGCCATCGAGCCTGGGTTTGGGCGTTGGTGAGGATTTGGATATGTGGCGTAGTTTTCCTTGGGGCTCCTATTCATTCCGTGTCATCCGTCACGGATTGATGTGCTCAAGAGGCACCCGAGCGAGGTGGCGACTCGAGGAAGACGCACCATTTCTATGGTCCTGTTTGGGCCTTACAGATTTGGTCGTATGAGGCCATCCCGACTTAGGACGATGTGTGGGTACCGAGACAATGAGATCTGATTCGAGATGCTCGATGTGGACTACATGGAAGTACCCACCCAAGATAATCTTTGGATTTTTGACGAGGTGTAATTTTAATCTCATGTTTAGTGTTTGCTATATATTTATTAAATACATTATAATCAATAATGTGTATGTATTTTTTTGTAGCGTTTATGTCATCGCAGGCCGGAGCCGCCGAGACCGAGTTGTCGAGGCATACTACTTGAGCCTATACGAGGCGATCCGATGGCTATTCGGTTTTACTGCGGGCGGCATGCGAGGCAAGACATGACGAGCTGCGCTACCGAGCCACGGCGAAAGTGCGTGCGTGAGAAAGTATCCCGCAGAGGCGGCGAGCATGTCCCGATCATGCGAAAGTGACGGCGGCGATCGAGGCGAAATGCCGAGATACATCTCGGGTTTATGAGCCCAGACGACCTGGCGTGTCTCGATCGCAGTCGAAGCATCGTAGAAATGAGGAGGCGCCAGAGTCAGACCACGTGTGCTGCGAACACGCCAGGAGCGTTAGACTAGACGAGGCCTCCATTGCTGCTGTGACTGAGACTGTCCGTCGTGCCATTGTAGACGACGATTCGGAGAGGGCCTCGAGCTCGAGTGGCTCGACGGTGTTCGAGCATTGGCGGATTTCTTCGCGCAGATCTTCAGACGAGATCTCGCACCCTATATCCGCACGGGAGCTACGCCGCTATTTGAGCATGTCACCGAGGTGCTCGGCCTCCCATCATGAGGAGCGAGGTACCCACATTAGCCACCGACGATCCGCTACACACGGCAGTCGATCCAAGGGTGCCCACATTAGCCACCGACGATCCGCTTCACGGCAGTCGATCCGCAGGAGGTGCCCACATTAGCCACCGACGATCCGCTTCACGGCAGTCGATCCGAGGAGGGGGCCCGCACTATCCACCGACGATCTGCTTCACGGCAGGTTGATCCAGAGGAGAGGCCCAGCACTAGCCACCGACGATCGGGTCGTCGAGAGTCTAGTCACGTCAGCCAGTGGAGATCGGCAATCGAGAGCCAGTCACACATGAGGGTGATGGATCGTCTGATGGTGGGGAGGCGGCATCGGAGTGTTGGATTTGTATACTGAAAGCGGTTTGGTTGAGCTTGTATACAATGTTTCGTTACCACTATTACAATCTCCTATCCGAATTGAATACTTGATTGCATATATCCGTGTCCCTTATCTCATATATAAGTTAGATCATACGGTGTGTAGAAGATCACGTAAGTCCGTATGATTGGTCAAGTTAATGAGATATAAAAGTTTCACACCGAGACAACTTAAGGACGAGTTGTCGGTTTAGCCGCAGATAGATAAGAAGTGACTTGACTTAGTTGCTTGTTTATGCCGGTACGTCTCGACGTATGAAGGATCACGGTGAGATGTGTTCTTCTATCTCGACCGTCGTGAAGAACCAAGATCTCGTGACTTACGATGATCTAAACCTCGATAAGGTATTAGGTGAGTATGAGTTGTCGACCATCACTTTGACTTGTTATGGGTGAGGTTATATGTTCTAACCCAAGATTCTCCGTGATCTTGGGTGGTGGCGATTGTATGTCACGCTAGTTATCTCAGACGAGTCACCGTATCCGCTAGGATGATGACGCCCCTTAGGAGCTCAAAGGTTTATTGTACTAAACCCCGCAGTTGAGTTAGCTCAAGTACAATAATAAGGTCGAGTGGTACTACTTAATGAAATGAAGTTATTAATCTTTTAAGCAATGATTGCTATAAATGATTAATGGACGTTCGATATCTTAAATACGGGATTCGTAATGTCTAAGTGCAAGCCCGACTCACCTTCGGTAATAAAGGGTAAGTCAACATTCTTTCTCTAGTGGCATGATCGAATGTTTATAAATTAATTTATGTTCGGTGAACATAAGATAATTAATTTATTTGAGGCCCATCTTTATTCCTTGATTTGATCCCTGGCCGCCCATCCAGGGCCCGTAGATCGTGGAAATCGGCGCCCTATAGCTCTCAAAGGAAAGATTTTATTCTCTTTATCCCACAAGGATATTATTATATTTATGGTATATGCATAGATCCTTTCCATATAAGATTATGGTAATAATCCTGAGAGTATGGAAATAATCCTGAGAGTATGGAAATAATCCTGAGATTATGGTATTTTTCCATATAGGATTATGGTAATTTCCATATAGGATTATGGTAATTTCCATATGGGATTAAGGTAGTGCATTATAAATATAAGGTATGAGATAAAGTCTAGGTTAATGCTCACATAATCCACACAATATTTTCGGACATCTCATAGTGTTTGAGAGAGATTTTCGTGAGTTTTGGTGAGAGAGCAAAGGGTGATTTTTCCGAAGCATTCTCCATAGATCGTCCTCACTCGACGTTGGAGATTGGGCAATCGGGATACGCCCGTAAGGTCAAAGCACGAGTCCGATCCGTTCGATCCTTTCATCTCGTTCCATCGACCTCTTCAGATCCAAAGGTAAACACGTGAAAACCCCTACGTGTTGCGATTAATTATATAGACGCATGCTAGGTTTATAATCAATGTATGGTGAATTAAACACCCAAGATGGATCCTCGGGCAGGTTAACATATGTTTTCCTACACTGGTATCGAGCTCGGATCGAATCTTGGCTCGCTGGATTAATTCACGTTCGATTATTACGTGCTTAATTAATTGTGGATCCATGGCTCATCGTGGCTCGCTTTTGTTTTATTAGGTTTTGTTTTACACCACGAGAAAATCCGTGGTTAGATTAGATTTTATTCGTAAATCTTATCCGTAAAAGAAGAACGAAGACGAAAGAACGAAGAACTAAACGACGGAAAAACAGTCTCTCGAGACCTGCGGACGGTTTTCGCGGCGAGCCTCGCGGTCGCGAGGGCGATCGCGAGGGCGCGGGCGACGGGCACGCTGCTCGCGTGAGATCCTGGCGCTTAGCGAGCGAGCTCGCGGTCGCGAGGACGACCATGAGGCAACGCGCCGCGGCTAGCAAGCGGCGACGGCGCGCTGTCACACGAAACCCGGCGCTTAGCGAGCGACTCGCGGTTGCGAAGTTTCGTCACCGGGCGACGACGCCTCTCGATAGATGTTCGGTGCTCGGGCGTGGGCGCGACGCGCAGCTCGACGGGTCGCGGTCGCATTAGCGATCGCGAGGTAGCCCGCGAGGACACGCGGGCGGGAGGCGTCTTGATGAGGTCGGGCGCGGTGGGCTTTGCCCAGCCCGCGCCCGATCATTGGGCCGACCCGCCCGCACCGTTTTTCCAGCCCAACCCAGATTTTTCGGTCCGTGCCCGCACGCGAGGCCCATTTGTTGAATCCGTCCGTGCGGGTGCACGCGAGGCCTTTCAAGTTTTATTCGTACTTTGTATATCTATGTAATAGATTAGATATAAATGTGCGGGTTTCACGATTGGGCCGCGATGAACGTTTTATTTTATTTTTATCGCTCATATGCATGTCGTGGATGTTTAAATTATGCAGAGCATGCTATGTATGTTGATATTACGCCGACAAACCTTTAAGTGTTTTACGAATTGGACGCGCATAGTAAGCATGCTAGGTTTATCGCGCTTATCAAGCATATTTTAGAATTTCTGCGAGCATGTTTTACATGTCGAGTTCTATAGAAAAGCATGCTAGGATTACGTGATCGCATGGACAAACCTTTGAATAAAAAGACTAAGCAAGCAACCCGACAAATTATTTTTTCAAATTAAAATGTCAAGACCTCCACTTTTTAATCTCTAAACAAAGTGAGACGACCGTGAGTAAACGCCCACACGCGTGGCTTGCTTGCACTATTTATCATAAGTTTGTTAGATGAGATTTCTAAATAAAACATTTTAAATCTATCGGTAGTGGGAGTTTCATGTGTAACGCCCCACGCGTGGCTTGCATGTGCGATTTTCATAAGTTCTCTAGAGATAGATGTAAAATGAGATAACAAAAGAATTTGAATTGGAAGCGGTATGGTCCGAGTGAGTATACCAATTCTAAGAATTCATTTTCTTTGTTAAAATTGTGGTCAATGCTTAGACATCACCTCAAGTACAACTTCCGCCAAGTCCCTTTGCGATAGTGATGTGGTCTAGTAAGGTCCAATCGTTAATTTCATTTGTCATAAGGATAAGTTGACATGGATTGAAATTAAACGACTAAAAGGTATATTTTAGTCCGGTCGAGGGGTTCATGTAAACGCCCACACGCGTGGCTTGCATGTGGGATTCCTTGGGCGATTGGAGGTTTCAATTAATATTGTTTTATCAAAAGGTTACAATATTATTATTACGAATTATATGCGATCGTATGCTTATGTGTTTACATTATCGCTTCGGATATGTCTCTTCGCCGATTATCAATATGCTCGCACAAAACCGTTATCCGGTCCAAATTTTATCGAGTGGAAACGAAACATGGAATATGTTCTTATCATTTGAAGAACACATGTTTGTTCTCACTACTCCTAAACCCGATGCCCTCATCGACGATCGACTAATGAGCAGCGGAGAGTCAAGCGAGACTTTGGAATAAGTCAAACAATATGGCTAAATGTTATATGATGACTACTATGTCCAAAGGCTTGCAGCTACAAAGATCGATCGATGGTGAGACGCGATCGATATTTGGTCAAGTCTCGAGAGTAAGTTTGGGCGATCGGATCGGACGATCCGCCCACACAATGAGAGAAATCTTGGCGTGTAAGATGGAAGAAGGAAGTTCGTCCATGAACATGTCTCCCACATGACTCATCTCATGGATAGTCTTGATCGGTTGGGAGGAGGTATTGGCGGCCAAGGTCGATATCATCCTCAATACATCGCCCAAGTCTTTTGAGAACTTTCGTGAATGCGATCATGAGCAAGATCGAGTTTACACTTAGTCGGTTGCTTAATGATCTCGTTCTTTGCGGAAGGAGTTATGGGAAAAGGAGCACATGCTCTTGCTAGCACATCTAAGGGCCCAAAATTTTCATCGCAAAATGGAAATAGAAAAGGGTACCAAAGGTGGTAGAGGCGAGGAAATAGTGGGAGTAATGGGAGCAATAACATGGTTGCCACCGGAGGCTTGAAGAAGCCGAAGGAGAAGGGCAAGTGCTTAGTGCGGTAAGATCGGGCATTGAAGGCCAAGTGCCCTATGCTCGAGGCTCAAGGTACGCTGCTTGCTTTAGTAACGGAAACATGTTTAGCGACTTGTTCTACCCATTCTTGGGTAGTAGATCTGGCGCAATCGATCATGTTTGTTACACCTTGCGGGGTTCCTGCGGACAATGGAGTCGTTTGATGGCGAGATAACGATCTCCATGGGCAACACGGCGAAAGTCAAGTCATTGCATTGGAGATGTTTCTTTATGTTTTGGGACAACAGCTTTAGTTTTGAAAGACGTTTATATGTGCCGGATTTTCATGGAACCTTGTTTTGTTTCAAATTATTTACTCATGGATATTCGTTATTTTTGATAGTGGTGTTTCTATCATAAGAAATGACGGTTATCCGTGTTGGCACCTTAAATAATTCGCTTTATACTATTTTCGCAAAACATAATACCTATAACTATGTCAGATCTTCATCAAACCCTAAAAGAGAAAGTTTTCTTCGCAAGATGACTCTACTTTTCTCTCGGCATCTTAGATTAGGTCACATCAATCTAAATAGGATCCAAAGACGGCTAAGAATGGGCGTTAGGTAATCTCACGGTTACATTCGTTCCTAGTCTGCGAATCTGTATAGAAGGTAAGATGTCGACCGCACCTTCAAAGCGAAGGGTTATAGAGCTAAAGAAATGTCGAGTTAGTCCATTTCGACTGTGTGGACCGATGTCCACACAAGCTCGTGGAGGGTACAGTATTTTGTCACTTTCATTGACGACACTAAGGTACGGATACGTATACCGCTTCACCGCAAGTCCGAATGCTTTGAGAAATTCAAAGAGTTTAAAGCGGAAGTGGAGACGAAGCTAGGTAAAGTATCAAGTCACTGCGTTCGATCGCGGTGGTGAATACCTCGAACGAGTTTATGGACTATCTAGTGAAGTGTGGGATTACCTCCCAACAAGATTTCACGGGCACACCACAAACAAAATGGTGTGTCGAGCGAAGAAATAGGACTCTTTAGAAATGGTTAGATCAATGATGAGCTATGCAACATCGCTTATTTCGTTACGGGGTATGCCTTAGAGACGGCATACTTGCTAAATCTAGTACCGTCCAAGTCACCGAAAAGACCCTTCGAGTTGTGGTTTGGGCAAGCCTGGTTTAAGCCACATAAAGAAATGGGGCTGTCCAAAGACATGTCTTGAACAAGAAGGGCGACAAGTTGGAGGCTAGATCCGACGCAAGGTCGTTTATTGGCTATCCTAGAGGAACGAAGGTGGTTTATTCTATAGTCTAAGGATCGGAAGGTCATTATTAGCACTAATGCTCGATTCTTGAAGAGGACTACATGAAAATCATAAATCCAAAGTTGAAATCATTCTTCAAGAATTAGAAGATGATCGTATTCCACCACCGAATAGGCCAAAGGTGCGAGATGTCGAGTCTAGTGGGAGGATCGACACCGATACTTCAAGAAATTGAAGTGGGTCGAGTTCCACCGAGATACCGACCGCATAAGTGGTACCTACACAAAGCAAGTTGTGCAAGTTAGAGAACCACAAGTTTCGCACCCACCGTTGCCATTGTGCTGTAGAACCTCGTCGTAGTGGGAGGTTGTTCGTCAACCCGAGCGATTTATGTTCGTGGGTGAATCTTGATTTAGTCCCGTGAGACGAACAGCAATAATCGACCCATGGACACAAGGAGGCGATACAAGATATTGATGCAAGATCATGGCACACCGCTATGGACTTAGAAATGGAGTCCATAACGGCTATGGATGTATATGAAAGACACCTCTACCGGATGGCAAGGAAGCCGTAGGTAGTAAGTGGATATACAAGAGGAAGAGAGATTCCGATGGAGAGGTTTCGCTTTCAAAGCCGGGCTTGTGGCGAAGGGTACACTCAGATTGAGGGCATCGATTTCGACGAGACCTTTTCACCGTAGCAATGCTCAAGTCCATCGTAATTCTTCTAGCCATAGCAGCCCACTTGAACCTAGAGGTTTGGCAATGGATGTTAAAACCGCTTTTTAAACGGTTACCTTGAGGAAGGTAGAGACATCTATATGCAAACAACTCAAGGTTATGTGGTAAAGGGTGAAGAGCATCTAGTATGGAAGCTTAAGTCCATTTATGGACTTAAGCAAGCCTCCCGATCATGGAACTTACGCTTTGACGAGGCAAGTAAAGTCCTATGGATTTACCCGTTGCCTAGCGAGAGTTGTGTGTATCGGTTAGATGTCAACAGTGATGTGGTTTTCTTGCACTTTATGTAGATGACATCCTTCTAGTTGGCAACAACGTGAAGTCATATCGACGTAAAGAGTTGGCTATCCGATCGGTTTCAAATGAAAGACTTAGGAGATGCGCGTACATTCTTGGGATCAAGGTTTACCGAGATCGCAAGAAGAAAATGTTGAGCTTATCTCGGGCGCCTTACATCGATATCGTGATTACTCGTTTTAGTATCGCACCGCCAAGAAAGGATTGCTACCTTTCGCACATGGCGCCTTTATCTCAAAACGCATCACCTATGACCGCAAAGGAGATAGAGGAAATGAGATAAGTTCCTTACGCTTCCGCCGTAGGAAGTCTCATGTACGCAATCCTATGCACGAGGCCGATATCCGCTATGCGGTAGGCATAGTAGCAAGATATCGCCTAACCCGACAAGCTCATTGGATTGCGAGAAAGCATATACTCAAGCACCGAAAAGGACTCGAGATTATAGGCTGGTTTACCATGCAGATAATCTAATGCCTTTGGGTTATCTGAGACTCGATTTCCAAGCCGACCGTGATGAGAAAAAGTCAACCTCGGGGCTATGTGTTTACCTTGGGAGGTGGAGCCGTATCTGGCGGAGTGCAAAGCGGCGATGCATTGCGGACTCTACCATGGAAGCCGAATATGTAGCCGCCGGAGGCTTCTAAGGAGGTCAGATGGTTCAAGAACTACCTCATGGATCTAGATGTGGTACTGGTTTGCCCAAGAGTATCATAGTTCTTCGTGATAACTCGTGCGATGTGCAAACTCGAAGGAACCACGGACCCACAAGGCGACCAAACACAAAGAGAGAAAGTACCATGTCATACGAGAAATCGTTAGACGAGGTGACGGGTTGATTGAAAAGATTGATACGACGGAAAATCTAGCGGATCCATTCACGAAGAGCCCGCCGCAAAAAGTCTACGATGGACACGTTAGAGGACTTGGATTAAACGATGGCACCCACTTAGAAAGGAAACTTTGTATAAGTGGGATAAGCAAAGTGATGGTTGTTTGTAATAGCTAGTAGAAAGACACATTGTATACTAAAAGTTTGCTTTAGTATAAGTGGGAGATTGTTGGATTTGTATCTTGAAAGCGCTTGGTTGAGCTTGTATACAATGTTTCGTTACCACTATTACAATCTCCTATCCGAATTGAATACTTGATTGCATATATCGTGTCCCTTATCTCATATATAAGTTAGATCATACGGTGTGTAGAAGATCACGTAAGTCCGTATGATTGGTCAAGTTAATGAGATATAAAAGTTTCACGGTGAGACAACTTAAGGACGAGTTGTCGGTTTGAGGCTGCGATATAGATAAGAAGTGACTTGACTTAGTTGCTTGTCTATGCCGGTACGTCTCGACGTATTGAAGGATCACAGTGAGATGTGTTCTTCTATCGACCGTCGTGAAGAACCAAGATCTCGTGACTTACGGCGATCTAAACCTCGATAAGGTATTAGGTGAGTATGAGTTCTTGACCATCACTTTGACTTGTTATGGGTGAGGGTTATATGTTCTAACCCAAGATTCTCCGCGTCTTGGGTGGTGGCGATCTTGTATGTCACGCTAGTTATCTCAGACGAGTCACCGTATCCATTTAGGATGATGACGTCCCTTAAGGAGCTCAAAGGTTTATTGTACTAAACCCCGCAGGTTGAGTTAGCTCAAGTACAATAATAAGGTTGAGTGGTACTACTTAAGGAAATGAAGTTATTAATCGTTTTAAGCAATGATTGCTATAAATGATTAATGGACGCTCGATATCTTAAATACGGGATTCGTAATGTCTAAGTGCAAGCCGACTCACCTTCGGTAATAAAGGTGTAAGTCAACATTCTTTCTCTAGTGGCATGATCGAATGTTTATAAATTAATTTATGTTCGGGTGAACATAAGATAATTAATTTATTTGAGGCCCATCTTTATTCCTTGCATTTGATCCCTGGTCGGCCCATCCAGCCCGTAACCCGTGGAAATCGGCGCCCTATAGCTCTCAAAGGAAAGATTTTATTCTCTTTATCCTACAAGGATATTATTATATTTATGGTATATGCATAGATCCTTTCCATATAAGATTATGGTAATAATCCCGAGAGTATGGAAATAATCCCGAGAGTATGGAAATAATCCCGAGATTATGGTATTTTCCATATAGATTATGGTAATTTCCATATAGGATTATGGTAATTTCCATATGGGATTAAGGTAGTGCATTATAAATATAAGGTATGAGATAAAGTCTAGGTTAATGCTCACATAATCCACACAATATTTTCGGACATCTCATAGTGTTTGAGAGAGATTTTCGTGAGTTTTGGTGAGTAGAGAGCAAAGAGTGATTTTTCCAAGCATTCTCCATAGATCGTCCTCACCGACGCTGGAGATTGGGCAATCGGGATACTGTCCGAAGGTCAAAGCACGAGTCCGATCCGCTCGATCCTTTCATCTCGTTCCATCGACCTCTTCAGATCCAAAGGTAAACACGTGAAAACCCCTACGTGTTGCGATTAATTATATAGACGCATGCTAGGTTTATAATCAATGTATGGTGAATTAAATATCCAAGATGGATCCTCGGGGCGAGGGTTAAACATATGTTTTTCCCTACACGGAGATCCCTGCATTGGAGACCCCGACAATTGTGTTCTTTTTTTATGTGTGTGTTAGGTTATGGAGTTGTACACCTTGTATATACATTGGAAAGTAATCAACCCACAACATCCTTCCAATGTATTATTGCCCACGATCAATGACGATCGATGCGTTATAGAACCGATTGGATTTTATGTAAGTTTGAAATGTCCTAAAATTTATTTTAACTTATCCAGTACACGGTATAAATTATTTCCGACTAAATTTATTCATTTATGCAGCAAACGCTTGTGCGTGAGTTCGCACGGCTTCATCCAAATGATCCTATGGGCTATAATGTGGTATCAAAGACCACCTATCCACGATGGCAAGTACCCGATGACTTGATAGAGATGGTACAAGGGAGAGATGCTGCAGAGCATACCGCATCGTGGTTGTCTTGACGATATGGTAAATTTATTACCTCATTTATATTATTTTTCTATCCAATTGAATGTAAACTTTAAAATTATCAATGTTGCGTATACTAGCCATACAGAACGCCGGGGCAATCACTGGGTCACAGTTCGCATATCTATTGTAGCGTGGACTCTTGAGGTGTACGACTCGCTGTCGTACAACCCTGACTCTCAGGCGTTGAGACGTTACCAGATGTTGCCCATTATTCGGATTTTCCCTCGACTGATGAGGGTAGCTGGATTTTGGAGCAACAATCTATTGAGGACGCCACATAATGAGTATCTGACATTGGCGGAGGTGCCCGATGATGAGCAGTACAAGCAGACTGACTCAGTGAGTTGCGGTTTCTTTGCATGCCTCTATATGTATCGCCTCATCACAGGTATGCCTCAGAGGTTACATAACAGTCGGCGTTACATACTAGCTCAGCGTACATCGATAGCTCGTAGGATATGGCTACTGTCTCGTTTTGTTTAGTTTCCTCGACTTTTTGTATTTATGACGGATATTGTAGTATTTTTGGATTGTTGGATTGTAGTATTTTCAGTATTAGTGATATTTTTGTTTGTGTTTGTTGTTGGTTTTTGGATTGTTGGTTTTTGTTGAATTGTTGTTGGTTTTTTTGGATTTTGTTGGTTTTTGGATTGTTGTTGGTTTTTGGTTTGTTGGATTGTTTGTTGGTTTTTGGATTGTTGGATTGTTGGTTTTTTGGATTGTTGGATTGTTGGATTGTTGTTGGATTTTGTTGGATTGTTGTTGGATTATGTTGGATTTTGTTGGTTTTGTTGGATTGTTGTTGGATTGTTGTTGGATTATGTTGGATTTTGTTGAATTATGTTGGATTGTTGTTCGTTTTTTGTTGAATTGTTGTTGGTTGGATTGTTGTTGGTTTTTTGTTGAATTGTTGTTTGTTGGATTTTGTTGGATTTTGTTGAATTAGGTTGAATTGTTGTTTAATTTAATTTAATTTAATTAATTAAAATTAATAAATCCTAATTAATTAAATTAAATTAAATTTAATTTAAATAATTAAAATTAATTAATCATAATTAATTAAATTAAATTAAATTAAATTTAACTAATTAATCCTAATTAATTTAATTTAATTTAACTAATTAAAATTAATTAGTTTAATTTTAATCCTAATTAATTTAATTTAATTTAATTTAACATAATCCAACAAAATCCAACATAATTCAACAAAATCCAACATAATTCAACAAAATCCAACAAAATAATCCAACAAAATCCAACATAATTCAACAAAATCCAACATAATCCAACAAAATCTAACATAATCCAACAACAATCCAAAATAATTCAACAAAATCCAACATAATTCAAAAAATATCCTTACTCACGAGGTCGTTGAGGACACAAATTCCTTGTATGCTCTTCACTTCGACAAATACTATATTTTTTCCTGCGTCGTGTCCTTTCCACACATGTTTCATCACTAATGGCAATAAATGTTGTGCATGAGCGTTTGTTGTGGCCTTGACCCTTGCAACGTGTGCATATTTGACGACGCGATCTTGACGAACCCTCAACAACCGATTGCATCCTACTCAATCTAGGACGCCCAGCCTGACGTGTGATGATTGGAGGTCGAATAATGTAAGCTGATACAAAGTCTGGTACAATCCATGCACCGGGATATGATACAGATGCAATTCGAACTTACGACATTCACATGTCTCATTCTGCAAATCAACCACATATGATGTGTTTTCCTCTTCGACTTTAAACATGTGTGTCGTCGTTGAACGAACAACCAAGCGACGCCCCTTTTCGACAGAGGCATGTAGCTTCGACGCGGCTAATTCAGTCAACTCATCGGACCTTGCTGCTGCACTAGCTCGTCGTACGTCAAACCATTTCTCCGTAATAGATCGAAAAGTCTCAAGCAACGAGCAAACAGGTAGACGTCGAGCCCACAACAACCGACTATTGAAACTCTCTGCCGCATTCGAAGTCATGAAACTATAGCGTCGTACAGGACACTTCAACCTAGACCACCTATGCTCCCCAATGGAGAGTATATGATGGTGGGCTGCTGGTTTTAGAACATCCACAGCAGAAAAAAATCTCTCGAAATCCTCTGATCGATAGGCATATGCAGCTGACTTGATAACTGTACAAACATGCGACCCAAATCGCGCCATATTCTTCTGCAAATGGTAAAAGCACAACTCATGCGCGACGTTCGGATACACGGACTCCACATCTTTTTCGATGCCCTTATGTTGATCAGACACAACTAAGAGATCATCAGGATGACCAATGCACGAACGCAGCCGAGATAAAAACCAAGTCCATGACTCTTCATCCTCAATCGGACCTAACCCAATAGCAAGCGGGAAGATTCCTTCATTTCCACCCTTCGTAATAAATGACAAAACAAATTTCTTTGTTCTTTCCTTAAGATGAGTCCGTCTACAACGACGATCGGCAAGGTAATGCTTGAAAGCATGCAAACTCGTCAAAGAGCAAGAAACAAATATCAAAATTCGCCATCATGAGCCGTCTCGATATCATATAGTGTCCGGGGTTTGATTCTCTCAACAGATGCAAATATGATGGAAGCAATTTATAGGACCGCTCAAATCGCCATATGTCATCTCTATAGTGACGTTTCTTGCTCGGAGAGCAAAGTCGTAATCCATCTCAATGCCAAATTGTCGATGCATCTCTCCAATCATCTCTTTCGACGCATCACACCTTCATCGACCAATTTCCGTGCAAAATACTTGCCAATAATCTTAGTAGCACCGTCAGGTGCAAAGTGCAATTCAAATCCAAGTGACAAGTACGATCGTTGTTCAACTTAATTACTCTCCATATCGTTGCCCTCGGACGGCTCGTAGCTTAAAAGGACAACCGTTGCCATGCTTGCAAACATACCCCAAACGTGTTTTACTTGACCGATCGACCACGCACTTACATGATTCTCCAAGTGGTACAATCCATCGCTATCGCCAAGTCATCTTCGTCTTAAATATCAAATCAACGCATAATTGGTCAAGATGGGCTCCACAAGGTTCGACCCAATCTAATGGCAATGCCTTATCACAATCAAGTAGTGGAATAACCCGATTACGTAACTCATGCGTCAGATCATCCTCTCGGTTCGTGAAGTTGTAGCATGAGCCTCACCATCATGTCTGTTGTTCGGAAGTGAAGTTGCGTTGTCCGATAACCTTATCAAGATGTCACGGTTGTCGAATCCAAGCACCAAATTCAAGAGCCAATGAATTAAATATATCTCTACGCCGGTTCGTGTCTTCTCTTCATCTGAATACACCAGCTCGTCTTCCTCCTCATTCAAGACAACGGCTCATCTTCGTGTATAGTGAACGAAGACATCTTGCATTAGACTCGGCAAGATCGTAGATCGTTGTGAACCATATAACACCGGTGTCTCTGTGTACCGTGGCTGCATCGCTTGCCCTTTTCAATCACATACACAATCGATCATCCTTTTGTTCCACAATCAATCGGAACAAATCGATTGTCGATTTCAACGATACTTTTATTCTTCTTCCATCACTAGCACTCGTCGTATAGAAAAGCATATAATCCGATCCACCATTGTTGCCTAATTGCTCATGAATCTCTTAGCAAATTAGCACGTGAAACTGTTCTCTGACCATGTATACGAGAATCTCATCGCCGCTATATACTCGCTCGTCCCAACTACCACCACGACGTATAATAAGACGTTGCTAAGACATCTGTTGCAAAATAAGATATAAAGATAACAATCATATACATAGGATGCACAAGATACATAGGATGCAGGATGCACGGTGGTGCATTGTGCCACACCACTGTCTTGATGAGTTTCGTGCACGGTTTATCGTTCATCAAGACACTCGGTATAGCAGCAATCTTATACCTGCTCGATGTTAGCATCTCGTATTTTTAAATTTAACTTATTAAATGATCATAAATATTAAATTAATCACTTTATTAACATAAAATCAACACAAATAACATATGTGATGCATAATACTTCTACTGTACAACCGTGTACTCAAGAACACATTTTTTTCTTCAAAACATGAAATTTATCATTCCAAGAACATAAAAGTATTAAAAAAACATATTTAGGCTGAATCATCAACCGTGTACAACCGTGTACTCAAGAACACGTAAAAAAAAATTCTATACGGATTTAATTTACCTTAATCCAGCTAGCAATGCTCGATTTCCAGTGTTCGATTGAAAAAAAACGCAGGTAACAACTTGTTGTATTAATTATTTTTTCGCCTCTCTTCCTCACTTTGAAACTGTAATGTTACAAATGAATTGTTTGTGATTTGAATTCAATGTCTACCGATTTTCCAAATTAAATGTTTACCAACCTCTTTTTACAATTAATGTTGAGGGAACTTTAATTTAAGTTCATTCAATTTTTGGCAGAAAGCATTCATTTATTTTCGGCAGAGAGAGAGAGAATTTTCGGCAGAGAGAGAGAGAGAGAGGAGAGAGAGGAGAGTTCTTTTCGCAGAGGAGAGAGAGAGGAGAGAGAGAGTGGACCCAAGGATATTTATGTCTTTTTAAGCCAAAATGACTATAAAACTCATGTTTTTATGATTGTGGATATAAAACTTATCCCACTATATCTTTTGGTTATATATAAACTTATCCCTTTTTTTTCCTCAAATTTTGTGATACAATTTTAATAAAATTTATAATATACACTAAATAGGATAAGAGTCACATTAATGGAGTATTATATGAGTTAATGATGGATCATGGATGGTAAAAATATAAATAAGTCATATTTTTTAGGACAAGAATAAGGGATAATAGAAGGTCATAAATAGTAAAATTAGTGAATAAAAAATATCATTGGAGGTAGTAAATAGATAATACTTGTGAAATAAAAATCATGAAATAGGAAAATTTTTGAAAGACATATCAAAAAAAGAAAACCAGAAAGGTAATTAAAGACAAGAGAATATTTTGTAAGAGAGATGAGAGATAATAAGCCTTTAGAAAATATACTTACTCGTAACAGAAATACAATGCTCAAATAAGATATTAACGATGCGAATTTATAAGCTTTGTTACATAGATTTTTAAATTTATCCCAATTTTATGTGAATTGTTATACAAAATCCTTCATCAACGGATTGAATTCCTTAAACTACATATTTTTGAAGAAAATTTAATAAACAAAAGTATCCCATGAGAGATTTTTTTCTATCTAAGCCATGCAAATAAACCTAATAGAGACAAAATATACCATTAAGGGTTCCCAAATAAAAAATGTTCATTAAGAAGCCCACAACTTCAAAACGCAATAATACCCTATGTATAAGGAAAGCCCACATCATCAAAGTTGAATCACTCAATAATCCTAGACAATAAGATAGACCCTTCACTATCAGAATATGGATCTGTAAGAGCCTACTATGACGTCAGAGCCAAGTTCGCCTTTGAAGCAGACCCCCACACCAACATACACGATCACACGTCGTTCAGTACCCGTAAATATAGGAGCACCATTCCGAACACGATGCCACTACTCTGGCATTTTCTCCACCTACACCTTTATATAAATGCAAGACATCAGGTACGCTATTCTATTCCCAGAAACACACATATTTTCATAAGCAATACTCTTGTTCTCTTGTGATAAAATTATATTATTCTAATACTAGCAATACCATTTAAACTAAATCACAATGTTAAAGAATAAAATGGTAGTCCAATATAATAAAACAATAGATGGTCTTACGTGGCTCACTTATAAAAACACAGTTAATCCAATACTCACATTCAGTGATGGGACCAGAAAAAATTATCTGAGAGAGTCAATTAATAATGTTTAAAAATATTAAGAAGAGATTAAAATAAAGTTAGATGTTGAAAATATTTTTAGTGCTGTCTTAATATTTTTAATTATGACACAAAAAAAAAGATCAACATGTGAAGTTGAAACTTCCATAGCATAAGACTTGTCATTATAAAAGCAAACAATGAATCAAGACTAAATAATGAAAAAGATACATATAACTGAAATTAGAAACATTTTATCAAAGGTATAAATGTTTTGCTATCAATTATCTCAGCATGACTAATAATTAGTTATTCATAACAGAATCAATATGTCTTAATATTTGATGTTGTAAGTTACAAATTAATACAAGGTTATGGCTTGTTAAATCAAATTATTAATCCATAATAAATTCTAAAATCTAAGTTCTATTAGAAAATATATATAAATTAAAAACATAGCAAAAATAATATATTTTAACTTTAGAATTCTAAAATCTAACTAATATGATAAAGAAATAAGAAAATAAAAGACACGCACTTTAAAACAAATAATTGTGCATTAAAACTCGTTATTTTGTTATATGATCAATGCACTTTCCTCCGCATAATAATAATATATATTTTCCTTAAAATATAATTACATATATACCAAGTATATATATTTTTAAATTTGGGAGGTCCTCCGACATTAACAACAAAAGGATTTTTTAAGAAAAATGTAACAAATATGCGAAATTATGGAAGAAAAATATAACAAATGTGAAATTGCGAAATTACCTCGACTTTTGCTAAACAGGTCCCAGCGTGGCTCGGTTGTTGTTAATATAAGCGTCAAATTTATATACAGTAGAACCTCTATTAAGGAATATTTTGGGACTACAGAAAGATATGACAGAATGAGAGGTTATTCCTAAATAGAGTTGTAAGAAGATTTTTTTTTTCTAATTTTAATGTACATGAACAATACATAAATATTATAATTACTAAATACATGTATTGTATATGTATTATATGCAAATACATGTATAATATTTAATTTATTTGACTTAGAATATGTAAAGTTAATTTCTTAAAGTAGATGCATGTAAGTACATGTAACTTTTGTTGGAATCATTATTATGTGTTCTTATAAATATTACACAATATACATATTTTAATATCATGTCAAATATTGTTTCATACATTGTCACAAGCAACCTTAGAGAAATATTTTAAATTTGCATAAATTTATTATAATGAGATATATATATATATATATATTATTTATTGTGATTTATTCCTAAATGGAGGTGTATTTCTTTAAGGTGAGACCTTAAAAAAATATGAATTATGACAAATATGGAGTTTATTCCGAAATATAACTTGTCCCAAGTTGGGACCATGAATTTTTATGACAAAATAGGAGGTTATTCCTAAATAGAGTATTCATTTAGAGAAGTTTTACCGTAAATGGTAATTGTCAGCATAAAATGGGTTTTGGTATGTTTTTATGTTTACAATACTGCAGTCCTGATAAATAAGCATTCTGTAGCTTTTCATGATTATTATTTTCCTTAGTCTGAGTTAATTTACTTTCTTTTGACATTACTGTGGACTGTGGTAAATATCTAACTTTTATGGGACATGAAGAAATTATTTGTTATTGCCTGGCATCTTTAAGGTGTTCTTCCGTAAATGCAATTGTAAGATTTCCGTCCCTGCGACAATTTAAATTGGTTAAAGTGGTTCACATGGTAGAGAGGTCACAGTTCAACCCCACCAAACTCCTCTATGAGCTTGGCTGTCACACTGGTTTTTCAAGTGTGGTTTACACTGCTGTGTGTGGTTTGCATTTATTCTTGATGCAGAACATGGGGTTTACAGGTCAAGACACCTTTAAGGTAGCGGTCATGGGTTCCCGTGATACCAAAAAAAACAAAAAATTGTAAGATTTCCAAAACAAATGATGGGTACATTTTGTATGTCTACTCAAAGTCTCAATGTTAAAATCAATCATGCGTTATTATAATTATTAGATATCCATCCCAAGAAAAATCAAACACTACAGAATTATTATTAATAATAATTATTAGAAATAATGAAAGAATATCTATTGAATTTCAAGTATAAAATAAGAAACTACACAATCTAACTTAATTTTGTATCCAAAATAATATTCTAAATCATTAAAATCTTCTTATTTAATATTTCGTGAATACATTGAAAAAAACAATATAACTAACACATAAATATCAATTGAAAATATTGTAAAATTATAATATTATTACTTTACATAAACGGGTTTGAGATTTCCAAACACTACCAAACCCGTCATGCATACTAAATTTACTACACAAACCCTTTAATAGTTACCCAAATTTGTTCTATTAAGCTTTGGTAAAGACGAATAATCATTAAAACCCGACCCAGTCTTAGCCAAAAGGCCGAGAATCACACTTATTATAGGCTGACGAATGCCTGGCTATGTAAGAAAGTGATCAAATATTATAAATGTAAATATTCCTATTATTATTCTTTTGGCTTATAGAATCACACTATTGGTCATGTCTTGTTTCATAAATTTCAAATTTTTGAATTAATTCAAAAGCGTCCAATTTCTTACTAAAGACCAAAGAAAGGATCATTGGAAAACGCGAGGTATATTTGGGAATATGTCAAGTTAGGCTTGATTAATCTCGCAGCATATTCCCACATCGAATATGAGAAAACTTTATATTGGAAAACAAAGTATAAAATGGGAGGTCAATGTAACTTGTAGCTCATACCTTTCTCGGCCTTTTGGCTAAGATCAAGTGTAGTATCTGTTTTATCGGTTTAATATCCGATATGCGTATTTGGTTCACACGATATTAAATTTATTTTTGAGGAGAGGGCCCATCAGGTAGCTTTGCTGCTTGGGCTTTCAGCGTCGCCCATGTGTTGCACTACTGCACGGGCTTGGCGCACCCCACCAATTCTAGTCTAAAGGTAAATGAATTCTTAGTTTTAGACTTTATTCATTAGTTTTGATATATAAAGTTTGTGTAGTTGATTTATTGTAACCTAACATGCATAGTAAATTTACATTTAGAAATTTAATTTGTTCGATTTATATAAGAATTGGAGAAGTTGTATAAATATTCAATTATTATATGTTGTCAATCATGAATATAAACGCTTGATAATGAATTTATACAAGACTGTTCCTTTTACATTAGAACAAATGTATATGACTCAATTTGATACAATTGCTTCCGAGTTGAAAGGGTGTCGAAGGCTATATATTAATACAAGGAGTAAAACAAATAAGTTTTCCTTGATGTATGCGGAAAAAACGAAAAGAAACGTAACACACATAGAAGCCAAAACAATTTCTTCTTCTTCTCATTTAGAAGGTATTCTATAGGAGGGGTCCACCATTTTCAAGATGAAGAGATTGCCTTTGTCACCTCTTGAAACTCTGCCACAACAAACATAAAAATAATTACTTAATAATATGACAAGGTTAGAAGATAAACTTAGTTAAGATAGAGGCCTTGTTTGTGTTATACCTCAAGTCTTGATCCAAGGAGGTGATCTCGAGGACACCTACAGCAGTTTCCGAGAGCTGGTAGCTCAGACGAATCCAGTGGGTACAGCCGTTGTCTTAGATGTGTCATCTTGGAAGGTAAATGCGAATCCAGTGGGTACAGCCGTTGTCTTAGATATGTCATCTTGGAAGGTAAATGCTACAGCTTCTATTCCAAGCAAAGTCATCAGAACTGTAGAAGTTGCTAGGGTTCTACCAAGCGGGATGAAAGAGCTTGTGCAATAGGTAACCAGTCAAAACTGGAAGTTGATAAACGTATTTCTGCCTCAGTCAATACACTGGGGGCAAAAGACAATGGTAATTTCTAGTACCTTATAAATGAAGGCAGAGTAGCCACTGATGCTACTTTTTGCATGCTATCTGTTAGGAATCCAGTAGCCTCGTTGTCGCCAACGCAGCAGCGGCAGCAACGGCAGCAGCTCTGTGTCATTCTGGCAGCAACGTCTTCTCTCTAGATGTGCACACAACAAGAAAGAAGAAGAAATGGAGACAACAACCGCTCAGTGCTCCTCGCTTTGACGCACACACAACCGCGACTCACCAAGGAATGGCTTTCTCGTTGGCTCGGCAATCGTAGCCCTCCCCTCACGCACGTGCTCTCACGCACGCCACATACACCGCCTGCAGGACAAACCACCAAGGAGCAGTGGTATGTCTGCGAGAATCAACCCGTCGAGGAGCAGTGATGCGTAGCGGAGGAGCGAAGACGGATCGACACTACCCAGGCAGGATCGCCGAGGAACAACAACTCAGATCGCGTGTTTCGAATCGCCCTTTTTTTTTCTCTCGCTACAAAACCGAGAATGGGAAGGGTATATATTTTCAATGATCGAGAATAGAGGAGAGGAGAATACGTTTAAGTAAGGGTTAGGGGATAAATGCGCTTGCGCATTGGGCCAACAATAAACAACAATCTCCACATTTGGCTCAACCGTGTTGTTGTGTGTGGTTTGTTCTCCGATGCACAAAGCAACCCGGTTGGGCCAAATATGGAGATTGTTGTTTATTGTTAGCCCAATTGGAGCCCAAGCCCATTTGTCCCCCTAACCTTACTTAAACATATTCCTCCTCTCCCTCTATTCTGAACATTGAAAATATATGCCCCCATTTCCCATTCTCGATTTTGTAGCAAGAGAAAAATAAAAAAGAGCAGTTCTGAAACACCCGATCTAATTTGTTGTTCCTCGGGGATCCCTGCTCTGGGCAGTGTCGATCCGTGCTGCTGCTCCTCTACGTAGTGTCGTTGCTTCTCGGCGGGTTGATTCCTGGGCAGTGTCTGTATCACTGCTCCTCGGTGGTTTGTCCTCTGGGCAGTGTATGTGAGCTTTTGTGAGAGCACGTTTGTGAGGGAGGAGGGGCTGCGATTGCCGAGCCGACGAGAAAGCCATTCCCTTTGGTGGAGCCGCGGTTGTGTGTGTGCATCAAAGCGAGGAGCCTCACCTTACCCGAATTGTTGTCTCCATTTCTTTCTTCTTTTCTTGTTGTGTGCGATCTAGAGAGAAGACGTTGCTGCCGGAATGACATGTAGCTTTGCCGCTGACGACGACGAGGCTACTGGATTCCTACGATGGTATCCGAGCAAACCGACGAGAGGACCGTTTCGTATGTGCGGAATGTGAAACTACCGTTGTCGGAGGCGAGAGCGCCTCGCATTGTTTGCTTGTGGGCTATGGACGGGCAGGTGCGTTTGATGCTTGGCGAGAAGGAGGAAGAGTCCTCCAAGTGGGCTGAATCCCGACATAAGGAAGGAAGGAGACCTTCCTGGGAAGCACGCCGTGTCCGGGGACGTCCATGAATCAAGTGGGGGAGAATGTCACACTTCGCCTATTTGACACTTCAAGCCTCGCACGACCCGTTGCCGAGATGGGGCAAGTCGTGGCGAGGATCCAAGGTGAATGGCGAGTGTGGACTCACGGACGATACATGAGCGCACTCAATGATGGGCACTAACGTGGTTCCGCCAATCTTGAGAAGGCGGGAAGGGTTTAGGTTTAGGGTTTAAGGTTTGCAAATGTGGGAAAACCTCACGAGGAAAGCTATGAGTATGCGTCGTGACACTATATAACAACTATGGTGACTTGCAAATACTGATGGGTATGATTGAGATTGACATGCTAGGTAAAAATCATGGTGATACCATAACTACGGGCAAATAAATTCATGATAATACGAGTTTCAACAGGAAGCATGATAATTTATCATGCAAGAGCTGACATGGAAATGGTGAACAAGTACAGTTTATACAACAACAACAACCACAGATGAGACGGATGCTTGAAGCTTTGAAGGAACTCATCTTCCCTACAGTGCAATAAGGTAACATGGCCCTGCTCTCTCTCTCTCTCTCCTCTGATTTGTCTATATTTTGCCTGAAGTTTGTACATTCATTTAAGCTAGAGCCTGAAGCCTAAGTACTGAAAAATTGCTTAGTTGCGCTCTGCTCAGTCATTTTTCGTTAGCCAATAGAAAACGGGACAGCACCGTTGAGAAGATTAAAAAAGAAGAAGAAATCTGTATATTCATTGATTTGGCTTCTTAGGCGCAGTAGATGTGTTGTCTTCAAACGGGATGGTTGCATAGCATGACAATGGCTATCATACTTTGGTACTTGATGATGCGGTTGCTCAACTTTTTATCTGAGTTTTGGCTGAAGAGAAATCGAATTTCGATTTTTTCGAATAAGTGACATGCAGTGGCTATTTGTAGTACACGTGGTCAGAATTTGTGCGCAGTTGATCGGAAAAATGCTGTTATTATCATTTGTACTCAGCCTTAATATTATTTCAGAGAAGATGCGTATAGGGATGTCAACGGGCGGTCTTTACCCGGACCAGAACCAGTAATTTAGTATTGGTTCTGGTTCTGGAATCGGCCCAATAAATACTAAACCCGGACCGGATCCGGACCATCAAATTATGGATCCGGATCGGGTATTACCCATTTCTAACCGGTTACCCACCGGGCCTTATTCTCAATTACCCCTAAATGTTAATATCCATTTCAATTTCGGTCTAAAATCGAGATCACAGTCCTCCAAAATTTTCATGAGTATCAAACGAATCCACTTGTCAGAATTGAAACATGAAATTAGCAGAAATTGGCCCAAAAAAAACCCAAAATATTTTAACAAGGTTTTTCAGCCTGATATGAAAATATTTGGAGATCATATAAATTCAACCGCCTTTCTTCAATCTAAATCAATTTTTGATTCTGTAAATATCCATCATCAACTAGGCAAACGCCATAATAATTGCACCCCATTAATAGAAGTGATCGACTACATATGAAGGGGAAAAACAAGAACTCCCAATATTTTGATTCTACTCACTTTAAACCCTAATTAATCAGTCCGCGAACAACTTGATTTTCTATCACAGAAAAAAAGAATGAAAATACCATCTAACTTCATGCATAACTCAAGTAAAAATGTACAATTCAAGTATGCAAGAAATTGGGGCAATACATCGAGGGCTCGATTTTTTTTCAAAATACAAACATATATTTACAAATTGGGGTCATAACTCAATTCCTTAGTTAACTGTAAAAATTTCTTCATTGTCGCCTATAGATTTTAAATATCCAATTACTAGTTATTTTGATATATCTTTCGGTTCATGTTGTAGTATCTATTATAAATTTGTGGAAATATTGATGAAACCCAACATGACCGGGATTGATAATGTATTTTATTGAATGAATTTTGGAAATATTGACTAAACAAGATTATAATTAGATTTTGTGAAAAATTTATCGGTTTTAATTTACACGTTTTGGTAAATGATAGTTTTAATAGATTAATTAATATTTCGTAATTACACTCAAATGTAAAATGCTCTACGTAAAAAGTGGATATGTAATGCTCAAATTAAAAATTTTGTAAAAAAAATCGGCCGGTCGGACCGAACCGGACAAAACGGGTCGGGTCTTGACCGGTCCGGGTCCAGCAGTTTCGAACCGAAACAACCGAACCGTTGTTAAAAAATTTAATGGCTTTGAACGGTTCGGATCGGCCCCAGAAAGACCGCCCGCCGACATCCCTAGATGCAGTATATGGGTATGTGACTATCGCCTTTTAAAGTGGGTCCTGCATTGTTGTTTCACCTTTGATTATAAATATTTGATCAAATCATAATTGCTTAAGAGCTTGGTGGTTATATAGTACCATCCAAGTTAAGGAATATCAAATTATAACCATCGATATAAAATGTCAAATTATAGCGAGTTGTTGGCCTATTGGGACTATTATCACCCAATAGTACCAATAGGACCAACAAAATTGTTGGTCCTATTGGTACTATTGGGTGATAATAGTCCCAATGGTGCCAACAACTCATTATAATTTGACATTTTTATAGTGATGATTATAATTGACATTCTTAACTCGAATATTATATATATGTATTTCACATTGCTTAATATAAAAAATATAGTTATAAATCATTTTGCTTCTTTATTCTTGCAATAGTTCTTATAATTACAATTTGAGTTCTGGCATGATGTTTAAAACAACATAATTTTAATCCCTTAACTTAAGAAGCATGTCAGTTATAATTCAAAGTCAATCACATCATTAACCATCAACCACAGCTACACGCCTAAAATATTTGAACCAAAATTAATTGATCATAACCATATATTAAGATCAAAATTTTAAATTATGTACATAGGGTCACTAACCATTAGCCATATATTACTTTTGGGATAATTATTTTTGAAAGAATTCTTTTGGTGTGATTTTGTAGGATTATTTACGGATGATTAATGGGTAATTTTGTCATAGTTTTGCGGTGTTATAATTCAAATATTTTTTTTATTTTTTAGGGTCAATTAAATAAATAAAAAATTTAAAAATTGTGTCATGGTGGACTCGAATCCGAGACCTTTAACCTCAATAAAAAAAATTTATTTATTGAGTCCGAATGTGAATTATAGAAATGATTTACTTAGTTGGCCCCATCTTGACATACATACGTATTAAAATAGTTAGTCAGTTAGGTTTTTAATTTCGATTATGGATTCAATTGTGTTTAAACTAAAACAACATAACCAGAATATTTAGACCTATACGTAGGAATTTTTTTTAAGAAGTATATAAAATTCAAGTCATTTTTGTTTCAATTTAGGATCAACTAAAAGATAAATTCAACAAATACATTTCTACAGAATCAAATAATTACTTATATTTTGCTGTAAGATTTTGATTTCGGTATATATGCAATTTAATAATATACATATATACACATAATATTATTATATTTTATCATTAAGATATTTTGAATAAAGTCAAATTTTTAATTTTTGATCCATATTTATTTTAACCCATTTTTATATATATATATATATATATATATATATATATATATAAAACACAATGTATTCATGTGAACAACCTAGATAAACGACACGTGGAATGGCATTTTTTATGTTTTTCTTATTTTAATTTTCGTTTAAGGATAAGATAGTAATTATTTATTCTTCTTCTTCTTCTTCTCCTCCTCCTCTGCTGCAAATTATTGTTGTTCATCGGAGAAGAAAGAGAAGCAGGTGGCAACGATGGCATGGTGGCAGCAATGGCGTGGTGGAGATGGTCACGGCTGTGGCGTTCACGACGGTAGCGGTTGGGTAGTGGCTGTAGTTGGAGCTGCCTGAATATATGGTGTTTAAGGTGATGTTCGCCAAAAATCAAAAAAGGAGACAGTGGTTTACATTGGAGTTCACCGAAAATCGGAGAATGAGGTAAATCGGAGAAGGAGGAGCTACATGAAGCTCCCAGCAAAGAATATGCATACTATTGTACATAAAACTGCATAACAATACACATAAACATGCATATGCATAATACTACATAAACATGCATATTACAAAATACAAACATACATACTATTAAACAACAACATACATACTACGAAACATAAACCTGCATGCTTTAAAACAGAAACTCGTACGTTTTTCATTCTCGATATCACTCTTTCTCTTCTCCAATATGCACAAATACTTTTCTCGTTGATCATTTGTTTTCTATCTTGTTAATCATTTGTTTTCTTTCGAATTATAAAGCTAGAAGTAATCAAGCTAAACGAGAGAATAGATTCTTGATAAATCAATCTAATATGTGTTTTTGTGTTCAACATTATGTAGCTTTGTATTCATGCGTATGCAGTTTTTGGTTTTAAAACATGCATGGTTTGTTTTTCTATATCACATAACAAAAAAAATTATGCATCTTTGTGATTCAGGTACTGATGTTTTGCATTCGAAGCTTATAACAAGGACATCATAGCAATCAATCTGCTAACTTAAGCTTTCTCTCGTGTCCTTTTTATCAAACATATTTGACCAGTGAAAACATATAATTATGGTTAATTGATCAATTTTAACTTTGTATGACGATTCTCTTTCAAATTCATTATTGCAGCTTACTTTGTGATGAGTGGAGGAGAGGATGATGAAGGTATTTATGTATGTGAATGATGTGGTGGAAGAGAGTAATAGCTCTGTAAGAAATATGTGAATGCCCAAGAATGTGGGACCATAGGTGATCTTTTTTGTATAAAATTTATGATTTTGGGTTGGAATGACTAGTTATTCCATTAGATAACTACTTGTGTAAGCAGAGTTTCTTTCTATAATTGAATTGCAGTATGTTGTCATAAAATGTGTCACATGTACACACATGTTTAGTATGATTTTGTGCTTATTCTTGGTATTCTTTTGCATGTCGTTTTTAGTGGGTTATCCTATTTATGCCGTTGTTTTGATTAGTATTTATCGATTTAGACTTATTTGGTTTGTTTCGATGTTTTGTAGAAAACAACGTTAAATAGGATGAAATGGATATGACAAGGATGGACGTGAAAAATTTACAATATTAAAGAGCGTCTCGATAGGAGTCCATAGGTGTAAACGAATCGCAATTGATTTGAACGAGAGAATGGGCGAAAGCAAGTCGACCCCACCTCTTACGCCTCGCGACCAGCGCCCGCGAGAACGTGTCGCGAGCCCCTCACGATCAGCGCCCGCGAGAGCGTGTCGCGAGCTACTCGCGACCAGCGCCCACGAGAGCGTGTCGCGAGCTCGCACCCAGCGCTCGTTCCACCAAACCTCGCGCTCGTCCTCCTCCCGCCACCGACGCCGCCCCCAGTGCCTGTTCCACCTTACGCAGCCCGCCACGCCCACCGTCGGCCTCGTCGGTAGCTGCTTCCGGCGCCACGCCAGTCGCCTCACTCGCTCAGCGCCAGCGCCTCCTCGTCCCTACGCCGTGGCTGTGCCCAAAGACGTGGCCCTCCGTCCCGTACTGGTTTGCCCATCTCGTCCCACGCGTCCGGCGCTGGGCTCCTCTCACTGATCTCATTCCAGTAGCTTCTCGCTTTCGGCGCTCCACTCCGTCCGGTGCTGGGGTGCTCTCACTAACTGCATCCAGTAGCTGCTCGCGTCCGGCGCTGTGCCCCGTCCGATGCTGGGCGTGTTTTTCAAGCCCAAATTCGACTGTTTTCATGGCCTTTTTCGAGGGTTATATAAATTTGACACCAGCCGCTATTCTCACATATCGCATACACTCACGCATTTTATTTCCCTTTTCTCTTTTTCTCTCATTTTCTTTTCATTTTCCTTTCCATTTAATTATTGTGCATTTGGATTAACAATTGAATTGTGCGATTCCGAATTTTTGAAAGACAAATCTATCTATGAATGGTTTGTAAGTTTTTCTCGTTTCATTATGTCTATGTAATCGATATGGAGATAATTTCTATTATGAGATGAATTATCGATTTGTTGAGAAATAAATGTTGGATTATTCTTTTCTTGAATCGTGATTAATTGTGTTGATGATTTGCAATTTTCTTATCCATATAAATTGTTTATTTCATGATCTTCATACATGGTGTTCGAGAGAATAGTGTAGGTTGATTATGTGCTAATGTTTGATTATGAAGTAACGCGAGAGCATATTTATGTTAAATATAAGTTTGACAACGAACGTGATCGAAAGATTGATTTGTTGTTGAGTAATTAATATATGTGGATAGGGTTTTTGTTATCGTGTGCATTTGTAGTCAAATATCCTTCGTAGTTGATGACAGTTGGGTTGAGAGATTCCCGCCATTAAGTTCGAGTCTAACATTGACGTGGTCGAGAGATTAGTTAGTGTCGAACGCTAGGTGAGAGGCGTGGGTGTTTTATGCAATGTGTACCGGTTCTTGATTCATTAATAGCGAAGATATATTTGAACCCTAGAACACCGTCTCAATTCGTGTATCATCGATTTCTCTTGTTGTCAAGTGCATCCCATTTATCCGCTTTATTTTATTTCGTGCTTTCGTCTGTTCCGTGACAGTTCCTTATTTTAGGACGTTAGTATTGTTGGGAAAAACTAGGTTTAGCCCTCGCCCCGAGGATCTATCTTGGATGTTTAATTCACCATACATTGATTATATACCTAGCATGCACCTATATAATTAATTGCAACATGTTGGGGTTTCTCGTGTTTACCATTGAATGCCGAGGCGGTTGGATCGAGACTCGTGCTTTGACCTTCCGGATCAGTATCCCGGTTGCCCAATCTCCAACGCCGAGTGAGGACGATCTATGGAGAATGCTTCGAAAATCACCCAATGCTCTCACTATTTTTGAAAATCACTCTTAATTGTCACGACCGACTACTTAAACAAGTAATTAGGCCGTGACGTGGGTTAAGAAAGAACTTCTAATAATCAATATAAACAAATGTGACCAATAATTCATATCAGTAGCAATGTGTGACCTCAACTTTCATTACGAAGGAATTAAACATTTATGGCTCAAGAGGTAAAATGGAGTTTAATAAACAATGACTTTAGGTTTTGAGTAAAGATAATCACAAAGGAATAACCAATATTATGAATGTACATTTTCACATATGCTTTGACAACATTGAGAATTTATCGACGTTTCAAAGTATGACTCGATAATGATTTCATAACATCATGTTAGGTTCAACAACAACATCTCTGAACCTTCAAGTAAATCCTTATGCGCATAGACATTTCAATAATTCATGTTCTCATAATCAAATCGTTGTCAAAATAACAATGCCGAGATCACAATATCAAAATGAGACTATCATCAATATTTAGTCAATTTGGCATAACAAAACATAGCAACAAGTGAAGGCCAAAGTTCAAAGAACGAGAAGGGTGGTTGAGAATTATGTATGATGACATAACTCTTTGGGCAACAAAAACATGTTGACTTCAAATGAATCATATCAACAATTTATCAATATCAACATGAGTTAAATATTTAGAGAAGCTCCTTTGCACAACATTCGATTCGGCATCCTTCGAGCTCAACCCGCACGTTTAGAAATACATGCGGGCGTGAGTACAAAATGCACTCGGTGGATATCGCGAAAACATAAAACATTGCCTTAGGGCTATATAATTGACTTGCCATATCGTTAGCAATGCACAAGGTTTTAGTGAAATAACCTGTGCATGCATCATAATAAACATAAACATTTACTTACTTGCTTTCATTTCATAGCATCATCATAAAATATGCATATGCATGTTCTCATGTCGGCCGATAACTTTCTCTTCCCATATCCACGGATTCTTTCTATGTGTTGAGAAGTAGGCCTCCTTCTCAAACACGCTATGACCCGAAGGGTCGCTATCCGACGTCGGTAAATCTCAAACACCATAACATACCCGTGTTGATGGACCCGAAGGGTACCATGCCACGGCCATACTCTTTTATCATTTCTTTCTTTTCTTTCTTTCATTTCCGTGGATAGGTAATGCATCATGTTCATGCTCATGCTCAAAACAGGCAAGTCATTTAACTTTGAAACTTTGCTCATAATGAAATTCATTTCATTTTGAAAACATAAAAACATAAGCATATCATATTAAAAAAATATTTATACCCACCTGGAGACAGTCCCTCGACGACTGTAGTTTTTGTCTTTCATATCTTTCTTCTTCTTCTTGGTCCTTTAATCGACATAAAGCGGCGTATAAGCCTATCAAGAACCAAACACGAAATAACTTATCTTAGTCGTCGCTACGACTATATCTTCTCGATATCAAGACACTATGGTCAATAACACTGGGTCATCAGATCCTCTAACATCTTATATAAACAAATTCTAATAAAATTTCTGAGAATAACGTTTATAAAACGCATTGCCATTTCAATACCAAAACAACCAACTTATCCCATACTTCATCAAATCATCACCGTATGTCTAAATGAGTATATAAGACTCAACAACAAGCTTCAATCATCTCATCTTAGCCATAATTTCAACGGCCCCTTAAGACGTCACTTTAGGTTTAACGTCGAAAATTCACTTGAGACGTCATCTAACACCAACGAACCTATATACATTCTCAACTATCTTTAAATATCATAATTTTATCAACAAAATATAAGGATCAAAGCTTTGGCATTGAAAACAAATTTTCGCCGACAAACTAAAATTTTACCGTTTTTGAATACGTCGGCGAAAAAATCCGAATAAATCATTTTAGGCTTTATTTATATCATAGAGTCCAAATATGAAGTCAAATTGATCAAATAAAATCAAAATTCCATCAATATGGAAGTTAAGGTTTCGCCATAATAGGGCTTTTATTATAGTTTCTATTTCAAACGTTTTTCTTGTTCCAAACACGCTTATATCAATCCAAATATATGTATATAATGACAATTCAATCATAACAACATCATAAATTCAATATCCAAGCATGCTCTTTTTGAAATTTCCATGATTTTCAAAATAATAAACATATGCTTTACAAATTCAACGTTAAACAATACGTGAGCGTGGAATCTATCATAATATTAACAATTAATCAAACAACACATAATCATTCAAAATTTTCAGCATATGACCGAAAATATAACATGATCATAAGTTCATGTTTTTCAAATTTTCAAACCATAAATGTATTCTAGAGATTGAGATATACCTTAATTCGAAGACGGATTGAAAATCCAACGGTTGGATCTTCTAAAATTGGAGTATGAAATTTTCAAAAATTTAGTGTGTGTATGTGTGTGTGAGGCACGAAAATTTGGAGAAAATGAAGAAGAAAATGGCTTGAAATGTGTATATATATGTAGCCACAAATTTTATTTTATTTTTCATTTTCTTTAATTTGGAGGAAAATTCTCCAAAATTCTAGAGAATTCTTTAAAATTCTCCATTTTTCATTTTCTTTATAACATGATGAATAATCATGTTCTAGAAATTTACAAAAATGTACACTTCTTTATAAATAATACCAACGTTATAAATGCATACTATTAATCCATATCGTTCCGATTTCAAAACTAAATTTCTAATAAAATGCTCTCTACTTGAAATCTTATTTTATAACTCAAATAACATATTATAAACATTAAACTTCGGTTGTAAAAACATTTTTGGTTTCGAAAACCATTTTGGACATGTAGCGACGATTAGGGTTTAATCGGCAAATGTATGAAACAAAGGATAAAACTTTGAAATCAAGACTTCGTTGAGCATGTATCTATCATCTTAAGACTTTCAAAATCTAGGTCTTTTATTCTAAACAGACCTAAGAATCTTATCTTAGGTTCTATCTCGAATCTATCTCAAATAAATCTAAAATTTATTTTTCGACGCTGAAGCTTAACATAAAAGCTTCTAGCTTAAACAACTCTTTCTTAAGGATGCAATGCCCTTCTCATAAGCTCTTAATTAAGAGCTAATCTCTATGCTGTGAATGCGGGTATTACACTAATGATCTCAAGAGGTGGACGAAAATTATGTGGTTGATTATGAGGATTCGCCTTGAATCTATCTCTTACCTTATATTTATAATGCACTACCTTAATCCCATAAGAAAATTACCATAATCCCATATGAAAATTACCATAATCCCATATGGAAATAACCATAATCCCATATGGAAATTACCATAATCCTATATGGAAAGGATTATGCATAGCCCATAAATATAATAATATCCTTATAGGATAAAGAGAATCAAATCTTTTCCATAAGAGCATGATGGTGGACGATTTTCTTGAGCTCACGGGCTGGATGGGCCAATTTGAGGATCAAATGCAAGGAATAAAGATGGGCCTCAAATAAATTAATTATCTTATGTTCACCCGAACATAAATTAATTTATAAACATTTATTCATGCCACTAGAGAATAAATCCGACTTACCCCTTTATTACGAAGTTGAGTCGGGCTTGCACTTAGACATTACTGAATCCTCGTATTTAAGATATCGAACGTCCATTAATTATTTATAGTATTACGATTGCTTAAAATAATTAATATCTTTAATTCCTTAAGTAGTACCACTCAACCTTATTATTGTACTTGAGCTAACTCAACCTACAGGGTTTAGTACAATAAACCTTTTGAGCTCCTTAAGGGGACGTCATCATCCTTAACGGATACGGTGACTCGATACAGATAACTAGCATGACATACAAGCACTGCCACCACCCAAGATACGGAGAATATTGGGTTAGAACATATAACCCTCACCCATAACAAGTCAAAGTGATGGTCAGCAACTCATACTCATCTAATACCTTATCGAGATTTAGATCATCGTAAGTCACCGAGATCTAGGTTCTTCACTACGGTCAGATAGAAGAACTCATCTCACTGTGATCCTTCAATACGTCAAAGACGTACCAGCATAGACAAGCAACTAAGTCAAGTCACTTCTTATCTATACTGCAGCCTACACCGACAACTCGTCCTCAAGTTGTCTCAGCTGTGAAACTTTTTATATCTCATTAAGCTTGACCAATCATACAGACTTCTGTGATCTTCTACACACTGTATGATCTAACTTATATATGAGATAAGGGGACACAAATATATGCAATCAAGTATTCAATTCAGATAGGAGATTGTAATAGTGGTAACAGGAAACATTGTATACAAGCTCAACCAAAACTGCTTTCAGTATACAAATCCAACAAGTATTTCTTTTTTGTTTTTGTGTTTGACATAGAACCATAGCCCTGTTAAGCCTTCCTCGAGAGATTCGACTTGGGTCGACCTTACCGCTCTATAAGAACCTCATACTATTGTGAGCGACTGAAAAGAACAATTTGGTCGGAACAACACACACAAAGAGTTGTAGAGTTTCTTGTATACTATGTATGGTAAGTAATCGGGATTAAATTTGTAAGAAAATTTGATAAGGGTAGATACTTGTTTCTTATTTGAAGAAGATGGTGGTATGTGATCGATCTTAATTTCGTTAGGGAAATAAATGCACAATGAACACGGGGGATTTAAGTGGTTCGATCTTTGAATTAGATCTATGTCCAAGGAGCAAAAGAGAGTGTATGTGTATTGATAATATGAGGAGTGATTACAAAGAGTGTAAATGATCTTTTCCGTCTAATCTAGCCTCTATTTATACACGATTATATTGACCTCGATCTCAAATCTGAGATCTTCTCTAAATAGGATCTTAATCCAAGATCTTCTCTAAATAGGATTCTTTTAGATGTGTCCAAATCTTCTGCATCTCCACTTGTGATTTGGGTTGCAACTAACTTAGGAGTCTTCTTGGGCCGAACTCGCGTAGGCCGAGCTTAATGTCTGGGCCAATTTATATTGGGTCCGATGCTTGGGCCTAGTGGTTGGGCCGTATCCTATCAGTATGCTTATCAATAGTTTCTTGTTTAATTGGGCATTTTCTTGCTTTTTTGGCAGTATCAGTTCAGCTAAATAGATTATTTTTACTAGTTAAAAGTGAACCAAATTGTTTGTTGTTTCCTTCTGTTGGGCTTCATGGCTGCGGAAATAATTAAGCTAAAGACATGCTTCTTACTAGTTGAATGTGAACAAAAGTGATTTGATCGAATTTTGATTTGCAGGTGAACTCTTTAAGCTTTGAATCTGCTGCTACAAAGTGATACGCACATGTAAATCAAAGTAAGAGTTTCCCCTTTGATTTCTTGGTATTTTGGTTTTGATTTTGAATATATGGATGATGAGTGCTCTTTTGATATTTTTGGATTCTGGTTGTAATAGATTAATAATATGTTTGGGTTATGTAAAGGTTGAATGTTTGTCGAATCATACTGCAAGCCATTTGTGTAAGAAATATGCGAAAGGCTCATAAAGTGGGACAATAAATGGTCGTATTAGTATAAATTTCTATGAATAATTTTGGCTTGTAATAGCTTGTTATTATTCCATTATATAACTACTTTGCAGGTCATAATCTATACTTTCTCTGTTCTTTTTAAGTGTTCCATTAGTATTTTTTTAATAGGCGTCATAGTTCAGAATTTGAGAGTAAAATTATGATATATTTCATATTTACCCTTATTTAATACTCCATCGGTTCCATTATTATTGACTGGTTTTCCTTTTTAGGTTGTCCCGCTATTGTTGGCCCGTTCCAAAAAAGAAAACACTTTTACACTAAAAAGTACCTCGAATTTCGTGACACACATTACTTTACACTCAAAATATATATATTTCTTTAATCTACGTGCAAAAAGAAATGAGTCAACATATTGGGATGGAGGGAGTACTATTGAAATTTGATAATTAATTGTATGAATGCATTTATCATAATAATTAATAAGGTTACAAAGATAAATTCTCTATTTATTGATATGTGTAATTTGAGTTCTTTTTCTTGCGTGTGCGATCGATCAATGTTACATAACACTACATATAAATCTCAATAACATCAATCTTAGGTGTTTTCAACTTTGTAATTATACGCATTAGTCAACCCGCAATGTCTAGAAATGTCGAGATTAATTGATGCTTTATTAACAAAATGTAGCATTAAATCAAACCGCAACCCAACGTGCTTAAAGGGCTAAAATTGTTGTTGTTGCTTTAAAGTATAAATTATTATATTTATCATAAAATATAATATAGATATAATATAATTATTTATATCATTAAAGTAAACATATAATAAGGATATAGCAAATTCAAATAAAACTTTTTAATTATAGGGATATCGGTAATAAATAAAGAACAATGCATATATAAAACTTCCCCCAAGTAAAAAAAAAGAAAAAGAAAAAGAAACTTCATGGAAGATCACCGATTGTAATGTAAAATGTAAATCATGGTCAGATAATAGAATACGAAGCTCCAATTAAATCATGGGTATATGGTCCGTCGCTTTTCATCAAAAATAATCGACTGACAGACAGTGGGTATGCCCAAACCGTACAGACAGCAGTAAGCAAAATAATCGACTGACAGACAGTCGGTATGCCCAAACTGCGCAGACAACAGTAAGCAAAATCGTCTCCCAAGGGATCAGCGAGAATTCTCCTAAACTTTCGACCTGCAACGTAACCACGAAGAAATTGGGATTACTAGAAACTAGAAATAATTAAATAAACAATAAATAGAAAGAGGAATTGAATTTTGATTAAAGAGAATAAAATTGAGAAAGGTAACAAATGCGTGAAGATATTCCGGCAACCAATTAATTCCACCCTAGCTTGATATTTTGATCATCGATGCAAAGATAACTTTAACTCATGCAAATAAACCAGTTATGACCACCGAAGACGCTTCTGACGCGATCTTATCTCTCCTTAGCTTCTCGATAATTAGGAAGACGCTTCACTAACTATTTCTCTAATCGATCGACAACCGTAAGAGACGCCTATAGGTTTAATGAATCAACAAGATTAAGAACTAGAGACCCGATTCAAAACCGATAAACTCGACGCAGATTACCGAATTAAGATTGTTATTCCTCGACCAAGGTCAATTTACCACTAATCAAACCTAAACCACGACACGTATGGCCAATTTAATTGGCTATTAATAAATTCCAACTCACTAAATATTTGCGACTACCTAGCGGATTGAAACAATTAAATCACAGAGAAAATAGAGAACAACAAATACTTGCATAACAATTAAAGGATAAATAACATATTAGATCTCACATAGGAATCATCTTAGGCTTCCTTAATCGTTGCTGAGAATAAAGAGATTAGCTAGAACTCATATAGAATAAAAGCAAAGATTAATTAAAATAAAACAAGAAAAGTGACTTTGAAATGAAAAAGAAAGAAAATGGTTGATTCTCGCCTCCAAAGTTCACAACGTGAATAATGCCTCTGTATCAAATTGTAGGCGTGAGAAGTGATTTGTGTTTAGGAGTTGGGCGTGGAATTGTGATTGAGGCGCCCAAACAACTAACTAATAAATATAAATACAATAGCTAACCTAAACTACATGGGCCGAGACAATGGCCAAGGAGAAAAGGTTTAACCAAATAAAATAATATCCAATTAAAGATAAAAGCTTCCATGATAAAAATAATAAGCTCCCACAATAATATTCCTTCAATCCTTTATCTTCAAATTCCTTTTAAAATCTTGCTTTTTCTTCCAAAATAATATCAACACCTACAAAATCCACAAAATAAGCAATTGCTTCATAAATATGATTAAGTAGATATTAAGCATTTAAACTCATCAAAATCATCCAAAATATGCGTATAAAATACGTCTAATCAAATCCCCCCACACTTGAATAATGCTCGCCCTCGAGCATAAACAAACAAAAGATAAAAGAACAAACTAGGAAGGGACTCGATTAAAAAAAAAAACACCACTTGGCCATTGATCAAGACACAACAATCATAGTCAAGATCAAAATAGAACCACCATTCATACCACAAACTATTCCTTGATTCCAACAACTTCATGTATACACCCTTCGTCAAAGTCAAAATAGTGTAATTAATCCAGCCTCACAAGATTCACTCAAGATCGCTCAAAAATCAAGGACAAGATAAATTCACACTAAAGCATCTTGACTCTATCCATCACAAGTTTGCCAATATGTCACTATCTCTAACAAAATGAAATGAAATTCAAGCACAAATCATTAGGACTTTCATAGGTTGTAATGGGGCTAGGTGCATAGGTAGGAGAAACAAAAGTATTGAAAATGGCGATTAAATCCAACAAAATGCAAGCAGTTCATCACATGTGTACTCCCAAACAAACCCCAAATATTCTACTTTACTCTCCAGCATTCCTTCTCCCTCCTTGAGTTCTTCTTCTTCTTTTTTAGTATTCTGCTACAAACTCTTTTCTTTTCTTTTATTTTTTTTTGTTTTCTCATTTTTTTTCTTTTTCTTTTCAACTCTTTTTTTTATACTTAGAAGCAGCAGCAGCCAACAGGTAACCAAAAATTGGCAATAACACATTTATCAATATGTAACTACACCCACATCAGTGCTCTTAATTCTCATCATTTCACAAACCCAACCACCTTTCAACGGAACAAAATACACCAACTTTCCCAAATAGCTAGAATTCAACAAATCACTATCACTTATCACTTCATCTTCCTCAACTACTTGCAAATTGGTGGTGGGACAAAAGAAGGTTAAAAAGGCTATGGTTCATTATTTTTGTGGCTTTCATTCATCAAGAAAAGGTTAAAGCTCAAGTGGGTTCTCTAGGGAAATATGAGATGATTAACAATTATCAATTCAAAACAAATGCCTAAATCATTTTCATGCAAGAATTCAACTTCATAAGTTCGACTATGACAACAAGGCAAACCAGATATCAAGATATCAAGAATACATAACCTCTCAACAAAGAAATAAGGAGCAGTTCATAATATTTCTCATAAGCTCAATCCTCACATATTTGAGTAGGTTTATCAAAAATTTGATCAATTAAGCACATTTTCTCATCCGTAGACACATAAGGGCTTTCACAAAATTATTTTCATCAAGGAAATCAACCAAGCAATCCCATCACAATATTCTAATCTATTCCATTCATGTTATTCTTTCACAATGGCCAAAACACGCACAAAAAATCATACTCAGCTAAAGATATCACAGATAGATATATGACTCCAAATATCCCCCCACACTTAAACTACACATTGTCCTCAATGTGTAAAAACCTGCAATAGGATAAGAAAAAGAAAAACAAAAGCAAAAAGAGACTTCCCTGAAGTGCTCAATGCTCAGTCGAAGGTGGTGGGTGAAGATGGTCAGGGCGTTGTTCCATATGTGTGAGGCGGCGATCAATATCGATATGGTCCTCCTTTTCCAGCAATTAATGGATGCCCCTATTCCTACAAAACCTGCCAACCGAAACCCAAATCAGCCACTTGTTTTTTTCGAATTTTTTTTAACAAACTGAAAAATAAAAACAAGCATGAAATAAAGATAAAGGTGAGAAAAGAAATCTTGGGTAAGCTCCCAAGCAGTGCCTTTGTTTAAGATCCAAGGCTAGACACCATGGTGGTACGATCAGGAGTTGACTACGGAAGTAGCCAAGTTCATCTCTTGAAACTCGACTATCTTCATCTCTTCAATTGCAAACTGTTGTTGAAGGGAAAACTAGGTTTAGCCCTCTCCCCGAGGATCTATCTTGGATATTTAATTCACCATACATTGATTATATACCTAGCATGCGTCTATATAATTAATTGCAACACGTAGGGGTTTTCTCGTGTTTACCTTTGGATCTGTAGAGGTCGGTCGAACAGGACGAACGGATCGAACGGAACGGACTCGTGCTTTTGACCTTCTGGACTGTATCCCGGTTGCCCAATCTCCAACGTCGAGTGAGGACGATCTATGGAGAATGCTTCGGAAAATCACCCAATGCTCTATGGAATTCTCGAAAATTCTCTCTCAATTTCTTGTGAGATGGACGAAAATTCTATAAGGATTAATGAACATTAACCTAGACTTTATCTCTTACCTTATATTTATAATGCATTACCTTAATCCCATAAGGAAATGATCTATGCATATCCCATAAATATAATTATATCCTTGTAGGATAAAGAGAATAAAATCTTGCCATAGTGAGCTATAGGGGCGCCGATTTCCAAGAGCTTACGGGCCTGGATGGGCCACCCAGGATCAAATGCAAGGAATAAAGATGGGCCTCAAATAAATTAATTATCTTATGTTCAGAACATAAATTAATTTATAAACATTTATTCATGCCACTAGAGAATAAATGCCGACTTACCCCTTTATTACCGGGTTGAGTCGGCTTGCACTTAGACATTACGAATCCCGTATTTAAGATATTGAACGTCCATTAATTATTTATAGCAATCGATCGCTTAAAATAATTAATATCTTTAATTCATCAAGCAAGTACCACTCAACCTTATTATTGTACTTGAGCTAACTCAACCCGCAGAGTTTAGTACAATAAACCTTTGAGCTCCTTAAGGGACGCCATCATCCTAAACGGATACGGTGACTGACGAGATAACTAGCGTGACATACAAGATCGCCACCACCCAAGATGCGGAGAATCTTGGGTTAGAACATATAACCCTCACCCATAACAAGTCAAAGTGATGGTGAACTCATACTCACCTAATACCTTATCGAGGTTTAGATCATCGTAAGTCACCGAGATCTTGGTTCTTCACGACGGTCGATAGAAGAACACATCTCACTATGATCCTTCAATACGCCGAGACGTACAAAGATAGACAAGCAACTAAGTCAAGTCACTTCTTATCTATATCGCAATTTATACCGACAACTCGTCCTCAAGTTGTCTCACCGTGAAACTTTTATATCTCATTAAGCTTGACCAATCATACGGACTTCGTGATCTTCACACAATCGTATGATCTAACTTATATATGAGATAAGGAGACACGGATATATGCAATCAAGTATTCAATTCGGATAGGAGATTGTAATAGTGGTAACAGAAACATTGTATACAAGCTCAACCAAACCGCTTTCAAGATACAAATCCAACAATCTCCCACTTATACTAAAGCAAACTTTTAGTATACAATGTGTCTCTACTAGCTATTACAAACAACCATCACTTGCTTCTCCCACTTATACAAAAGTTTCATTTCTAAGTGGGTGCCATCAGTTTAATCCAAGTCCTCTAACGTGTCCATCGTAGACTTTTTGCGGCAGCTCTTCGTGAATGGATCCGCTAGATTTTCCGTCGATCAATCTTTTCAATCAGCACGCCACCTCGCCTAACGATTTCTCGTATGACATGGTACTTTCTCTATGTGTTTGGTCGCTTTGTGGGTCCGTGGTTCCTTCGAGTTTGCCACTACACCGAGTTATCACAAGAAACTATGATACTCTTGGGCAAACCGGTACCACACCTAGATCCATGAGGTAGTTTTGAACCATCTGACCTCCTTAGAAGCCTCAAGGCGGCTACATATTCGCTTCCATGGTAGAGTCCGCATGCATCGCCGCTTTGCACTCTTGCCAGATACGGCTCCACCTTCCAAGGTAAACACATAGCCCGAGGTTGACTTTTTCTCATCACGGTCACTTGGAAACCGAGTCAGATAACCCAAAGGTATTAGACTATCTCGCATGGTAAACCAGCCTATAATCTCGAGTCCTTTTCGGTACTTGAGTATATGCTTTCTGCAATTCAATGAGCTTGTCCAGGTTAGGCGATATCTAGCTACTATGCTACCGCATAGCGGATATCGAGCCTCGTGCATAGCATTGCGTACATGAGACTTCCTACGGCAAGGCGTAAGGAACTTGTCTCATTCCTCTATCTCCTTTGCGGTCATAGGTGATCGTGTCTTAGATAAAGGAACGCCATGTGCGAAAGGTAGCAATCCTTTCTTGGCGGTCGCATACTAAAACAGTAATCACAAGATCAATGTAAGGCGCTTTGAGATAAGCTCAACATTTTCTTCTTGCGATCTCGGTAAACCTTGATCCCAAGAATGTACGCGCATCTCCTAGGTCTTTCATTTGAAACCGATCGGATAACCAACTCTTTACGCCTCGATAACTTGACTTCACGTTGTTGCCAACTAGAAGAATGTCATCTACATAAAGTGCAAGAAATACCACATCACGTTAACATCTAACCGATACACACAACTCGCTAGCAATGGGTAAATCCATAGGACTTTACTACCTCGTCAAAGCGTAAGTTCCATGATCGAGGTTTGCTTGAGTCCATAAATGGACTTCTTAAGCTTCCATACTAGATGCTCTTCACCCTTTACCACATAACCTTCAGGTTGTTGCATATAGATGTCTCTACCTTCCTCAAGGTAACCGCTTAGAAAAGCGGTTTAACATCCATTTGCCAAACCTCTAGGTTCAAGTGGGCTGCTATGGCCGTAAGAATTTCGATGGACTTGAGCATTGCTACGGCGTAAAAGGTCTCATCGAAATCGATGCCCTCAATCTGAGTGTACCCTTTCGCCACAAGCCACGGCTTTAAAAGTCGAAACCTCTCCATCTAATCTCTTCCTTTCAGATATCCACTTACTACCTATGGCTTCCTTGCCATCGGTAGAGGTGTCTTTCATATACATCCATAGCCGCTATGGACTCATTTCTAAGTCCATAGCGGTGTACCATGATCTTGCATCAATGTCTTCAGATCGCCTCCTTGTATGTCCATGGGTCGATTATTGCTGTTCGTTTCACGGGACTATATCCAAAGATTGTCCCACGAACATAAATCGCTCGGGTTGACGAACAACCCTCCCACTACTGACGAGGTCTCTGACAGCACTATGGCGGCGGTGGGTGCGAAACTTGTGGTTCTCATCTCGCCCAACTTCTTCGGGTAGGTTCAACCAAAAGTATACTTTCAATTGACTCGCAATCGCACGAGGTGTTATAGTAGGAAAGCTAACCCTAGTCGCTCTCAAGGAAAACTTAACGGGGCTAATGTTCGCGTTGCTCACGTAAAGCGATTAAATCCTAAACACTCTAATACCAATAAGGGATTTTGAAACATACGAGGAATCAAACACGAGAATTAAACAACAAACCTAAGCCGTGGTTGTCGATCCCGAGCTAAATTACGAAAACAAAAGATCTAAACTAGAAATTTCACGAACCCTAGAAGATTAACTACCAAACACGGAATGTGAAATAAATCAAAACAATTAAATTAGATCTTCAAACAAGGATCGATGAAATTCAACAAAGAACGATTAAACATGAATTTAAAGTTCAACACCACTTGCATAGAATTGATTATTAAACCCGTAAACAAGAACTAATCAAGAACCTAATCAAGACGGGGAATAATCGAAGCGAGCTAATCAACATGTAAGCGAATGATCAAGAACAATTGGAACAAAAGTCGATCAATTACTTTCAATCCAAATCCAAAATTACACAATGTATTGCAAGAATCAGTAAATAAAATTATCGGCGTTGCTAGAATTCATAAAGAAATAGAGTACCAATGTGAACTAATGTCCGAATTGGAACAAGTCGAAGAACGACTCCCCGCGCAACGGCGCCAAAATTGATCGAGCTAAAACACACTCAAATTCACTCGCAATCGTACGAGGTAATTGTAGCGTGATAAGTTAACACGAGTCGTCTCTCAAGGAAAACTTAACAGGGCTATTGTTCGTGTCGTGCACAGAAAGCAATAAAATCCTAAACATTCTAATACCAAACGAGGGTTGAACATGCAAGAATTGAAATACGGAAAATTAAACAGCAATCCTAAACCAGGGGTTGTCAATCCCTAGTTGAACTATGAAAGCGATAAACAAAGCAATAGCAAACATATTCTTAGGGTTAAATCAAGCCCTAATCTAAGTCTACTTGTAAATAAAAACATAATCATCAAGCATTCTCCAAGAACAAGAATTAAACGAAAGCAGTAAATCATTAAGCGATATAAATCAACGGAACATGAAAATCCAATCCACTGTCACTATGAATTGAATTGACAAAAATCATCAAATAATAAAGCAGTAAATTGATTCCGAAAGAAGAGAAATCCAAGCATAAATTGATATACTAAACATTCAATGATGACAAAGAGAATGTAAATTAAAACAAGGATTGTATATGTAATGTTGCTCAAGAAATGCGGTGAAATTCTAAAGAATCGAAGAAACAATGCATGGTCTTGCATCAAAAGAGCAAATAAGAACTAAACCCCTCCCAAAACCTAACGCGTATATATATATATAAAGATGGGTGAGCGGCTCAAAAAACATTCTGTCTCATTTGTGAGCGCCACTCAAAGTGAACAGCTCAAGATGGAAGTCGGCGAACCGGCGTTCACTGGTGTGAACGCTTTCAAGATGGAAGCGGCAGCAGGAACCGGCGTTCACAATTTGAACGCTCAGTTGGAGGCTGAAACTAGGTGAACCGCGTTCACAATGAACCGCGTTCACTGGGCGTGCATTCTTGTGGCCAAGGCCTTGGCCTTGTTGCTTGACTTCGCTTGTGATGTTTTTGTTTTAGCCCGTTCTCCCGTTTGAAATCCGATTTGCACATGGTTTTCTCCTACGGACTCCTATCAAAATCCTTGATTCCTTCTCCAAAATTCATGAGAATCATTGAAAGTGTTCAGCGCCGCGCGACTTGGGCGAGCGGAGTGCACGTGCGCGACTTTGAAGATTTGGCCCGCTCTCCCTAAATCGAACTCCGATTTGCGATCGCTTTCGCCTATGAACTACTGTCGAGATGCTCTTCAATTATATTTGATCCTTGACAGATCCAATTCATCCTATTTTCTGCCGTTTTCCTACAAAAAATCGAGACGAACGAAGTGAGTCCGAATCGATAAATATAAATCAAACCAACGGCATAAATAGGACAAACCACTAAAATTGACAAGTAAAACAATACCAAGAAACATCACAAAATCATACCAAACAACTCCCCCACACTTATCCATTTGCTTGTCCTCAAGCAAAGTCTATACTAATAAGAGTCGAAAGATAACTCATGCAACTTTACTCTTATTCTAATCAATCAAACCTTATTGCATTTCCCCCACACTTGGTGTTTACGAATTCAAAAATAATGTGAAATAAATCAAGAACGGCAATTGATTTTCAATAAATAAAAAGGTAATCTCTACTCGGACCAACTCTCCGTTAGGGTGAACTAACTAATGTGGTCACCTTTAGCAACAAGTTTCTTTTATAAAGCACAAAGAATGTTTTAATGATTTTGGAATAATATTCGAAGGTGCACTCTCGATGAACTCGAGTCTCCTAACGTGGTTTCCCATGTCCATTTCTCAAATTACGAGAAAGAGGACATAATCCCATCCTCCATTTCAACAATCTCAACAAGATCTCGGAGCTTTCATTCTCTCATTTTCTTCTTCTTTTCACACATTTTTTTTTTATATAAATAAAATGAAACAAGTATATAGGCAACCACAATGCTAACACTACCCCTAACATTAGCCGGACAAATCACATCAATTTTCCCCCATTCATTTTCTATCAATCATAGTCTCGTCAATTCACATTATACTCAAATCATATATCACCAAAAGTTTGAAAATTCAAAATCAATATAATCAATACCACGAGTTCGATTGCACAAATCAAGATCCTAACTTACTCATAGACAAAGCTTACGTCCAAACAATCAAAATAAGCACAAGGGCACGTCATTAAACATCTGAAAACTATATATCACGCACACGAAACCAACATCGTCAACTCCCCACACTTAATTCAAGATCGTCCCCGGTGCTCAAAACATTAATAACATAAAAATAGCGATGAGGAGGAGACTTCGATAAAATATGGCAGCAAGGGGGTTGGAATGTGGCGTGCAGCGAGTTGAGTGTCGCGGCTTCACCACAATCTTACAGCGTTCCAAACTGGGCAAAACAAACTCAGCGGCACAAGCGGATCAAAGAAAACGAAACCAAGCGAAAAGAAAGAAAAGAAAACAAAGCCAAAACGTGGGTTGCCTCCCACGAGCACTCGATTTAAGGTCGTGAGCACGACGTAAACCGCACAACAACGGACTATCCATAGTCCTTCACTGCGAGGAATACCGTCTCGCCAAAGCATCGGTATGAACCATACAAGAACAGAGGACGAGAAAGACAACAAATAATCGAATCATTTAAGCACAAGTCGAACATCCTATTCTCCAAAGAAAATAGATGACATCAATTCCCAAAGCACAATACTTTGGTGAATTAGGATGTTGACATACTATAAAGTTACCTCGACTTTTGTTATCACCGTGTCCTCCTCGGGGACACGTACTTCACATGTTGAGGCAGCTCTTTCACTTTCGAGTGGATTTTGGCGTGTCATCGGTTTCATGCACCCACTCTTCCTCGTCGGTCATCACGGTAACAACTCCCTCGTGGCTCGATCTAGCACCTCATCCTCACGCACTCCATTCTTCATCAATTTCCACCTCCTCAGGCTCATAGCTGCTCTTGGTGTCTCTCCCACCACATCTTCAACAATTGGGTCACTTTCAAGAACAGTGACCGCCTGGACCCGATCGGATTGTTTTGGAAGTTCCCTCATTGCAAGTTGCCGTTGATACTCAAAATACTTAGCGATGTCGCCTCATTTGTTCCTCTAAACGCTCAAGAGTTGCGTCTCTATCATCCGATGGCGAACTCGATGGTCGGTGGTCGCCGAGCCTCATAAAGTGAGCTTGGAGCCCCTATTGCATCTTGTTGAAGTAACTCGTCTAGCTTTTGGACATCATTTCTAATTTTGCTTGCAAGCGCTGATTTTGGTGTCGTCGACATCCGACCGCTGGTGGCTAGTCCGAAACACTGCTTCCATTGCATCCAAGCGGATACCTCGAGGTGGTGATGGGTGTGGTGGAGTAAAATACTCCCCGCCGATGGTCGTACCCTTCGTTCTTTGTGGAGGCGTGGCTGATGTGGATCACACCATCCATAATCATGTTGCGGTTCCCACCTTCCCGAGTCGGCCGTGGAGGCTGCTTCCTTGAGAATATAGTCTTGAGGTGGAGGTGGTTGTTGTGGGTACTCATCTTGAGGTGGAGGATATGGTTGCTCCCAAGAGGCATTGGAGGCTTGATCCTCATAGTCTTTGTGGAGGTGGTTGGTCCCAAGTATGGATTGTAGGTAGGCTGCTCTCGGCCTAACGGATACTCGAGAATAGCAGATTGGGCTCCTTCTTCGCAAGAAGAATTTGCCCCACGACGAACTTTCCTCCCCGGCACGTCGACCATACTGCGTCTGTTGGTAACCCCGCATTAACACAGACACCAACAACAAAAACAAAATTACACGCACTGTGGAGAAAATAACCAAGCAGAAAGAAAAGAAACACGTAAAACAAACAACACAAACAATACGCCTAAAGTTTTCCCGAACGGCGCCAAAATTTGTTCAACCAAAGTATACTTTCAATTGACTACGCAATCGCATGCGAGGTGTTATAGTAGGGAAAGCTAACCTAGTCGTCTCTCAAGGAAAACTTAACAGGTTTAATGTTCGCGTTGCTCATGTAAAGCGATTAAATCCTAAACACTCTAATACCAATAAGGATTTTGAAACATACGAGGAATCAAACACGAGAATTAAACAAGAAACCTAAGCCGGGGTTGTCAATCCAGAGCTAAATTACGAAAACAAAAGATCTAAACTAGAAACATCAAACCCTAGAAGATTAACTACCAAACACAGAACAAGAAATAAATCAAAACAATTAAATTAGATCTTCAAACAAGGATCAATGAAATTCAACAAAGAACGATTAAACATGAATTTAAAGTTCAACACCACTTGCATAGAATTGATTATTAAACCCGTAAACAAGAACTAATCAAGAACCTAATCAAGACAGGAATAATCGAAGCGAGAATCTAATCAACATGTAAACGAATGATCAAGAACAATTGGAACAAAAAGCTGATCAATTACTTTCAATCCAAATCCAAAATTACACAATGTATTGCAAGAATCCGTAAATAAAATTACTGACGTTGCTAGAATTCATAAAGAAATAGAGTACCAATGTGAACTAATGTCTGAATTGGAACAAGTCGAAGAACAGCTACCGCGGCGCAATGGCGAATGAAAAACAGAAAAATACGTAAAGTCTGACTTCTGAAAATAACCTAAAATAGGCTATATATAGGAAGGCAACTGAGCGCCGGCTGGAAAAGAACGCGCGCGTAGAGGGCGAGGCGTGCGCGCGGGGTGTGCGGGCGAGGCGGGGAGACGCGCTGGCAGGCGGCAGCGGGAGGCGCGCGGGTGAAGCGCACGATGAGCGGCGTTCAATCCGAGCCGCGAGGTAATTTAACAGCGCTCGGAGTGAACCGGGCGTCGCAAGACGGGCGTGAGCGCGGGCGGCCGCGGATGGTGGGGCGCTAGGCGCTGGCGCAAGGCGGTGAAGCGCTTCACTCTGGAAGCGCGAGGTAAGTCGGCGGCAGCGGCCGCGTGAGCGCTGGCCGATGCCGGCGTGCGGAGTACGCGGCGCGGTGATGGCGCGGGCGTCCGTGCGCGGCGACGGGAGTCGTGGCGCAACTTTGTCGTTCGCTCCGTTCTTACTCGTTTGAACTCGATTTGCGATCCTTTCGCCTATGAACTCCTGTCAAAAGCTCTTCAATTATACATTATTCTTGGTAGATTCAATTTATCCTATTTAATGCCGATTTTCTGCAAAACATTGAAACGAACCAAGTAAGTCGAAACGATAAACAATAATCGAACTAACGGCATAAAAGGGATAAACTAATGAAGACAACATGCAAAACATTACCAAGAATAAGCACAAATGACACCAAACAACTCCCCACACTTATTCATTTGCTTGTCCTCAAGCAAAGTCTATACAAGCAAGAATAGAAAAATAGCTCATGCAACTAAACTCTTAATCTAATCAATCAAACCTCTTTTTGCAATTCCCCCAGACATGATGAGTACATAATCAAGGTTAATGTGAAACAAATCTAAGATTGTGGGAATGTCAAATAAACAAGAAGATTATTTTTGCTCACTATGAATTGAATTGACAAAAATCATCAAATAATAAACTGTAAAATTGATTCCAGAAGAACAGAGAAATCCCAAGCATAAATTGATATACTAAACATTCAATGATGACAAAGAGAACAGAAATTAAAACAAGGATTGTATATGTAATGTTGCCTGAAGAAATGCCGGTGAAATTCTAAAGAACGAAGAACAGCCGCGGCTGCTGCGCGTCAAAAGAGCAAATAAGAACTGAACCCCTCCCAAAAACCTAACACGCGTATACATATATAAAGATAGGTGAGCGCCGGTTTAATGTGAGCGCCGGCTCAAAAACCATTCTGCCTCATTTGTGAGCGCCAGCTCAAAGTGAACGCGCGCTCAAGATGGAAGCTGGCAGCAGGAACCGGCGTTCACAATTTGAACGCGCGCTCAGTTGGAGGCTGAAACTAGGTGAACCGGCGTTCACAATTAACCGGCGTTCGCTGGGCGTGCATTTGCGCGAGCGCGCGCGCGCGACACTGCTTTGCGCAGTGTTTTTGTTTTGGCCCGTTCTCCTTCGTTTGAACTCCGATTTGCACATGGTTTTCGCCTACGGACTCCTATCACAACGTACTTTACTTATTATGAAGGATAAAATCCTTGATTCCTTCTCCAAAATTCATGAAAATCATTGAAAGTGTTCAGTGCCGGCGCGCGACTTGGGCGAGCGGAGTGCACGTGCGCGACTTTGAAGATTTCGCCCGTTCTCCTCGCCTCGAACTCCGATTTGCGATCCGCCGCCTATGAACTACTGTCGAGATGATCTTCAATTATATTTGATCCTTGACAGATCCAATTCATCCTATTTTCTGCCGTTTTCCTACAAAACATCGAGACGAGCGAAGTGAGTCCGAATCGATAAATATAAATCAAACCAACGGCATAAATAGGACAAACCACTAAAATTGACAAGTAAAACAATACCAAGAAACATCACAAAATCATACCAAACAGGTAGGTACCACTTGTACGGTCGGTATCTCCAGTGGAACTCGACCCACTTCAATTTCTTGAAGTATCTGGTGTCGATCCCTCCCACTAGACTCGAAATCTCGTACCTTTGGCCTAATCGGTGGTGGAATACAATCATCTTCTAATTCTTGAAGAATGATTTCAACTTTGGATTTATGATTTTTCATGTAGTCCTCTTCTAAGAATCGAGCATTAGTGCTAATAATGACCTTCTTGATCCTTAGGACTATAGAATAAACCACCTTTCGTTCCTCTAGGATAGCGATAAACAGCCTTGCGTCGGATCTAGCCTCCAACTTGTCGCCTTCTTGTTCAAGACGTGTCTCGGATCGCCCATATCCTTATGTGGCTTAAAGCGGGCTTCATGCCCAAACCACAACTCGAAGGGTCTTTTCGGTGACTTGGATGGTACTAGATTTAGCAAGTATGTCATTGTTTCTAATGCATACCCCGTAACGAAATAGGCAATGTTGCATAACTCGTCATTGATCTAACCATTTCCAAAAGGGTCTTATTTCTTCGTTCGACACACCATTTTGTTTGTGGTGTGCGGTGAAATCTTGTTGGGATGTAATCCCACACTTCACTAGATAGTCCATAAACTCGTTATCGAGGTATTCGCCACCGCGATCGTAAGCAGATGACTTGATACTTTACCTAGCTTCGTCTCCACTTACGCCTTAAACTCTTTGAATTTCTCAAAGCATTGAGACTTCTGCGGTGAAGCGGTATAACGATCCGCACTCGAGTAATCGTCGATGAAAGTGACAAAATACTGCACCCTCCACGAGCTTGTGTGGACATCGGTCCACACAGTCGAATGGACTAACTCAACATTTCTTTGGCTCTATAACCCTTCGCTTTGAAGGTGCAGTCGACATCTTACCTTCTATACAGATTCGTAGATCGGGAATGGAGTAATGTTAGATTACCCAACGCCCATTCTTAGCCGTCTTTGGATCCTATTTAGATTGATGTGACCTAATCTAAGATGCCAGAGAAAAGTGGTGTCATCTTCTGAAGAAAACTTTCTCTTTTTAGGGTTTGATGAAGATGCAACATAGTTATAGGTATTATGTTTCATGAAATAGTATAAAGCTTAATTATATAACGTGCAACACAGATAACCGTCATTTCTTATGATAGAAACACCACTATAAAAAATAACGTAATATCCATGAGAAAATAATTTGAAACAGAACAAGGTTCCATGAAAATCCGGCACATATAAAACGCTTTTAAAACTAAAGCTGTTTTCAAAACATAAAGTAACATCTCCAACTGCAACGGCCTCGACTTTCACCGCTACCCATGGAGATCGTTATCTCGCCATCAACGACTCCCTTGTCCGCAGGAACCCCGCAAGGTGTAACAAACATGATCGATGCCAGTATCTACTACCCAAGAATGGGTAGAACAAGTCGCTAAACATGTTTCACGTTAAAGCAAACGGCGTACCTTGAGCCTCGAGCATAGGGCACTTGGCCCAATGCCCGCCTTATCGCACTTGAAGCACTTGCGCCTTCTCCTTCGCTTCTTCAAGCCTCCGGTGGAAACCACGTTCTTGTTCCCATTACTCCCACTATTTGCCTTCGCTCTTCCACCTTTGGTACCCTTTTCTTTTCCATTTTGCAACGAAATTTTGGGCCCTTAGATGTGGTAGCAAGAGCATGTGCTCCTTTTCCCATAACTCCTTCTCGCAGCAACGAGATCATTAAACACCGACTAAGTGTAAACTCGATCTTGCTCATGATCGCATTCACGCCGAAAGTTCTCAAAAGACTTGGGCGTTGTATTGAGGATGATATCGACTTGGCTTCGCGTCAATACCTCCTCCCAACCGATCAAGACTATCCATGAGATGAGTCGTGTGGAGACATGTTCATGGACCGAACTTCCTTCTTCCATCTTACACGCCAAGATTTCTCTCATTGTGTGGAAGCGGATCGTCCGATCCGACCGCCCAAACTTACTCTCGAGACTTGACCAAATATCGGTCGCGTCTACCATCGATCGATGTCGCAATGCAAACCTTTAGACATAGTAGTCATCATATAGCATTTAGCCATATTGTTTGACTTATTCCAAAGTCTCGCTTGACTCTCATTGCTCATTAGTAGACGCGTCGATAAGGGCATCGGGTTTAGGAGTAGTGAGAACAAACATGTGTTCTTCAAATGATAAGAACATATTCCATGTTTCGCTTCCACTCGATAAAATTTGGACCGGATAGCGGTTTTGTGCGAGCATATTGATAATCGGTGTAAGAGACATATCTGAAGCGATAATGAAAACACATAAGCATACGATCGCATATAATTCGTAATAATAATATTGTAACCTTTTGATAAAACAATATTAATTGAAACCTCAATTGTTGGATTTGTATCTTTGAAAGCGTTTAGTTGAGCTTGTATACAATGTTTCTGTTACCACTATTACAATCTCCTATCTCAAATGAATACTTGATTGCATATATCGTGTCCCCTTATCTCATATATAAGTTAGATCATACAAGGTGTGAAGATCACGTAAGTCTCGTATGATTGGTCAAGCTTAATGAGATATAAAAGTTTCACACCGGTGAGGCGACTTAAGGACGAGTTGTCGGTTTAGCCGCAGTATAGATAAGAAGTGACTTGACTTAGTTGCTTGTCTATCTTTGATACGTCTCGACGTATTGAAGGATCACAGTGAGATGTGTTCTTCTTCGACCGTCGTGAAGAACCAAGATCTCGGTGACTTACGATGATCTAAACCTCGATAAGGTATTAGGTGAGTATGAGTTCTTGACCATCACTTTGACTTGTTATGAGTGAGGGTTATATGTTCTAACCCAAGATTCTCCGCATCTTGGGTGGTGGCGATCTTGTATGTCACGCTAGTTATCTCATGTCAGTCACCGTATCCGTTAAGGATGATGGCGCCCCTTAAGGAGCTCAAAAGGTTTATTGTACTAAACCCCGCAGTTGAGTTAGCTCAAGTACAATAATAAGGTTGAGTGGTACTACTTAAGAAATGAAGTTATTGTCGTTTTAAGCAATGATTGCTATAAATGATTAATGGACGTTCGATATCTTAAATACGGGATTAAGTAATGTCTAAGTGCAAGCCCGACTCAACCCGGTAATAAAGGGTAAGTCGGCATTCTTCTCTAGTGGCATGATCGAATGTTTATAAATTAATTTATGTTCTGGGCTGAACATAAGATAATTAATTTATTTGAGGCCCATCTTTATTCCTTGCATTTGATCCCTGGGCTGGCCCATCCAGGCCCATAGCTTAGCAAGAAAATCGGTCCCTATATCTCTCTATGGCAAGATTTTATTCTCTTTATCCCACAAGGATATAATTATATTTATGGTATATGCATAGATCCTTTCCATATAAGATTATGGTAATAATCTTGAGAGTATGGAAATAATCCTAAGAGTATGGAAATAATCCTAAGATTATGGTAATATTCCATATAGGATTATGGTAATATTCCATATAGGATTATGGTAATATTCCATATAGGATTAAGGTAGTGCATTATAAATATAAGGTATGAGATGAATGCTAATTAATCCCACATAATTTGAAATTCCATAGTTCTTGGGAGAGATTTTCGAGAGCCATCTTAGAGCATTGGGTGATTTTCCGAAGCATTCTCCATAGATCGTCCTCACTCGACGTTGGAGATTGGGCAACCGGGATACAGTCCAGAAGGTCAAAGCACGAGTCTCGACCGTTCAATCCGTTCATCCCGTTCGATCCACCTCGGCGGATCAAAGGTAAACACGAGAAAAACCCCAACGTGTTGCAATTAATTATATAGACGCATGCTAGGTTTATAATCAATGTATGGTGAATTAAACACCCAAGATGGATCCTCGGGGCGAGGGTTAACATACGTTTTCCCTACAATTGGTATCAGAGCCTGGGATCAGAATCTTGGCTCTGTTGGATTAATTCACGTTTGATTATTACGTGCGTTTTAATAATTGTGGATTTGTCGTTCATCGTGGCTCGTTCATTGTTTTGTTGGTTTTGTTTTTACACCACGAGAAAATCCGTGGTTAGATTAGATTTTATTATGTAAATCTTATCTGTAAAAGAAGAACGAAGACGAAAGAACGAAGAACGAAACGACGGGAAAAACAGGTCTCTCGGCAGTGTTCTGGGAGGTATCTCGCGACCGAGCCTCGCGGTCGCTAGAGGCGTCGCGGCGGGCGGCGGCAGGCGTGCGTTCGACGAGATCCTGGCGCCACGCGGCGATCGAGCGATCGAGCGATCGCGAGGTACGGCCGCCAAGCAAGCGAGCGAGCGAGCTAGCGAGCGACGGGCGCGTTCGCATGGCGACCCGCGCATGAGCGACTTCGCGGTCGCGGTTTCGGCGGCTGGGCGGCAGCGTCTCTCGGCGAGCGTTCGGCTCGGGGAAATCCGCGCCGCTGCGTGCTCGATGGGTCGCGATCGCCTTAGCGACCGCATGGCAGCCCGCGAAGAGCAGGCGGCAAAGCGCGCGAGGTCAAGGCCGGCGGGCTTTTGCCCAGCGACCAAAGACTCTTTGGGCCGACCGCCCGCACCGCTTTTTCAGATTTTCGGTCCGTGCCGTGCACGCGAGGCCCGTTTCGAAGTTTAAATTGTACTTTGTAAATCTATGTAATAGATTAGATTTAATTGTGCGGGTTTCACGATTGGAGCGCGATGAGCGTTTTATTTTTTTATCGCTCATATGCATGTCGTGGATGTTTAAATTATGCAAGTAGCATGTTATGTATGTTTATATTACGTTGACAAACCTTTAAGTGTTTTACGTAATTGGATGCGCATAGTAAGCATGCTAGGTTTATCGCGTTTATCAAACATATTTTAGAATTACTGCGAGCATGTTTTACATGTTGAGTTCTATAGAAAAGCATGCTAGGATTACGTGATCTCGCATGGACAAACCTTTTGAATAAAAGACTAAGCAAGCAACCCGACAAATTAATTTTCAAATTAAAATGTCAAGACCTCCACTTTTGATCTCTAAACAAAGTGAGACTTGCTCGTGAGTGGCGTCCACAGCGTGGCTTACTTGCCTTGCTTATCATAAGTTTGTTAGATGAGATTTCTAAATAAAACATTTTAAATCTATTGAGAAGTGGGAGTTTCATGTGGCGATCCACAGCGTGGCTTGCATGTGCGATTTTTCATAAGTTCTCTAGAGATAGATATAAAATGAGATAACAAAAGAATTTGAATTGGGCGGTATGGTCCGAGTGAGTATACCAATTCTAAGAATTCATCTTCTATTTGTTAAAATTGTGGTCATTGCTTAGACATCACCTCAAGTACAACTTCCATGAAGTCCCTTCTTGTGATAGTGATGTGGTCTAGTAAGTCCAATCATTAATTTCATTTGTCATAAGGATAAGTTGACATGGATTGAAATTAAGCGACTAAAAGGTATATTTTAGTGCAGTGGGGGTTCGTGTGTAAACGCCCACAGCGTGGCTTGCATGTGGAATTCCTTGGGCGATTGGAGGTTTCAATTAATATTGTTTTATCAAAAGGTTACAATATTATTATTACGTAATTATTTGCGATCGTATGCTTATGTGTTTTACATTATCGTTTGAGATATGTCTCTTACGCCGATTATCAATATGCTCGCACAAAATCCGTTATCCGTCCAAATTTTATCGAGTGGAAGCGAAACATGGAATATGTTCTTATCGTGAAGAACACATGTTTGTTCTCACTACTCCTAAACCCGATGCCCTTATCGACGATCGACTAATGAGCGGCGAGTCAAGGACTTTGGAATAAGTCGAACAATATGGCTAAATGCTATATGATGACTACGATGTCCAAAGGCTTGCACTGCTGAGATCATCGATGGCGACGCGATCGATATTTGGTCGAGTCTCGAGAGTAAGTTTAGGCGATCGGATCGACGATCGCTTCCACACAATGAGAGAAATCTTGGCGTGTAAGATGGAAGAAGGAAGTTCGATCCATGAACATGTCTCCCACATGACTCATCTCATGGATAGTCTTGATCGGTTGGGAGGAGGTATTGTGGCGAAGCCAAGGTCGATATCATCCTCAATACACGCCCAAGTCTTTTGAGAACTTTTCGTGGATGCGATCATGAGCAAGACCGAGTTTACACTTAGTCGGTTGCTCAATGATCTCGTTCTGTGCGGAAGGAGTTATGGGAAAAGGAGCACATGCTCTTGCTAGCACATCTAAGGGCCCAAAATTTCGTTGCAAAATGGAAATAGAAAAGGGTGCCAAAGGTGGTAAAGCGAGGAAATAGTGGGAGTAATGGGAGCAAGAACATGGTTGCCACCGAGGCTTGAAGAAGCGAAGGAGAAGGCAAGTGCTTCAATGCGGCGAGGCGGGGCATTGGAAGGCCAAGTGCCCTATGCTCGAGGCTCAAGGTATGCCATTTGCTTTAATGCGGAAACATGTTTAGCGACTTGTTCTACCCATTCTTGGGTAGTAGATACGGGTATAATCGATCATGTTTGTTACACCTTGCAGGGGTTCTGCGCGACAAGGAGGCTGTTTGATGGCGAGATAACGATCTCCATGGGCAACGCTGCGAAAGTCGAAGTCATGCGATTGGAGATGTTTCTTTATGTTTTGGGACAACAGATTTTAGTTTTGAAAGACGTTTTGTATGTGCGGATTTTCGGCGGAACCTTGTTTCTGTTTGAAATTATTTACACATGGATATTCGTTATTTTTGATAGTGGTGTTTCTATCATAAGAAATGAGCGAAGTTATCTGTGTTGGCACTTTATATAATTCGCTTTATACTATTTACGCAAAACATAATACCTATAACTATGTGCAGATCTTCATCAAACCCTAAAAGAGAAAGTTTTCTTCAAGATGACTCTACTTTTCTCGGCATCTTAGATTAGGTCACATCAATCTAAATAGGATCCAGGCGGCTAAGAATGGGCGTTGGGTGATCTCACGGTTACTCAGTTCTCGGTCTGCGAATCTGTATAGAAGGTAAGATGTCGACCGGACCTTCAATGCGAAGGGTTATAGAGCCAAAGAAATGTTGGAGTTAGTCCATTCGACTGTGTGGACCGATGTCCACACAAGCTCGTGGAGAATGCAGTACTTTGTCACTTTCATTGATGATTACTCAAGGTGCGGATACGTATACCGCTTCACCGCAAGTCCGAATGCTTTGAGAAATTCAAAGAGTTTAAGGCGGAAGTGGAGCGAAGCTAGGTAAAGTATTAAGTCATTTGCGTTCGATCGCGGTGGCGAATACCTCGAGAACGAGTTTATGGACTATCTAGTGAAGTGTGGGATTACCTCCCGGCGATTTCACCGGGCACACCACAACAAAATGGTGTGTCGAGGCGAAGAAATAGGACTCTTTTAGAAATGGTTAGATCAATGATGAGCTATGCAACATTGCCTATTTCGATTACGGGGTATGCCTTAGAGGGCGGCATACTTGCTAAATCTAGTATCGCCCAAGTCGGTCGATAAGACCGCTTCGAGTTGTGGTTCGGTATGAAGCCGGCTTTAAGCCACATAGGATGTGGGGCGATCCGGACACGTCTTTGAACAAGAAGGCGACAAGTTGGAGGCTAGATCGATGCAAGGCTGTTTATTGGCTATCCTAGAGGAACGAAGGTGGTTTATTCTATAGTCTAAGGATCGGAAGGTCATTATTAAGACTAATGCCCGATTCTTAGAAGAGGATTATATGAAAATCATAAGTCCAAAGTTGAAATCATTCTTCAAGAATTAGAAGATGATCGTATTCCACCACCGATTAGGCCAAAGGTGCGAGATGTCGAGTCTAGTGGGAGGATCGACACCGATACTTCAAGAAATTGAAGTGGGTCGATTCATTTGGAGATACCGACCGTACAAGTGGTACCTACACGACAAGTTGTGCAAGATAGAGAACCACAAGTTACCGCACCCACCGTTGTCATTATGTCTATAGCACCTCGTCGTAGTGGGAGGGTTGTTCGTCGACCCGAGCGATTTATGTTCGTGGGTGAATCGTCGGATTTAGTCCCGTAAAACGAGCAGCAATAATCGACCCATGGACTGACAATGAGGCGATACAAGACAATGATGCAAGATCATGAAACTTACGTTTGGGCGAGGTGGTAAAGTCCCATGGATTTACCCGGTTGCCTAGCGAGAGTTGTGTGTATCGGTTAGATGTCAGCGGTAATGTGGTATTTCTTGCACTACGTACGATGACATTCTTCTATTAGCAACAATGTGAAGTTGTTATCGGGCGTAAAGAGTTGTTTATCCGATCGTTTCAAATGAAAGACTTAGGAGATGGGCGTACATTCTTGGGATCAAGGTTTACCGAGATCGCAAGAGGAAAATGTTGAGCTTATCTCGGGCGTCTTACATTGATCTTGTGATTACTCGTTTTAGTATGCGGACCGCAAAGAAAGGATTGCTACCTTTCGGACATGGCGTTCCTTTATCTAAAGCGGCGCTCACCTATGACCGCAAAGGAGATAGAGGAATGAGACAAGTTCCCTACGCTTCCGCCGTAGGAAGTCTCATGTATGCAATGCTACGACGAGGCCCGATATCTGTGCGATAAGCATAGTAGCTAGATATCGGTATAACCACGGACAAGACATCGATCTGATAGAAGCATATACTCAAGCACCGAAAAGGACTCGAGATTATAGGCTAGTTTACCATGCGAGATAGTCTAATGCCTTTGGGTTATATGACTGGATTTCCAAGTCGACCGTGATAAGAATAAGTCTACCTCGGACTATGTGTTTACCTTGGGAGGTGGAACCGTATCTGGCGTGAGTGCAAGCGGCGATGCATTGCGGACTCTACCATGGAAGCGAATATGTAGCCACTTGAGGTGCTAAGGAGGTTGTATGGTTCAAGAACTACCTCATGGATCTAGACGTGGTACCTGGTTTGCCCATGAGTATCATGGTTTCTTCGTGATAACTTTCGGTGCGATGGCAAACCTCGAAGGAATCACGGATCCACAAGGCAAGCAAACACATAGAGAGAAAGTACCATGTCATACGAGAAATCGTTAGAGCGAGGGACGTCCGATAGCAAAGATTGATCTGACGGATAACCTAGCCGATCCATTCACTAAAGCTCGCGAAATAAGTCTACGTCGGGGACGTTAGAGGACTTGAATTGCGCTTAGATGGCACCCACTTAGAAAGGAACTTTTGTATAAGTGGGAGAAGCAAAGTGATGGTTTTGTTTGTAATAGCTAGTAGAGACACATTGTATACTAAAAGTTTGCTTTAGTATAAGTGGGAGATTGTTGGATTTGTATCTTGAAAGCGGTTTGGTTGAGCTTGTATACAATGTTTCTGTTACCACTATTACAATCTCCTATGAAATGAATACTTGATTGCATATATCTCGTGTCCCTTATCTCGTATATAAGTTAGATCATACAAAGTGTAGAAGATCACAAGTCCGTATGATTGGTCGAGCTTAATGAGATATAAAAAGTTTCACGGTGAGGCGACTTAAGGGCGAGTTGTGGGTTTAGGGCTGCAGTATAGATAAGAAGTGACTTGACTTAGTTGCTTGTCTATCTTTGGTGCGTCTCGGCGTATTGAAGGATCACGGTGAGATGTGTTCTTCTTTTCGACCGTCGTGAAGAACCAAGATCTCGGTGACTTACGATGATCTAAACCTCGATAAGGTATTAGGTGAGTATGAGTTCTTGACCATCACTTTGACTTGTTATGAGTGAGGGTTATATGTTCTAACCAAGATTCTCCGCATCTTGGGTGGTGGCGATCTTGTATGTCACGCTAGTTATCTCAGTCGAGTCACCGTATCCGTTAAGGATGATGGCGTCCCTCAGGAGCTCAAAGGTTTATTGTACTAAACCACGCAGTTGAGTTAGCTCAAGTACAATAATAAGGTTGAGTGGTACTACTTAAGAAATGAAGTTATTAATCGTTTTAAGCGATCGATTGCTATAAATGATTAATGGACGTTCGATATCTTAAATACGGGGATTCGTAATGTCTAAGTGCAAGCCCGACTCAACTTCGGTAATAAAGGGGTAAGTCAGCATTCTTTCTCTAGTGGCATGATCGAATGTTTATAAATTAATTTATGTTCTGGGCTGAACATAAGATAATTAATTTATTTGAGGCCCATCTTTATTCCTTGCATTTGATCACGGGTGGCCCGTCAGGCCCATAGCTTAGCAAGAAAATCGGTCCCTATATCTCTCTATGGCAAGATTTTATTCTCTTTATCCCACAAGGATATAATTATATTTATGGTATATGCATAGATCCTTTCCATATAAGATTATGGTAATAATCTTGAGAGTATGGAAATAATCCTAAGAGTATGGAAATAATCCTAAGATTATGGTAATATTCCATATAGGATTATGGTAATATTCCATATAGGATTATGGTAATATTCCATAGGATTAAGGTAGTGCATTATAAATATAAGGTATGAGATGAATGCTAATTAATCCCACACATAATTTGAAATTCCATAGTTCTTGGGAGAGATTTTAGAAACCATCTTAGAGCATTGGGTGATTTTCCAAGCATTCTCCATAGATCGTCCTCACTCGGCGTTGGAGATTGGGCAACGGGATACATCCGAGGAAGGTCAAAGCACGAGTCTCGGCCGATTCAATCCGTTCATCCGTTCGATCCACCTCGGCGGATCCAAAGGTAAACACGAGAAAAACCCAACGTGTTGCGATTAATTATATAGACGCATGCTAGGTTTATAATCAATGTATGGTGAATTAAACACCCAAGATGGATCCTCGGGCGAGGGTTAACATACGTTTTTCCTACACCAATCGTCGAGGAATCCCACATGCAAGCCACGCGTGTTGGCGTTTACGTGAACCCTCGACCGGACTAAAATATACCTTTTAGTCGTTTAATTTCAATCCATGTGAACTTATCCTTATGACAAATGAAATTAACGATTGGACCTTACTAGACCACATCACTATCGCAAGAAGGGACATCGCGGGAAGTTGTACTGAGGTGATGTCAAGCAATGACCACATTTTTAACAATAGAATGAATTCTTAGAATTGGCATACTCACTAGGACAATACCGCCCAATTCAAATTCTTTTGTTATCTTATTTTATATCTATCTCTAGAGAACTTATGAAAATCGCACATGCAAGCTAACGCGCGTGGATCGCGTACACATGAAACTCCCACTCTCAATAGATTTAAAATATTTTATTTAGAAATCTCATCTAACAAACTTATGATAAACAGTCTGCAAGCAAGCCACGCGGGTGGATCGCCACTCAAAGTCACGCCTCACTTGTTTAGAGATCGAAAAGGTGGAGGTCTTGACATTTTAATTTGAAAAATTAATTTGTCGGGTTTGCTTGCTTAGTCTTTTATTCAAAAGGTTTGTCCATGCAGATCACGTAATCCTAGCATGCTTGTTCATAGAACTCAACATGTAAAACATGCTCGCAGTAATTCTAAAATATGCTTGAAAACGCGATAAACCTAGCATGCTTACTATGCGCACTCAATTACGTAAAACACTTAAAGGTTTGTCAACGTAATTTAAACATACATAACATGCTACTTGATAATTTAAACATCCACGACATGCAATGAACGATAAAAATAAAATAAAACGCTCATCGTGGCCCACTCGTGGAACCCGCACTTTCGCCTAATCTATTACATAGAATTGCAAAGTCGTAATTAAACTTCAAACGGGCTCGCGGCACGGCACGGACCGGATTCGCAAAGCGGATTTGGGCCGATCGGTGGAATGGGCCGATCGGGCCAAAATCTGGAATCGCCGAAAAACGGGTTCGGGCCGAATAATTGGGTTCGGGCCGGGTTTGGGTTGGGTCGGCCCAAGACGTCTTTGGGCCGCGCTGGCATGTACCCATGCGCGCCCAAGACCGCCCCCGCCCCTTCCTCGCAAGACCTGGCGTGCTCGCCATCCTTGGCCGCCTCGCGGTCGCGTGACGACCGCGACCCGCCGAGCTCACCCGCGCCGCCGAACGCCGCCGAATCGCTCGCCGAGCGCCGCCGGCATCCGCTGGAAAATCGTGATGCCCCGCATCGCCCAGCGCCGCCAAGACCTCGGCGAGGTTTTCTCGTGCGCCACGCACGCCGTGGTCGAGCTGCCGAGACGAGCGTGCACGCCGCCGAAGCTGCCAGGCATTCGCGCGAAAACCGTGTGCCCTGCGTTGCCCGGGCCGCCAACGCCGCAAGACGTTGAGAGCCCGACGCTGCCTCTCGCCGAGGTCGCCGAGCGCCGCCGAGGCCTCAAGGAATTGCGGCGCCTCAGCGTAACCAGCTACCGCCGAGACGCCTGAGGTTTCGTGTGCGATTCAAGGCGTGTCACGCCCAATTCGGGAAGGCACGGATGCCGGGGTGTGATTAGGGGTGGGGTAAAGCGGGGAAGAAGGGGATACATATAACATACATGATAAGAAGATGTGACCATGAAATCAAAAGATCTCTCTATAACTAGGACATATCACGAGAGGGAGGGTGCACAAACAATCCACCAATGAATAATATCGATATCATAACCTCGTAAAACATGATCTTGGTTTATTATAAGTAATGCAAGGAGGCAAATAGCATTACATCCCGTCAACTAGACCGTCAACCACATAGCATGCTCGTGTCGAGACTCACAAAGAAAATAATATAATAAATCTTGTTCCCAATCGTAAAGCAAATAAGCGGACAAGAATACATCAATATCGTAGTACGATATAACACAACATCGCGGAACGATCCCGCCACCCATCACATGACATTCATTCGCCCGAACATATCCACCGGCCCACGCCCGAACGTGATCCACCAGGCTAACTCGGTGTGGACTTCTGTGGGTCAAATCCCATCGAACCATAACCACCTCATTACCATTTCGGTGTGGACTTCGGGTCTATCCTTCGTAACCATAACCACGTGTTCTGGGTCTATCCCCTTATGATCAATACTCAAGATGGTGATCAACCCAACCTAATAGAGATCCGTGCACAACCATGATAGAACCATATTTGGATCGAGAACGAGAATAATTTCACAAAAACATTTTACTGGCGTATATGTTTTATTTTGAAATATCGTAGTAAATAACTCAAAATAAGCATATATAACCCAACCCGAACAGACGAAAATATCAACCGAGAGATATCTACGGATCCGATGACTTCACCGATCGCACTGGTAGGTACCTGGTAACAAGACGGAACAACTTTGGGGTCACTTCCCACAAAGCAAAGCAACAACGTGATCAAACGACGATCGTAGCAAAATTAGGTTTTCGACTTTCAACCCACATTTGGCACCTCCGGTTTTCAAATCAACTCGATGCGGAAGGAAATATATTCGTGGCATCAAGACTCTATAATAGGGTACCTTCAAAATATGCATGCATGCAAGTCGACTCAAATCTTAGCAAACAAGAAGTTTCAAAAATCGATGCCTATCCTCGTATCTAGGATAAACCATCCAAAATCGATGCATGAAAATGGAAACATAAGCAATATGCATAACGATCTAACATGGAATGACAAACGACGTTGAAAATGGATAACCCTGCATGTACTTCCTTTAGAAAACTCAAGCAACGGAAAACATCCCGACATGCGTAAACACGAAAACAAAACGAATTGCATTTTAGTAGAATGCATAGCCGGAACTCAAAACCTAAAGGACCCAGAGCTGAAAAGGTGGTCCGTCGGCCACCAAATCGGCGGCCAACACCACCAAATCGGCGGTAATGGGCGGCGGCGGCAATGGCTAATCGGGTCCCGGCCGTTTTCCGCCTCGTCCCTTTAGAATCCCGAGTTCTATGCTATACGATCTACTAAAAGGCGGAATCAAACAATAAAAGGACAAAATAGAAAACGGGCTGCCGGGGTGGTTGATCGGCGGTGGTGGGCAGCAGCCATGAATGGCGCCGCCACGAGCCTCCCTGCCGATCCCCACTCCTCCAGCCTCACAGCGTGCACTGAGCTGCTCGGCTCTTCAGTAAACACACAGAGACGAAGGAAATGAACGTTGAAAATGAAGGCCCTAGTCTCCTATTTATAGGAAAGGAGGGTCACAGTAATGCTTATGCAATGCCCTTTTTCGAAAACGCAAAACCGACGCAACTTTTGCAAACGGACTCCAAATTTAGCAAACTTGGTACCCATGGACACGTAAATAAAATAATGGACACAATGACTATAAACAAGATATGCTTTTAAAAGACCAATGAAAAGTTCCGTTTCGATAACTTCCCTGAGTGCCAAACCTTCATGGGTGGTCGAAATCGCATACTTAGTGTCTATGAATTCGCCATAAGACACTCTTCACAACGCCCTGAGGTTTCGTGACGTCGCATCACCAAACAAAAGTCAACCTTTGACCTTTCTCAAAAACGCCATGCAAAGCGAAGCTTAAAAGACGGGTATTACATCCTCCCTCCTTAGAAAAATTTCATCCTCGAATTTCAAACACGTGGAGAAAACAACCTGTGGCACCGAGCCCCGAACTTGTCTTCCAACTCCCACTTAGCTTCCTCCTCCCGTGGTGATTCCACAACACTTTCACCAACGAATCGCTTGTTCTCAATTCCTCGACTTCGCTCCAAGATAGCCACCGCCTTCCTCGTAACTCGATCCCGAGCAAGAACCACTTGGTCATGCTTGATCACGTGTTTTGGGTCGAACACGTGCTTTCTCACCGAGAAACGTGAAACACGCCATGAACATCTCCGATGCTAGGCGGCAAAGCTAACCTATAGGCAACGGGGCCTATTCTCGAGAACTTGAAGGTCCAACGAACCTCGGTCAGAATCTTACCTCGCTTCCCAAAATGAACGACTCTCGTCGGGAAACCTTAAGGAAAACGCGATCCCGATCATGAATCAAGATCCGTGACGACGCTTGTCCGCATAGACTTACGCGTCACCCGCGCTTCCTCGATCCTTCGCTTGATCTCGATCGATAACCTCGACCGCCCTGCTTGAACCATCTTCGTCCTAACATCTTCCTCTCGCCCACTTCGTCCCAATAAAGTGGCGATCGACACTTCCTTCCGTACAACGCTCATAGGAGCCATTCTATGGTGTTCGATAACTATTGTTATAGGCAAACTCCACCAAAGGTAGTATCTCTTCCCAATTTCCTCCTCCGCTTACCACGATCGCCGCAGATGTCTTCCAAAACCCGAATCGCTCTTTCCGATCGACCGTCCGCTTGAGGATGGAATGTCAGATCGAGATTCAGCTTGGTCCCCACGGCTTCCTCGCAGCTCCTCCAAAACCTCGACGTGAACCTCGGTCACGATCCGACGTAATCGATACCGCACACCATGTAACCGCGATTTCTTTTCGACGTAAAGTCGAGCAAGCTTATCTAACCCGTGACGTCATCCGAATCGTAAGAAATGAGTCGATTTCGTCTACCATCGACGACAACCCATATAGCGGTGTTTCCTCTCACGACCTTGGAAAACTCACCACAAAATCCATACCGATATGATCCCATTTCCACGGGATTGGTAGCGGTTGCAACAATCCCGACGGACGTTGGTGTACAGTTTTCACTTGCCGACAAGCCAAACATCGCTCCACAAACGGCTACATCCTTTTTCATCCCTTCCCACCAAAAGTTCCTCTTAAGGTCTCTGTACATTTGGTGCTTCTCGGACGAGTCAGATATTTGGCCTCATGAGCTTCACTCATGATTTTATCTCAATTCCTTATCGAGTGGCACACATAACCTTCCTCGGAATAGTAGCTGTTGTCTTTCGCTCAGGAAACCCTTGCTATCTTCTAGCCTTGCTTTCAAACGATCTTCTCCAGAATTCCTCTCCTCGTCACCGCACTCACGATGGCTTCTCTCGATCCGGTTCACCGTCAAAGTCGCTGATGAATCCTTGACCGATTCCGGCGGATGAATCACTTCAGATCGAGCTTCGAAATCTCGAATAAGCTCTTTCTCTTGTAAGAAGATATCCCAACTTCGCCTCGACTTGCGACTAAGAGCATCCGCTACGACATCGCTTTCCCGGTGATAACCGATGGAGCAATCATAATCCTTACCAACTCTAGCCATCTCTTCGCTTCATGTTCACTTCTTTTGTTCAAAGAAATACTGAGGCTCTTGTGATCCGTGAAGATCTCACACTTAACTCCATAGAGATAGTGCTCCAAATCTTCAACACATGAACGATCGCCGCTAACTCCAGATCGTGAGTGGGTAGCTCAACTCGCGCGGTTTCAACCGACGAGACGCGAAGCTATAACCTTCCCGCTCGCATGAGAACGCAACCCAAACCAAGTTTGATGCATCGTGTAGACCACAAACCCATCGCTCCTTCCGCACGGCTAACACCGGAGCGGTTGTTAGCTTCTTCAACTTGGAAACTTGCTTCACAAGCTTCGACCATAAAAACTTGATTCCTTTCTCGAGTCACAGGCCATCGCCTTGCCAACTTCGAAACCCTTCGATGAAACGCCTATAATATCCGCCAAGCCTAGAAAGCTTCAACCTCATTGGCATTAGTCGGAACCTTCCAGCTACTTATCGCTTCAACCTTCACTGGGTCGACTTTGATTCCTTCGCATACACGATATGTCCCATGAACATTACTTTGAGCCAAAACTCGCACTTGCTATACTTGGCATACAACCTCTCCGCCGTAACGCTTCCGTAACGGCACGGAGGTGTTTCTATGCAACTCGCATTCTTGAATAGATGAGAATATCATCGATAAAAACCAAGACGAATCGCCCAGACATCGATGGAAAACTCGATTCATCGATCCATGAAAATCGTCATGCATTGGTCAAACCAAACGGCATCACGATGAACTCAGAGTGCCCATAACTCGCCCCGAACGCGGTTCGCAACGCCCTCCTTCCCGATCTTCAGCTGATGGTAGCCTCGACCTCAAATCGATCTTAGAGAAGACACTCGCCCTTGAGCTGGTCAAAAGATCGTCGATCCTTGGAAGAGGATATCTCGTTTTGATCGTCGCCTTATTCACCGTAGTCAATGCACATCCGCATCGACCCATCCTTCTTCTTGACGAACGTAATCAAGGCGCCCCACGACGACACGCTAGGTCGGATAAAACCTAGATCCAACAGCCCAAAGAATCGCTTCGCCTCTTGCAATTTTAGGTGCCATTCTATATGGTGCCTTTGATATCGGTGCTCGCCCGGTTCCAAATCAATAGTGAATTCCACTTGTCTATCGTGTGGTAAACTCGCAAGTCCTCGAAACACGTCCGGATATTCACACACCATCGCTCCTCTCGCAATCGCTTATGCTGTTTATCGTGCCTCGTCAAACTTACCAAGAAAGTTTGATACTTCCTTCCCGATCATCCTCACCGCCTTCAAGGTTTGAGATCATTAACGCACGCAAACACCCATCCTTATGCCGGAAACAAACTTCCACCTTCGCCGTTCGAAAAGCAACTTCTCTCGAGACAACGATAGTTGCCATGTGCTTATCCAACCAATCCATGCTAAAGATGACATCGAAATCTTCCATTCGATGACATGCAAATTGACAAGGACCTTCGCTCACGTATTTCTACCTCCGGTTCTCGCAAATCTCTTTCGCTTTTAGCACTTCTCGACGGATGCTAATTTGTGGTACTGTGATTTCGGGTACCAAACCCAACCTCTCACACGCGATTCTCGAAACGAAAGAATGTGAGGCTCTGATCAAACAAAGCGAAACGGTATATCACTCATATGGATTATACCGCAAGATTTCGGAGCTTGAGTCGCTGCGCCGATTCAAGGCGTACACCGCCGCTTTGCTGCGGTGGCCTTTGGTTTGTTGGCCTAGGGTGACCTCCGCCCGCTGTTTGTCCTCGCGAGCATGATTCGCCTCATGAGTCGACGCCGCCATCAAGGCCGCATTGTCGCCCTCCCAACGGACAATCTCGAGCATAATGTCCGACTTACAACGATAGCACTCGTGCTACCTTGCTCGCACTCACCGAAATGATTCCTTCGCATTTCGCACCAAGGTTTTTCACACCGCCGCACGGGTTGGAAATTCTTCCCAAGGTTGCTTTTCTCTTCAATGCTTTGATTCCTTGAATCATCGGACCGCTTCTCGTTCCCTCGAACACCGATTGCCTTTCCTCGATCTTCCCATTTCTCTTACCTCCTCCATCGATGGCTGTCCGGTGGCATCGTTCTTTCCCGGGCAACATCGACTCAATGTTTAATGCCCGGTTCAAGGATCGCGATACGCCGATCTCCCGATCGACGAGCGAAATTCGATCTCGGTCGAGTCCTCTCTCGAACTCGCTCGCCTGGCAGCCTCGCGTCACAGTGCACGTAGCATAACGTGATGACGATTGAACGAGCGATCGCATTTCGGTGACCGTCCTTCTTCCTTGATGAAGATTCCGCACTGCTTCTTCGCCGTAAACGCCAGCACGCATTTTCCACGAGTTCTTCCTTGAAATCTTCCCACGATACCTTGCCCATCGCCCCGGTGTTAGAGTCCTCCTCACGGATTCCCACCGTAAATCAGCCTCATCGGTTAGCCGAAAGATCGCGCATTCGCTTTTTCCGCTTCGCACCGATGTATTCAAGATCCTTTCGTGGATCGTATCCGCTCGCAGCCGATCGGTTCGCCGAGACCGTCGAACGTAGGGGATTCTCGCGAAAACTCTCGATCGCATGTCACGAACCAAAGGTGGTTCCCGGCTTCTTCCACGTTATTGTTCCTCCGATTCTTGTTATCGCATTCTGCATCGACGCTTAAAACATTAGAAACACTTTGCATAGATAACCGGTATCATCGCATAACATATATCATCACCCATATCACATATCATCACATATACCATATATCACGCATCATCACATATAATCATGCAAACTGTCAACATATCATCGTTATGCATTTCACATAACATCATCACACATCACATAGATCATATATCATCATGGCATAGCTCATATCACATATAAGCATCAAAACATAAACATCTGTCATAGACGGCGTTAGTATCAAGAATATTCAAGGTCCATGAAGGATGTCAAAATACAAGATCAAGGTATGTCACCAAAAAGGTCGATGTGAGCAAAAGAATCGACTCGTCATCGCCAAAATGCCGCCTGCTCATGCTTCTAGCAGATCATGATCGCCATCGCATACACCGACTACCTAGATCCTCGCCCTCCATATCCATCCACTATTCCCGCCGTCTCAATGGTTCCATTCTGCCTTTCCTCATCTTCCTTTCCTTCCAATCGTGGCTTGAATTGGCCGCCGCTCGTAAAAGCGATCCGCATGGAAGCAAGCCTTCTTGGGTATGATCCCATCCAAGCCGTGCTCGATTGCTCGAGTATCGTGAAAGTCGTGCTCGAGTCCTCGCTCGCGCTTGCCCTTCCTCAATGTGCCCGACCATCGTAGTCATCGGCTATCCGATCACCGTCCTCTCAATCCTCACTATCCTCCTCGCTCATCCGGGTCCTCCTCTTCTTCCTCGTAGTCGCCTCCACGATGCCACCGACGCAGTCGGTGGCATGAAGATCCGTCCCGGCTTCTTCCTCCCATCGTCGGACGGACAATATCTCTCGCCCCGAAGTTCCCGCCAAAGTCATTCCGGACCTCCGGAAGGTAAGGATCGTCGATGGAGGTGTAGTGACGGTGTATCTCGATGCACCGTGATCGCTGATTGATGGTTGTTCTCCCAACGCTCGGGAACATCATCCCTATCATCGATCTCGATCGGTCCTCGAGGTGTCTCGCAACCACATCCTCCTCGATGGTATACTCGTGGTCCGCCCACCTGCCTCCATACTCGAGCAAATGAACTCAAGAAAGTCCAAGGTAAGGTGCCTCGTGATAGATCCCGCTCGAACAACACATGTCCTGCTTTCGCCCACGGTTGCCAACTGTCGGTAGCCTTTCGTCATCCGATAGTAGGCCTCAGATTCGACACTTTCCCACCGCTCTAACCTTTCTCCATAACCCAACAAATCTTCCTTAAATACTCCCAATGGCTCATGAATATTCCGCACATTCGAATTTACGGATATGCTCATCCATTCGTGAGATCTTAACCAACGCTGTTCGGGCCATCGAATATCCATAAACCTACATGTTAGTTCACCATAAAACAACAACAAATATTCACGTTTCCTTTACCATCCCAGTCATCTGGGTAATCATGTCTCATACACATGTTCATTTCAACACATATCAATATCAATATCGATATTTATCATAATAATCACGTAAGAAAATACAGGATTCACTTACAAGCACTCGTTTATCAAAATAAACAAGATTTTCAATCAACAATACATTGCTATGTAAACACATAGACTTACATCAACCATACGTGATCACATTAATCACATCATATCATATAAACGATTTTCATATCACAGCCACACAGGGCTTTTTTGTTCCATCAACAATCACTTCCACATCCACATCATCATCCATCCACATCTCGTTTACATCACGTAAACTCTTACCATGCCAAAGCACATGAAACCAAGATCACATCAAGCATCACATAGCCACATAAAGCATCAAGAATAAACACATACCTCATCCCCTTTTTAAAGGAGGCGGACTGACGGTGAGTCGAGGGTAGTCAGACTGATAAACAGCTTTAGAAGAACAAGTTCTAAACACTCAATTTCAAGAACGCATACGATATAAAGCAAACGAATCGCTTTGATATCAAACAATTATGAAAACTAGATGCCAAGAACATTGCTCTGATACCATGCTGGTATCAGATAACTTTAGATACCCAATGCCGTGAAAACGGCTCGACACCATGTCGTCACGCCCAATTCCCGAGGGAAGGCACGATGCCGGGGTGTGATTAGTGGGGTTAAGAAGCGGGAAGAAGGATACATATAACATACATGATAAGAAGATGTGACCATGAAATCGGGCAAGATCTCCTCTATAACTAGGACATATCCCGAAGGGAGAGGTACAAACAATCCACCAATGTAATAATATCGATATCATAACATCGAAAAAACATGATCTTGGTTTATTAAAAGTAATGCAAGAAGGCAAAATAGCATTACATCCTCGTCAACTAGACCGTCAACCACATAGCATGCTCAGACGAGACTCACAAAGAATAACATAATAAATCTTGTTCCCAATCGTAAAGCAAATAAGGGACAAGAATACATCAATATCGTAGTACGATATAACACAACATCGGAAGCATAGCATGAAGAACCCGCAGCTCCACCCCCGCCGCCGTCCGGCCCTCCTCCATCCGTGAAAAGATTTGAAAGAGTTTGGGGTGAGTACTAGCGCACTCACCGGGTTTTATCATAAATCGAAAAGAATCATGAGGTCATGTTCGAGCACTTACCTTAGAAGGTTTTAAAACGTAAATCCACTTCTAAGTAAGCAAAATAGATTTTTCATTTTCGATACCGATCCGTTATTATCATTATTCCCATCATAGAACCATGAACCACGGCCGAACGTATCCCGCCACCCCATCACATGACATTCATTCGCCCGAACATATCCACCGCCCACGCCTTAACGTATCCACCGGGTTAACTCGGTGTGGACTTCTGGGGTCAAATCCCCATCGTAACCATAACCACCTCATTACCATTTCCGTGGACTTCCGGGTCATCCCTTCGTAACCATAACCACGTGTTCTGGGTCTATCCCCTTATGATCAATACTCAAGATGGTGATCAACCCACCGAATAGAGATCCGTGCACAACCATGATAGAACCATATCTTGGATCGTAGAATGAATAATTTCACAAAAACATTTTACTACGACATGTTTTATTTTGAAATATCGAGTAAATAACTCAAAATAAGCATATATAACCCAACTCGAATGTATTTAAAACGTCAACCGAGAGATATCTACGGATCCGATGACTTCACCGATCGACCGGTAGGTACCGTAACAAGACGAACAACTTTTGGGGTCACTTCCCACAAAGCAAAGCAACAACGTGATCCAAACGACGATCGTAGCAAAATTAGAGTTTTCGACTTTTCGAACCCACATTTGGCACTCTCCGGTTTTCAAATCAACTCGATGCGTAAGGAAATATATTCGTGGCATCAAGACTCATAATAGGTACCTTCAAAATATGCATGCATGCAAGTCGACTCAAATCTTAGCAACAAGAAGCTTCAAAATCGATGCCTATCCTCGATCTAGGATAAACCATCCAAAATCGATGCATGAAAATGGAAACATAAGCAATATGCATAACGACGAACATGGAATGACAAACGACGTTGAAATGGATAACCTGCATGTACTTCCTTTAGAAAACTCAAGCAACGGAAAACATCCCGACATGCGTAAACACGAAAATGTAAAACGAATTGGTACTTTAGTAGAATGCATAGCCCTAACTCAAAACCTAAAGGACCCGTGAGCAAAGGTGGTCCGTCGGCCACCAAATCGGCGCCAGAGCCACCAAATCGGCGGAATGGGCGGCGGCGCGTAATGGCTAAATCGACCGCCTCCGGCCGTTTCCCGCCCGTCCTTTGTAATCCCGAGTTCTATGCTATACGATCTACTAAAAGGCGGAATCAAACAAGAAAAGGACAAAATAGAAAACGGGTTGCCCGGGTGGTTGATCGGCGGTGGTGGCTCGGCACAGCAAGAATGGCGCCGCCACCGAGCCTCCCGGCCGATCCCCACTCCTCCAGGCGCTTCAGCAGCACTGGAGCTGCTCGGCTCTTCCAGTAAACACAGAGACGAAGGAAATGAACGCTGAAAATGAAGGCCCTAGTCTCCTATTTATAGGAAAAAGCAGGGTCATGCATTGCATGAAGCTGCCCTTTTCGAAAACGCAAAACCGACGCAACTTTGCAAACGGACCCAAATTTAGCAAACTTGGTACCCATGGACACAAAATAAAATACCGGACACAATGACTATAAACAAGATATGCTTTTAAAAGACCAATGAAAAGTCCGGTTTTGGATAACTTCCTGAGTGCCAAACCTTCATGGGTGGTCGAAAACTCAGATACTTAGCGCCTATGAATTCGCCATAAGACACTCTTCACAACGCCGAGGTTTCGTGGACGTCGCATCACCAAACAAAAGTTAACCTTTGACCTTTTCTCAAAAAACGCCATGCAAAATGAAGTTTAAAAGACGGGTATTACATCGCCGAGCCCGCCGAGCACGGCCGAGCATCGCCGAGGTTTCCGCGATAAACGTGACGTGCCGCCGCCGTCCGCCCGCTCGCCTGCGACCGCAGCGCTGCCCCGTCCGCCCCGCTGCCGACATCGCTGAACGCAAGACGGCCGAGTGCCGCCGCAGGCGTCCGGTTTCTCCCGATAAATCTTCGCCGCCTCGCTCTTCGTGCTTTCGTCTTCGTTTTTACGTATAAGATTTACGTAAAAATAAATCTAATCTAACCACGGATTTTCTCGTGGTGAAAACAAAATCCAACAAAAACAAAACGAGCCACGATAAACGACGGATCCAACAATTAATTAAGCGCACGTAATAATCAAACGTGAATTAATCCAGCGAGCCAAGATCCCGATCCCGTGCTCGATACCAATGAAGGAAAACTAGGTTTAGCCCCGCCCGAGGATCTATCTTGGATATTTAATTCATCATACATTGATTATATACCTAGCATGCGTCTATATAATTAATTGCAACACGTAGGGTTTTCGTGTTTACCTTTCGATCCGTAGAGGTCGATCCACGGGGATTTTGTAATAACCCGAAAATTTAAAACTTTTATTAGTGATGTTTGAATCACTTAGTTGTGGTTCTTAGACCTTAATTATGTTTAAGGAAACCAATGAAACGAATTAGAATCGATTCGGAGATCGAATACTAAAGAAATCAAAATCGATAACTAGTCCCTTAGGATTAGGGTTTTTCGAGTAGCTCGAACATAGAATGAAAGATCGAGAATGAATCTCCACGAACGGATTTCATTTTAGAATCCTCACACGAAAACATGTGAGAATGCAAAGGATGAGAATTTTCGGCATACTTGCCCTGGCCGCCTTAAAACACTATTTACGAGCCTAACAACTTCCATCCGTGCTAATCATAATAAATAGTGATAAAACCAAAATCATGAAGGAATGATTTATTATGAATTTAGAAATTATAAGAATCAATTTCAAGGAATTCTCAAGAACTTAACCGAACAGGGTAAAATATACCGAAACCCTAATTTGATCCGAACGACCGAAACTCGAACCGAGGGTCTAAATCAATAAAATATGCTTTATAAGACTCAAATTATTTGAGGAAAGCTCAAAATTCAAGAGAATTTTGAATGAGCATATTTTAATCGCCGGACCGCTTTTTCCGCGATAACTCGAATTGATTTATCGAACGACGTCCGAACGTCGTGAAATTTTATGAACATTAAAATAAGTCTTCTAAAGGCTATTTAATAAGATAGAACCTTAAGGTTCCAGAAATCGATCGAGTGCGTTAAAACTTAAAGAGTTTCAGATAACATACCGAAACGGGTAATTTGACCAATCCACCTCTCAACTACCACCAAGACCTTACCAAAATGGGAAATGACAGCTCTAAGGTCTGCAATAACAAGGAAAACGTGCAAGGCAGACCTCATTCATCCTCTCACTTTTCTCTCATTTTCAAATTTCTCTACACTTTTCAAACCCCAACACTAAATCCTCCCTCCCCAACCTCTCCCACACTCAAATAATCCTTCTAAGACCATAGGAAGGTATTATTCATCATCCTCTTCCATCCTAATGGAGTGGAATATTTATTTTGAATTTTGGGTTTAAAACCCTAGTTTGCTCCCATTTATTTTTGTGACTTTAGAGCCTCCAAATGCTCTTGAGTCGTGAATGAAAAATGCTTAGAATGATGTTCTAAGGCTACTGTAAAATTTCATAATTTTGGAGCATGTTTATATTTTTTAGTTTATGCTTTATTTATTTTTAAATATGTTAAAGCATGATTTTGTGAATATTATTTGATATTGTTTCTTGCTAATGTATTATAAGCATTTAGTATAAATATCATAATTTTCCAGAATACTTTTAAAAAAACGTGAGTGTTGAGGCTTATTTAGGCCATGGTTTGATTTTATTTTTGAAAAATAGTTGAGATATGGTGTTTAAAATATGATGTGAACATCATATAAAAATCTTGGAATTTTGAAACACATCTCCTATTTTATTTTATTTTGACCGATTATATTTATATACTTTTAGAGTATTGTTTGGTTTTGTTTGTTGAAAATAGTTGAGATATGGTGTTTAGGGTATGATATGAACATCATACATTAACCTTCGAATTTATTCAAACACTCTCCTATTTTTTTATAAGAACCGTGGCTTATATATATATATGTAGTCTTTTATTTGATTTTATTGTTGAAAATAATAGATGTGTAATATTATGAATATTGGTAAATGTTGGTGTTAATATTACATGCTATTACATATACAACCATATTGTGAAGGATTGGAAATTTTGAATATGTATATATATATATGTGAATACCGAAAATTAATGATGATGAAAAGCATGGGTTTAAATTTTAATGCATGATAATAAGTGATATTTCATGTTTAGTATATAGTATAAGCATAAAATAATTTTTGTGGAATTTATCAACACCAAAGCTTGTTGATTTGAAATTGCCGAAAATTACAAAGATTTTAACCTATGGTTTAAAATTTTATATGATGATATTGAGTTGATAATTAAATTTATAGTATGATAGAGTACAACATGATTTTATTGGAATTTATTGGATACGTATGCTAATTGTTGCTAATTATCGAAAACGTGTGAAATGGCTAAGTATGAGTTCGTTTTAATGTTAAATGATGCTATGATGGTTAATTATAAACTTAGAATGAATGGTTGTGATTAGAGTGGACGAATGAAACACTTATGCACACTTACACAATGATTGTGTATTGCATTAGAAATTAGGGTTTTCTAATGCTTAGCATAGTTTATGTTGTGTATGGTTTTGTCGATGTTGAATGTTTATGTTTATGTTGAACCGACAAACCAAAACCCGAACGTAAACAACATAATACTATATGAACGAGAATCCAAAAGAAATCGACCAATTTCGATAACTTAAGATGGAATAAACAAGAATCAAGTTAGATACTAATTAGGGTTTTTATTAATGAAAGGATACCCAAACGTGAGTTCTACGTTAGAAAAACCAAGAGTCGAGCTACAACGTTAATATTCAATAACGACAACTCACTACGACATTAGTCGGGCGTAAACACAACTCGATAATGAATAACGATTATACGACATATGTAACCTCCCATGAGTTAAGTTAAATAGACAATGTCGTAATGTAAGCAACGATTCGAACACATGATGTCGATCCTTATGTCTCAAAAGCCGAGTTAATATTCCCAAGTACTCCATTTATTCTTAAGTACTAATTACTTACATGATGGCATATGTCCACTGATTTGTAAGTCAACATTCCTCTTTAATTATCGTGCTAATACGACAAGTCGTCAAGCATAACCTACTAGGACGTAACTATAATTGTTAAGTCTAGTTAGTGGCTTAAGAACTTCCTAATTTACCAATCATAATTTGATTATCGATAACCTATAACGTAATAACGTTATAATAAAACTAAGGTTAAGAGTCACGAATAGACTCGGATTATGTAATTCATAATTGAAGTTCACCTATGGACGATGAGGTAATATAGCGGAGAATTGGGAATGTAAGATAATAAAATTATCTTAAAACAATCACATTAAATCATAAAGAAACCCTAATTGGGAACTTTAAAGTCGTAATTTATAAACCACCATCGATCGATAGAAAGAACCTAAGAAAGGCTATTTTCTTATGAAGGGTTCGATCGGGCGAAGTTGCCGAGGAAGGATACTCACCCCCGCTCATTTAGAATCACTAAGCTTTGATTAGCGGTGGGCTTTTTGAAACAAAATGTTATGCATAACTCAAAGCATGATTTACAAAAGCTTTATGAAATATTATCACATGAAATGTTATCGATCGCCAAATGTTTATGTTTTGTTGTTATCCTATCCGAGATTGATATATTCAATGTGGTATGTGAATGTGTTGGTCCACCAACGTTAAAAAGGGTATCGATCGGATCCGACTTAGTTGAGGACTAACTCGATTGTGTACACGCGTGTTGTGGTGTTAAGGTTAGCTACCTCGATCGTCACGGCGACTATGTGTGGTGGCCACCCATAGTGCGCGAATGGAATGAATGAATGAATGATCGATATGGAAACAACGTGAATGAAATAGTCGCCCGACACATTTGGAAAACGATAAAATATTTGATAGGCATGAGTCTTTAACCAAAATCCTCATGCGCTATTGTGGGCGATTAATAACCTTTGACAAAGAAAATGTTTTGCAACGAGTCCACCGAGTACTTTGTACTTAGCCCCGCATCTCGTTTTTGATGTGCAAAGTTGAGCAAGGATCGATGATGGGTGCGGTGGTGCGAGTAGCAACTATTTTGATGCTTAATTAGAAAGGTTTTAGAACCTTGGGCATGCATCGCCATATGCATGTCCACACGCTTAATTGCCGCCTAACTCGATATTATTAATGTTTTGATTATAACCGCTATTCCGTATTGAATTGGAGGTCGCACTGCACTTTAAATTCGCCTGATTGGGTTATGTTGAACCTTGAACCCTTTCGACAAGTCCTTCTAGACTCGAGTTGGTATCGATTGTTTATCCCTTTTAACCTATGCGTTATTAAGTAGTTGATTGGTTGATCGCCTTGATTAGCTATGTTTATTTCACGCTTTATCATACGGTGACGATCCATATGATCCGTACTTCATTGGAAAGTCGGTCGTCACAGTGGTATCGAGCACTTGTTCGCCCGAACCCCGTAAACCCTTTCCTCGAATCCGAGTTGAAAGTTGAGTCTAGAAATTGTTTAGGTCGATCACATCGCACCGCACTCCATCGTCCGCCCCGCTCAACAAGGAAGAAGGTAACTGCTTCAACTAAAGGTTGTTTTGAAATGATTGAAGTATATGAAATGTGAGTTGGAATTTCAATACCGCTTTGTTGGGAAATTGAAAAATATTTGGAAAATGGAAATTTTAAAATTGAAAAGTTGTTTCAATCGACTAGTCATTAGCTTGAATGAAAGTTACAAGCTTTAAGAACTTGGTAAATGAGAATGCGTGATTATCGCACAAGGTGTCGCGATTTGTGTTTATCGTTGTATGTGAAGCATGATAGAAGCATGATATAAATGAATATGTTTCCATGAGAACATAGACTCTTAAGACGCATGATCCTCTCGCTACGAACTTAGTATGAGAACATAGTACCCTATTTGAACGAAATACTAAGAAAGAACGAGAACATAGAAATCTTAAGAATCACAATCCAACGGATTCAATGATGAGGACGATGAATCTACAATGACGTAAGCGATCGCTTAACCGGAAATTGCATCGTTATGAGTCCCAACCGCTACGCCAAGGAATTCCTAAGTCATACGTGTCGCCTATCGTAATAATAAGGAAATGAATCAAGTATAACTATAGGGAAGCATAAAAGGAAATAATGATTTGTAAGCGCATAATGAGAACGGATACGACATGATCCTATGATGTGAATAGAAATAAGAAATCCAAGACCCGATAAGATAAGGTGACCACTTAGCCTTTACCCGGGCTAGGCCTCGATCGCTGATATACCCTAAGAAACCATACCGCTCTTCCTGAGACCAACCCAAGAAAGTAATGCCATAAGGATTTGAGCATGTAGGTCATAGAAGAATGCGATTGCTATAACCTTCCTTGTATAGATGTTCTTTGTGTACGCATCTTCTTCTAGATACACCGTTATGTTTACCGTGTTCCACCATAGTGATACTTTCCTTTCGGATGGCTCTGACCGTGTTCACGACTAGACGCCTCTGTCCTCTGTGGCCACCCCGAGGAGGTTATACGATCGCATCGCTTCTTACCGGACGTGCTACGAGACGACTTGGCGAAGTTTTGGCGACTTCACACGCCTGGGCTGCAGACATGCCCGGTACATCACATTACGACGGTGTACTCCGCCGATCATGAGGCGCCATCCGTGGCGTGGTTACGCCGTGAAATATCGGCGGACTACATTTACCGGGTCGAGAGCTGACCGGAGGTGGATCTGCCCGCTTTGCTAGCCACTGAGCTATGTGTTCACGGTGTACGGAGCTGTACCACGCGGACCGTATCTCCCCGCACGGGAATACACTTGGCGTGACGAGATTCCGTGAGTGGCTCCATCCGAGGTGCCCTGCCTAGCACCGGATGGACGATGTTCTTGCCCGCGATGGGTGGACATGTTCGAGGCGGACCTTCCCGCCCCGACAGCCACATTCCCGCCCTACCACCAGGATTCCATCCCCGCATTGTCCGCCCGACCATCACCACCGCCATGCCATGCCCATATCCACCCCCACCGCCGCTCTCCACCACCCGGCCGCCACCCACAGCCCACCGCTTTGAGTGAGGTCATGGCCGAGATTCACGAGACCTAGCGGCTATGGAAGACGCTAGGCCATTAGATCCGTGGAGCCCGCTGTCCCCGCGCCGATGTCAAGAGGAAGACCTGGAGGAAGATCCGGAGGAGGACCCAAGAAGATCCCAAGAGACCCCGAGGAAGACCCGGAGGAGGACCCCGAGGAAGACCCAGAGGAAGACCCCGAGGGCGATATATCAGCTGATGACGAGATGGAGGGAGTGGACAGCTCCCATGCTTCCAGTCCTGACTCCGATGCATGGAGCCCGATCTACACCCCGGCGCACTATAGATCTAGTTCTTAGGACTAGATTATCTTTTGTCTATATACTCAGATATCTTTTGATGCATGCGGAGACGACGAGTCGTTCCGACATGAACCCTATTTTGATGATCACGGTAGCGTGTTGATTTTTTGCGCACCACGACGAGGTACAGAGTGATGCCGGTATTTGTTTTGGGCATCATACTCAGACACGGTATTTTTGTAAAAGTTTAAAACGTCGATGAAAGTCCTCGAGAGGCAATTGATATGACATGATGATAGCTCTTCGAGAGCCTTTTGTTTTAATATGGTGTTATGTGGTTTCCGACGTTGTTTTAAAATTTTGCTACGTATATAAATACCAGCTGATATATATATATATAGATGCTTTAACCTCGATGGATGGTATAAGACGAGATCTAATTTCGTGTGTTTATGAAGGATAGGATGCCGAGAAGGAGGAACCGTGCGATAACCCGGAAAGAGAGGCCACACCACCACCACCACCACCACCACCACCACCACAGGCGAGGCGGATCGAGGAACTGCTCCTCAAGCAAAACCCACCCACCTTCAACGGACTGGGAATCCGTGACGCCGAACTATGGATTCGCCCGAGCGGATCTTCATTCTCCACCGCACATCACAGAACGCTTGTCATGCGTTGCGCTTCCGTATGATCGCGCCGCCGACTTTTGGTGGGAGGCGAAGAGAAAACCCCGATGAGGAAGAATCGAAGGTTTCTCCCGAGGAATTCGAGGAGGAAGTGTACGGAAGTACATTCCTAAGAATTACAGAAGAAAAGGAGCACGAGTTTTACAACTTGCGCCAGGAAGACCACGGTCACCGACACGACCGTGCGTTCTGTGAAATGTCACGGATGCACCTCACCGGTCGACACCGACGAGAAGAGGACGGAGAAATTTCAAGGGACTCGCCATGAGATCAGGGTGTCATTGGCTGGTCACGAGATCCGACTTACCGTGAGGCCCTCGATCGGGCATCGACATCGAGGCTGCACCGCTCAAGATAGAGTCGTCACCATGCATCCCCGACTCACCAAGGAGATCGCGGGAAGAGGAAGTGGGAAGGACCCCACCAAGGGCAAGGATCCAACATCGCCAGCCGACAGGAGACCATGGCAAGGAAATAACGTGCCATCCAGGGGGCAGGGAATGGACGCCTATGGTACCCGTGATCGGCGGGAAACCAAAATTCGTGAAGCTCCCCATGTGCCCGGTGCCATAGGAGTCATAAGGGGCATGCGATTCACGAATGACGGATGCTTCAAGTGTGGCTGAAGGGCCACTACTCTAGGGATCGCCTCGACACGCCAGGAGGAAATGGTCGTCCGAATGTGCCCAACCAAGTCCAACCGGTCCGGCTATCCAAGCTCAACCGATCCAACAACAGCCCCGGTTCAAGATTATCAGCCAATCAACGACCATATCAACCACGGCTGCAACGACGACAACAATGGCGACAACGCGAAGAAGAAGATCGACAAATTTCAACAACCGCAACCACGGCAACAACAAAGAATAAAGCGCAAAGAACCACAACAACTTTATCAAGAACAACAACCGCCTACAAGCGAGGGCCTACGCCTCAACCAGAAAGAGAGTTCCCGCAAGAGCCGCTAAGGAACCAAGGAAACTTGGCGGTATGGGAATACCTCCATTACTCGTTATCCCACTGCTTGACTTTGGCGCCGCACTCTTTATTTCAAGCATGCGAGAGAACTTAGGATTAGATCCTAAACGCTTGAACAAATCATGAGAATTTCTTCTCCAGTAGGAGGCATAAGAACGGTAACCCACATATGCTCGAACCTAGAGCTTGGACTAGGCTCACTTAAGGTCATGACAGAGAACCTTCACGTCATACCCATGACGGATGTGGACATAATCCTAGGAATGGATTGGTTAACCGAACATAGTGCGACCATCTTGTGTAATGAAAGAAAATTTCCTTCCAACACCCCGGAGAGAAATCTACCGACTTTCACGGGATCAACATGGGGAGGAGAGTTCCAATTATATCCGCACTACAAGCAAGGACGTTGCTGAACAAGACCGAGAACCATGCCTACCTCGCTCACCTCCAAGAAGAAGATCGAATGAGAGGAGGATAGAAGACGCCCGATCGTGAAGGAGTATCCCGATGTGTTTCCGCATTTAACCACGGGATTACCGCCAAACCGATGATCGAGTTCACGATCGACCTCGAACCGTGTTACGCCCTGTCAAAAGCTCCATACCGGATGGCACCAAAGGAGCTTGAGGAATTAAAGATCCAACTGCAAGAACTCTTGGAGCTAGGATTTATTAGACCCAGTGTGTCTCCATGGGGAGCACCTGTCCTTTTCGTGAAAAAGAAGGATGGTACACTGAGGATGTGTATAGACTATCGAGAGTTAAACAAGATAACTCTTAAGAATAAGTACCGCCCGAATTGACGATCTGTTTGATCAACTTAAAGGAGCAGGAGTCTTTTCAAAGATAGATCTAAAGTCGGGATATCACCAATTGAGGATTAGACCAGAGGATGTACCTAAAACGGCTTTCCGTACAAGGTATGGTCATTTCGAATTCATCGTGATGCCCTTTGGACTTACAAATGCCCCGGCAGTATTTATGGATATTATGAACAGGGTGTTCCACCCATACCTAGACAAATTCGTCTTAGTGTTCATAGACGATATCCTAATATACTCTAGGAATAACCAAGAACACAAAGAGCACTTGAGAACTGTACTACAAACATTGAGGCAAGAGCAGCTCTTCGCCAAGTTTAGCAAGTGTGAGTTTTGGTTAGCGGTAACATTTTGGGTCACATTGTGTCCGCCGAGGAATCAAATTAGACCTCAAGATCGACATTCGAGAACGGAGTCATCAAGAACCCGAATGAAATTCGGAGTTTCTTAGGACTGGCCGGCTACTATCGAAGATTTATCGAAGGATTCTCAACGATAGCCCGACCCATGACCCAACTGTTGAGGAAAGGAATCAAGTACACCTGGACCGCCGAGTGTGAGGCTAGTTTCCAGAGGCTGAAGGAGTTACTGACGACAGCACCTGTACTAGCAGTACCTGAGGCAGATAAAGAGTACACAATCTACACGGATGCTTCAAAGAATGGACTAGGTTGTGTACTAATGCAAGAAGGTAAGGTTATTGCTTACGCTTCAAGGCAATTACGCCACATGAGTTGAACTATCCCACGCACGACACGGAATTAGCAAGTGGTCGACATGCCTTAAAGATATGGAGGCATCACCTTTATGGAGTTAGATGTGAGATCTATCTCGACCATAAGAGCTCGAAATATTTCTTTGAATGTAAAGATCTTAACATGAGGCGTAGATGGTTAGAGCTAGTGAAAGATTACGACTGTGGTATCAATTACCACCCGTGCAAGTGCTAATGTTGTAGCCGATGCCTCGAGTCGCAAATCCCATCCTAGTTTGGGATGTCTCTCACCATGAGGAAATACTTATAAAAGAATTTGGAGGATGAACATCAAGTCGTAGGCCCATCTCGACGATAGAGGGCTTTATTGCAACATTGATTGCAATCCCGACTTAAGAGTCCGAATCTTAGAAGCTCGGAGGAAGAGCAAAAGCTAGAGGAAATGCGAGCTAAGATCAAGGACGATAAACACAAGAATTTTGACGTATAATAGATAATGTTTTGTTGTATGACGGGAGAGTGTGCGTCCGAAGATGAAGAACTTGAGCGAAATCTTGAAGGAAGCCCATGAGACTTCTTATACCGCACACCCGGCAAAGACCAAATGTACCAAGACCTCAAGGAGAAATTTTGGTGGGATGGAATGAAGCGAGATGTGGCTTCATTTGTGGAACGTTGTTTGACGTGCCAACAAGTGAAAGCACTCCACCAACGATCGTATGGGACCTTACAACCGCTAGATATACCGGAATGGAAATGGGATGATATAGCCGTGGACTTTGTTACCGGGCTACCTAAATCACAAAGGGAATACCGCTATTTGGGTCATCATCGATCGACCGACCAAAAGCGCGCATTTCTACCCATTCCAATAACACATGGATCGCATGACTAGCACAGCTTGTACGTCCAGAAGTTATCCGTCTACATGGAGTTCCAAAGACTATCACGTCGATAGAGATTCAAATTTACGTCCGATTCGGATGAGTTTACAAAGGCTGGGACACGACTACATTTCAGCACGCGCTCCATCCGCAGACGGACGGACGGTCGAGAGGACCATTCAAACGTTGGAAGACATGTCGAGGACCGTTGTCCTCGATAGAGAGAAGGTTGGGAACAAGTGTTACCACTGTGGAATTCGCCTACAATAACGACTACAAGCGACTATTGGAATGGGCCCGCACGAAGCACTTTATGGAAGGAAATGTCGGTCACCACTTTACCGGGATGAAGTGGGAGAAAGAAGAGTGTTAGGACCGAAACTGGGAGAAATGATTGAGATCGTGCGACGGATCCGCCAACGGATCAAGGAGGCCCAGATCGACAGAGTCGACGCCGACAAGCGCCGCACTGAGCTACATTTCAAGAGGAGATAAGGTCTCTTGAAAATCTCTCCATCTAAAGGGATCGTGAGATTCGAATCAAAGGGAAGTTGCGATCACGTTTCATAGGACCCTATGAAATTCTGGAGAGAATAGGACCAGCGCTTACAGACTTGCATTGCCGCCAAGTTTTGGAAACGTGCACAATGTGTTCCATGTTTCACAACTACGGAAGTACATACATGACCCCAGCCATGTGATACCACCGACCGATATTGTCCTCGATGACAATATGAGTTACGTAGAACTACCTACGGAAATCTTGGACCAACGTATCCAAAGGCTAAGGAACAAAGAAATACCGCTAGTGAAAGTTCTATGGAGACACCATGGTCAGGAAGAAGCAACCTGGGAACTGGAATCAGCTATGAAGGAGAAATATCCAGATCTTTTCCAAGGCTAGCAAATTTCGGGACGAAATTTCTTTTAAGGGGGATGGTATGTAATAACCCGAAAAATTTAAAACTTTATTAGTGATGTTTGAATCACTTAGTTGTGGTTCTTAGACCTTAATTATGTTTAAGGAAACCAATGAACGAATTAGAATCGATTCGGAGATCGAATACTAAAGAAATCAAAAATCGATAACTAGTCCCACCTGGGATTAGGGTTTTCGAGTAGCCTGAACATAGAATGAAAGATCGAGAATGAATCTCCACGAACGGATTTCATTTTAGAATCCTCACACGAAAACATGTGAGAATGCAAAGGATGAGAATTTTGGGCATACTTGCGGTCGGCCTTTAAAACACTATTTACGAGCCTAACAACTTCCATCCGTGCTAATCATAATAAATAGTGATAACAACCAAAATCATGAAGGAATGATTTATTATGAATTTAGAAATTATAAGAATCAATTTAAGGGAATTCTCAAGAACTTAACCGAACGCCGGTAAAATATCTGGAAAACCCTAATTTGATCCGAACGACCGAAACTCGAACCGAGGGTCTAAATCAATAAAATATGCTTTATAAGACTCAAATTATTTAGGAAAGCTCAAAATTCAAGAGAATTTTGAATGAGCATATTTTAATCGACGGACGCTTAGTTTTCCGCGATAACTCGGAATTGACTTATCGAACGACGTCCGAACGTCGTGAAATTTTTATGAACATTAAAATAAGTCTTTAAAGGCTATTTAATAAGATAGAACCTTCAGGTTCCGAAATCGATCGAAGTGCGTTAAAACTTAAAGAGTCGGTAGATAACATACCGAAACGGTAATTTGACCAATCCACCTCTCAACTACCACCAAGACCTTACTAAAATGGGAAATGACAGCTCTAAGGTCTGCAATAACAAGGAAAACGTGCAAGGGCAGACCTCATTCATCCTCTCACTTTTCTCTCATTTTCAAATTCTCTCTACACTTTTCAAACCCCAACACTAAATCCTCCCTCCCCAACCTCTCCCACACTCAAATAATCCTTCTAAGACCATAGGAAGGTATTATTCATCATCCTCTTCCATCCTAATGGAGTGGAATATTTATTTTGAATTTTGGGTTTAAAACCCTAGTTTGCTCCCCATTTATTTTCGTGACTTTAGAGCCTCCAAATGCTCTTGAGTAGTGAATGCAAAATTTTAGAATGATGTTCTAAGGCTACTGTAAAATTTCATAATTTTTGGAGCATGTTTATATTTTTTAGTTTATGCTTTATTTATTTTAAATATGTTAAAGCATGATTTTGTGAATATTATTTGATATTATTTCTTGCTAATGTATTATAAGCATTTAGTATAAATATCATAATTTTCCAGAATACTTTTAAAAAAAACGTGAGTGTTGAGGCTTATTTAGGCCATGGTTTGATTTTTATTTTGAAAAATAGTTGAGATATGGTGTTTAAAATATGATGTGAACATCATATAAAAATCTTGGAATTTTGAAACACATCTCCTATTTTATTTTATTTTGACCGATTATATTTATATACTTTTAGAGTATTGTTTGGTTTTGTTTGTTGAAAATAGTTGAGATATGGTGTTTAGGGTATGATATGAACATCATACATTAACCTCGAATTTATTCAAACACTCTCCTATTTTTTTTATAAGAACCGTGGCTTATATATATATATGTAGTCTTTTATTTGATTTTTATTGTTGAAAATAATAGGATGTGTAATATTATGAATATTGGTAAATGTTGGTGTTAATATTACATGCTATTACATATACAACCATATTGTGAAGGATTGGAAATTTTGAATATGTATATATATATATATGTGAATACCGAAAATTAATGATGATGAAAAGCATGGGTTTAAATTTTTAATGCATGATACGAAGTGATATTTCATGTTTAGTATATAGTATAAGCATAAAATAATTTTTGTGGAATTTATTGAACACCAAAGCTTGTTGATTTGAAATGCCGAAAATTACAAAGATTTTAACCTATGGTTTAAAATTTTATATGATGATATTGAGTTGATAATTAAATTCTATAGTATGATAGGAGTACAACATGATTTTATTGGAATTTATTGGATACGTATGCTAATTGTTGCTAATTATCGAAAACGTAACGAAATGGCTAAGTATGAGTTCGTTTCTAATGTTAAATGATGCTATGATGGTTAATTATAAACTTAGAATGAATGGTTGTGATTAGAGTGGATGAATGAAACACTTATGCACACTTACACAATGATTGTGTATTGCATTAGAAATTAGGGTTTTCTAATGCTTAGCATAGTTTATGTTGTGTATGGTTTTGTCGATGTTGAATGTTTATGTTTATGTTGAACCGACAAACCAAAACCCCGAACGTAAACAACATAATACTATATGAACGAGAATCCAAAAGAAATCGACCAATTTCGATAACTTAAGATGGAATAAACAAGAATCAAGTTAGATACAATTAGGGTTTTTATTAATGAAAGGATACCCAAACGTGAGTTCCTACGTTAGAAAAACCAAGAGTCGAGCTACAACGTTAATATTCAATAACGACAACTCACTACGACATTAGTCGGGTAAACACAACTCGATAATGAATAACGATTATACGACATATGTAACCTCCATGAGTTAAGTTAAATAGACAATGTCGTAATGTGTAAGCAACGATTCGAACACATGATGTCGATCCTTATGTCTCAAAAGCCGAGTTAATATTCTCAAGTACTCCATTTATTCTTAAGTACTAATTACTTACATGATGGCATATGTCCACTGATTTGTAAGTCAACATTCCTCTTTAATTATCGTGCTAATACGACAAGTCGTCAACATAACCTACTAGGACGTAACTATAATTGTTAAGTCTAGTTAGTGGCTTAAGAACTTCCTAATTTACCAATCATAATTTGATTATCGATAACCTATAACGTAATAACGTTATAATAAAACTAAGGTTAAGAGTCACGAATAGACTCGGATTATGTAATTCATAATGAAGTTCACCTATGGACGATGAGGTAATATAGCGGAGAATTGGGAATGTAAGATAATAAAATTATCTTAAAACAATCACATTAAATCATAAAGAAACCCTAATTGGGAACTTTAAAGTCGTAATTTATAAACGACCATCGATCGATAGAAAGAACCTAAGAAAGGCTATTTTCTTATGAAGGGTTCGATCGGGCGTAGTTGCTGAGGAAGGATACTCACCCCTGCTCATTTAGAATCACTAAGCTTTGGATTAGCAGGTGAGCTTTCTTGAAACAAAAATGTTATGCATAACTCAAAGCATGATTTACAAAAGCTTTATGAAATATTATCACATGAAATGTTATTGACTGCCAAATGTTTATGTTTTGTTGTTATCCTATCTGAGATTGATATATTCAATGTGGTATGTGAATGTGTTGGTCCACCAACGTTAAAAAAGGGTAACGATCGGATCCGACTTAGTTGAGGACTAACTCGGATTGTGTACACGTGTGACTGTGTGTTAAGGTTAGCTACCTCGACCGGTCACGGCGACTATGTGTAGGTGGCCACCCATAGTGCGCGAATGGAATGAATGAATGAATGATCGATATGGAAACAACGTGAATGAAATAGTTAGGCGACACATTTGGAAAACGATAAAATATTTGATAGGCATGAGTCTTTAACTAAAATCCTCACGCGCTATTGTGGGCGATTAATAACCTTTGACAAAGAAAATGTTTTCGCAACGAGTCCATCGAGTACTTTTGTACTTAGCCCCGCATCTCGTTTTGATGTGCAGGTTGAGCAAGGATCGATGATGGGTGCGAGGTGGTGCGAGTAGTCGCTATTTTGATGCTTAATTAGAAAGGTTTCTAGAACCTTGGGCATGCATCGTCATATGCATGTCCACACGCTTAATTGCCGCCTAACTCGATATTATTAATGTTTTGATTATAACCGCTTATTCCGTATTGAATTGGAGGTCGCACTGACTTTAAATTCGCCTCGATTGGGTTATGTTGAACCTGAACCCTTTTGACAAGTCCTTCTAGGACTTGAGTTGGTATCGATTGTTTATCCCTTTTAACCTATGCGTTATTAAGTAGTTGATTGGTTGATTGCCTTGATTAGCTATGTTTATTTCTGCTGCTTTATCATACCAGTGACGATCCATATGATCCGTACTTCATTGGAAAGTCGGGTCGTCACAGATTTGACCCCTGAAGTCCACACCGAGTTAGCCGGTGGATACGTTCCGGGCGTGAGCCGTCTGGATATGTTCCGGCCGAATGAATGTCATGTGATGGGTGGCGGGATACGTTCGAGCCGTGGTTCATGGTTCTAGATGGGAGTAACAAGAATAACGGATCGTATCGAAACGAAAAATCTATTTTGCTTACTTAGAAGTGGATTTACGTTTAAAACCTTCTAAGGTAAGTGCTCTAAACACGCCTCATGATTCTTTTCGATTTATGATAAAACCCACCGAGTGCGCTAGTACTCACCCCAAACTCTTTTCAAATCTTTCACTGGATGGAGGAGGCTGGACGGGCGACCGAGGGTGGAGCTGCGGGTTCTTCATGCTATGCTTCCGCGATGTTGTGTTATATACGCACTACGATATTGATGTATTCTTGTCCCTTATTTGCTTTTCGATTGGGAACAAGATTTGTTATGTTATTCACGTGAGTCTCGTCACGAGCATGCTATGTGGTTGACCGGTCTAGTTGACGATGGATGTAATGCTATTTTGCTTTCTTGCATTACTTATAATAAACCAAGATCATGTTTTTCGAGGTTATGATATCGATATTATTCGTTGGTGGATTGTTTGTGCACCCCTCCCTTCGTGATATGTCCTAATTATAGAGGAGATCTTTGCTTTCATGGTCACATCTTCTTATCGTGTATGTTATATGTATCCCCTTCTTCCCCGCTCTTAACCTCACCCCTAATCACACCTCAAAGATCCGTGCCTTTCCTGAATTGGGCGTGACAAAGCAAGTTCAATCTCTTTCTACCCTCTCCTAATTTCCCATCCCTGGTCACGATTTCCCGGCTTAGCTATCATTAGCAAAGTCCGGTCGTGACAGGAGCCTTCCCTTTTTGCATAACAATTAAGTGGCCATAAAAGTTAATAATTATCATATTTTTTTTGTTATTATGATTGTAAACATAATCATTCATATTCGTTGAGTAAATTCATAAAATAAAAAAGGAACAAGTCACAAGAAATTTGTATACAATAACTTAAAGGAACTTGCATTATTTAATTCGTAGATATTCAAATTATTTAATAATTCTATTTTTACATATTTTAAGAAAAATGACAATATTAACGATGAAATAGAGTATACAATTACTCGATTAGTAAAATATCTAAAAATAATATATGGATAGTTTAATGTTATGTGTTAATTTGTAATATAAAATCTCTGACGATGGTGAACAAATATTTTTGTTGTCGATTTGATTAGATTTCCAAATAAAAAAACTTTTAATCATAAACTTATAAACTTTTATGATGGCCAATATAATGCAAAATCATAATATAATCATAAAAAATGAATAATCCTACAAAGCTAAACTTAATTGAAATTTTCAAAAATTTCTCCTTTCCAATTTCTACGTAGCTTATGGTTCATTGATGATTGTTGGAGATATATTATTAAATCTAATAATATGATTACTAATATATTATATTACGATTTTGCAAAAATGAATAGAATGCCTTATTTTATCTGAAGTCGTATAACAACATTAATAATAAAAAAATCTAAAAGCAAGTGAGACGGTTTGACTGTCCCATTTATATTAATCATTATTTTTCTTAAAACAAATGCATTTCAACAAAAATTGAATCCGATTAACATGCAAAATATGAACTTTACAAAATATAGATAACCTAATGTTTTGTCATCTGAGCTTTACAAAGTACGGAATATAATTAATATTAGGATTGTAAAGTGAATCGTTTATCTAAATATTACAAAAATACTTAATTTTTTCGAGTAATTATCAAGTTTTCCAAGAAGGGTGTTAATAAGATGTAGTATCTCAATCTTCGATAATCATAGTTCAAATTACAATCCTACATTAGTTTCTTGTATTTGAGAGGGCTGCCATGCACAATTATAGATTCCCGTGAATTGAAAAAAAAAAACTACGATATATTTACAGTCTAAAACCTTTATTATAGATTCAATAATATCCAAAATTGGAGCTAACACTATAGATTAATTATTTATTCTTTATGACACACACACACACACATACATATATATTAATTACTAATTTATCTTGGTAAATATACATGGACTTGTAAGATTATAGTATATATTGTTTGTATCTTATAACTCAAATATTATTGATAGCAAAAATGTGTAAAAATATTTTATTCATTATAATAGTAACTTAATTATTACATTCTTTATTGATTTATTTGAATTAGACAATGATATCACAATCATGAAAATTTCTAGATTATTTATCAAGCGTTTGGAAAATAATTTGCTATTTTTTATTTTCCTCAAAATTTCATTCATATAAATCATATTCACGTATAACTTTACTTTCCGAACAAAATGAGCCCTAGAAGTATTTGTAGTCTCACAAAACTTGAATTGTAAAAGATCAAATACAATACAGAAATAAAAAAGATTCCAAATCTAATAATTATCAACTAAAATTTATATGATAAAATTAGAAAAATGTAGAAAGAAACAAAAATTAAAAATTACCAAAAGTTGCATTAATTGTTGTTGGGAGCACAAGGTAGTATTGTGTATTATCTAAATGTATAATATATTATTTTACAGAATTGTCCTTAAAATAATATATATAATAAGGATATAATAGGCAATATTTTGTAACATTCACACTTTTTCTATTAGTATAGATATAGATATATAAAAACAATTTTTAACGTGAGAACTAAGAATCTCTCCTCATCAACGCCGTCGCCGATGAGGCCAACTGCATCAGGTGCGTCGAGAGCGATGCCTTCCTCTTCGGAGACAACGCCGACGTTGAAGTCAAGCTCTTGTCCGAGCTCCTCAGCTTCCCGGCCGGCATCAGCCTTCGCTTCCTCCATGACAACCGCGTCACTGTGCTCCTCGCCAAAATGGTGGCGCGGTCATGCAAGAAGTGAATGGTGGCGCGGTCATGCAAGAAGTGGAGGGGGATGAGCAGCCGTTGTATGCCAAAATGGTGGCGCGGTCGCCGGCAGTGATTGACGGTATAGTTGAGGGGAATAAGGAAAAATATTCCATAAATGGAAAGCATGTGTGGGCAAGAAAATATGTGAAGAAACCGCCACAGCAGCAGTCGCCGTCGAGATGGGAGGCTTCTGGTCCTTGAGGACGACAGGAAACATGCTACTTGGTTTTTGAGTGTGAAATACAAGTCACAAATTTGCAATATGAAGATTCAATTATGCGACCTTATTAGTTGGCTACAAAGACATATTCAAAGGGATGAAGGTAAAGGTGCATAATTTTATTAAATACACTAATCCACCCTAATATAACAGTGATGAGAATGAGTAGATTTCATTACAATAATGGTTTAAAATGAATCAAACCATCACAAAATACTTCGTAGATAAAATCATGAACACATAACAGCAAACCATCACAAAATCCTTTTGAGACAAAACAGTAGATAAAATCAAGAACACATAACTCATGTGTAGTTAACTGGTGGTTGGAGAATACATCTACCTTTTCTTCCTTCATCCACTCTTTCTATGAAATATCTTGCACAAGCCACTTACCATTTTGAAGATGCCACCACCTTATCTTTACATACCGAACAAGGTGGTGCAGTCCACCATTTCTCTTGAACGGATTCACTTGTGGCATGTCTCTCAAATGGAGCTCTTTCAGTTGAGTGATGTTGGCGATGCCAGTTGGAATCTCCCTCAGATTCCGACATTGGATTATTGAGAGTTTCTGGAGGCAAGGTAATGCTCCATTCCCTATCATCATCGTTTGTAGCTGTTCCATTTGATTCAACTCCAGTATTTTGAGCTTCATAAATGTTCCCACACAAAAATCTAAGTGGTTTCCAGTGTAGGCATCAAGCAACTGGAGCTCCACCAGATTGTTAAGTTTCCCAAGGATTGTTATGGGATTGTGGGCAGCTGTCAGCCTAGACCACTTGAGCCGTATTCTGCCCAGTTCGTGATGGCATCCTCTCCAAGCGCCCCCACAGACACAAACGCTGGAGTTGGGGAGGGTTATTGATTTCTTGAATTTTCAGAATTTCCTCCACCTTCTCTGATTTCATACTCAAGGAACGGAGACTCGTTAGCATTTGAATTGTTTTACACAAAATTGATCCACTCTCACTTGGTAGATCGACAATCCCTAGCTTCCTGAGTTTTTTCAGATTTTGCAGCCCCCGAATCAGTCTGTGATCCCTATCTGCTCTCACAAATGATAGATTCTGCAGGTTACTCAATTGACTTATTTCTTTTGGTACCTTGATACCCTGCAATGCATCGAAGCCCTCGTGAGCGGTAGAGCTTTTGTGGCCAACAAGCAAGTGTCGGAGATTCTGAAGAGCAACAACTGAATCTGGCAGGGTTGTCACAAGTGTTTCCTTCAGATTCAACGTCTCAAGGAGCTCCAACCGCCCTGTGCTTATGGGAAGATGCTTGATTCTTGTGTTACGTAGAGACAAATACTTCAACAGTAAGAGCTTCTTAATTCCTTTAGGAAGTGCTTCCAATTTTGCATCATCCAAATGCACTATTTTCAGAAGCTTCATGCTGGGAAGGATGCCTGGTGGGAGCCTCATACCAATGCTTGATGAGAACAAGGTATGAACGTGAAGGAGCAGGACTTCATCTGGTATCTTGAATTCACTTTTCTGTATCAATAGTCTCTGTACCTTTTCAGAAATATCATCTGTAACTGAACAAAATTTCTCATCCTTCAATTTTGAGACCACAATCTTATGCATAAAGTTATGGAGTCGGCAAGTTCGTGGTCTTCCATCAAACTCTAATTCACCTTCCTCTACTAAGTTCCTCTCCATGAGCTCTTTTAGGTACCTTTCTCCAATATCTTCTGGTTCATTTTGATTCCCCCCTTCTATGAAACCTTCCGCCATCCACAGCTTAATCAGCATCCTACGCTTCACGGGTTGATTCTCTGGAAACATGCTCATGTACAGAAAGCAGCATTTGAGATGGTACGGCAACTCATTATAACCAGATAGCAGTACTTGTCGGATGCTTGACAATTCGCGCTCCAGCTCATCTTGTAGACTACTCTTCAATTTTTTAAATACCGATTCACTTCTCTCTTTGCGGGATAAATACTTCCCGATTTCAACTATCCCAAGTGGCAATCCTTCACATTTTTCCAGGAGCTCTTCAGATACCTCACGCAGGCCTGGTACCGGAGGATACGTGCCGCTTTCGGGGAAAGCTTCTCTACAGAAGAGTTCTCGAGCCTTTTCAACAGGCAAAGGTGGGATTTTGTAGATATCGGTAGATGTATCTCTACATAAAGAAGCTATATCTCCTCTTCTTGTAGTGATTATCACTCTACTGAAGTTATGCTTGGGAAACGCATATCTAACAGATTCCCAATCATTTCTATTCCAATTATCAAGAACTATTAGGTACCTTTTGTCTCTCAGATAATCTCTCAACATGCCAATAAGATCCAGAAAAGAAGTCGAGGAAGACTGACCTGTTCGGTTGGCTAATTTGTTGTACATGGTTGAGAGGAGTGCTTCCATCGGCTCAAACATAGATGCAGTGATCCAAACATGGCAATCAAAGCCTGCCTTGAGCTGTTCGTACACCAGTTTGACAAGGGCAGTCTTGCCAGATCCACCCATTCCCACCACGAACATCACTCTATACGCTTCAACAGCAAGTACCCAAGAAACCAGCTTTACTCTTGGTTCCTCAACCCCCACAATCTCTGTTTCAGGGGTGTACAGAGGAGCAATTCCTGCTTGATGCTCAGCCGAAGTCGAAGCTGGATTAGACGACGAAGAGTTTGGGTACTTATCCTTCTTCTCCTTGATGCTTATGAGTTTTGTCTCGATGTCATCTATTTTCTGGGAGATGTCACGAGTCCTCATTAATAGAAATCCACTGTACCACGGGGTAGCACTTCCATTAGCTTTTTTGTATGCATACATATCAACGACACTCTCAATCTCATGATATATGTCGCGAAGCTGCTTAATCCACACCCGGATTTGGCTATCCTTCTCTCTGAGGGCGTCTGCGCCTTTCAGAACTTCTCTTATAATCTCAAGTTCTCTCTTCAACCCCTTGATTCTTTCCTCAAGGCTTCCACGCAGTTTCAATTCTGTAGTCACGAAGTTATCAATTTTGTTGAGAAGATAGGTGGTAGATGCCTCAGCCATCTCTCTCAATTTTTCTCTTGCAGGAATCTGTTATATCTTGAAATCGATAAAACTATCAATGGCAAACTGGAAGAATAGATTCTCTCCTGGGAGCCACAGCACCAAGGACTTTTCAGAATCCATATTCCTAAGATCTTTGGATGCCAAATGCAGTTTCCTAGAATCTGCAGGTAAGTTTCCTTCACCTGCCAACTTGCATTGACTCCATCTTTTGTAATATTCAGAAGATGACTATGTCACCAAAAGTAGACGAATCAATCTACACGTGGTATGAAGAAGTGTGTGACTGACAATCTTCTGTGGGTTCAAGAAATTCTGGTCCCATAAGTTTTATTTTGATTTTTGCTGGTTTCAACTTGCAACCTGCAACTGTCAAGTGATTGAGATGCGGGTAGTTGATTTTAACAGTTATAGTAATATATAAGATGGTCTATTTTTCTTAGGAAAGAGGAGGAAGACTTCTTCAAATTTGAAACCTACTTTTATTTTTAATTTTGTATAATCGAAAGAGACAAATAGAGTCTTTATTCATTTGATGTCATTTAGTATACAGGCATATTATTGACATAGTATTCATGGGAATCGAGTAGATTCCTTAAACACTGCATAATTTTCGACTGGAGATTTGATCAAATTGTTTTGAAAATTCTACATAGAAATGGACCACAGGACCACAATAGGCAAGAAATTGCACAGTGCTCATGCAATTGGGAATTTTAGTTTATTTAAATAAAAGACAGACTTTATCAAAATTGGAAGTCTTTGCTTTAAAGAAATATACATATTTTTTTTTCTCAAAAAAAAGAAATATATATATATTTTGGTACCTAAATATTGTGGACAAGTGCTACGTGACAAATAAAGTCTTTAATCTACTTTTACCCTTCGCATAGAAGTGTTCATGGGTCGGGCGGTTCGGTTTCGGTTCGAACTGTTAGGTTCTGATTCGAACCGTCGGTTCGAAACCAAATCGAAATCGGCCGTTATGGGGTTTAAATCTGTTCGGTTCGGAACCGTGAATCGGCGGTTCCGGTTCTGTTGAATCACGGATTCACTTGTTCGAACCGTGAACCGCCTTTTTTTTTTATTCATCGATTTTTTGTGTTCTTTAATTATATTTGTATATATATACATAGAGATGACGAAAAAATAATATTGGGACACAATAATTAGTAAATGAAATAAATTAGTAAATGAAATAAGAAAATATTTTATTACACTTTCTTTTGTCACATTACAATTTACAACTTGTAGGAAAAATTATAACTTATAATAAACTAAAACTTATAAAAAAAATTACAACTTATAATAAACTAAAACTTATAAAAAAAAATTACAACTTATGCAAATAAAATCATACTTTAATTTAATTGAAGACAAAAAAAAGAAAAAAAAAGAAAGAGCTCGAGCTTAATTATAATATTAACAATAATTCGCAAGTATGAGAGCAAGAATTGAGAGAGTAAGAGAGTAAGAGAATAGAAATTGGTGTGTTGAAATGGTAGGATTGTGAGGGTATTTATAGATGAAATGGTAGGATTGAGAGGGAATTTTGAAATTTGAAATTTGAAATTTTGTGGGGGCGCTGAAACCCGCGGTTCACACTGCTCGAACCGAACCATGGTTGGGCCGGGAAGTGTGAACCGTTGCTCTAATTTTATTTTGTTTTTTTGTGTTTTAGATGTTATTTCATGTGTTTTATGTAATAATAATTGTATTTTGATGATATTAAACATATTACATTACAAAAAATCAAAAAATAAAAATAAAAAATTACATGAAGCCGTGGTTCGAACCGCCATGATTCAACGATTTGGGATTTATCGACCCGGAACTGGAATCGTGTAGGAGGCGGGCCGGTTCGGAACCAGAACCGTTGACCACGGTTCCGGACCCGAAACCGTTGACCCCGGTTCCGGGTCGGATGCACACCTCTTCGCTATCAGATGTTAGGTTAACAAACCTGTGCCCAGTTGCTTGCATTTGTTTAAACTTTCTGAATGTTTACACTATTTTTTAATATTTATTGAATACACAAATTTTTATCACTTTCAGGTTCTGTACACAACCTTTAAAATTTGAATAAATACACCAACATTTAATTTGCTTTATTTTTTTCCTAAAAATTGAATTTCCCCCAAATCGCCTATGACCTAGCAAAATCGAATATGATACGGAAACTTTTGCTTTGAGAATTTGGGTATTGCTATTGAGTTTGGGTTATACTTGTATTTTGTGTTGCATTTTAATCACGTTTGATGATTTGGCGTGATTGGAAATTTTTTATCCTCCCTCCATATTGTGTTTAAGGCGGTCCCTTGTGCTGATATCCACGTGTGTGAACATTGATAATTTTTTTCATTGTGAATAATATTTTTCTTCATTGTAAATGATATTTTTTACTTACAGAATAAAAAATAAATAATATTTTTCTTAAAACAAATAATACTTTTATCTGTCCGCAGCGAACGGGTATACTGTTGCCATTGTGAAACCAGGGCATTAAGTAGCTCAATGCATAATATCTATTGCTTGCAATCGTTTCAAAAGGAAAAAAAAGTATATTTTTAAGGGATGCTTCATGCATCAACAAGTAGCCGATACAATTATTGTGCGTATTTTAAGATCAAATGTATATAAAGATATATTCTTGAATTTGCAGCCATCAGGATGATTCCTTCTTGCTGTCTCTGTCTCAAAACAAGATTCATCTTAAGTTGATGATCTTCCTCGTCTTCTGGCCTTCATTTTGAGTTGCAAACGACCTTTATGATTTGGAAATCTGGAAAAGAAATGCATACCATAGTGCAAATCCAGCAACTGCATAACCTGATCCTGCAAATCCCCAGTCGACTCTGTCACCTGGTGATGGATGTTGCAGGGTGGAGCCATTGTTCCGTAGAGTTTATTTTGAGAGGTCTAAGGATTCGAGCTCGACCAAATTCCAAGTGAAGTGAGGAACCATCAAACCATTTCTTGACAAGCTGAGGACCACCAATGATTTAAGCTTAAGGTTCCCAATTTCACCAGGATCTTCCCACAGAACCGGTTAAGAAAATTGTCAGTATCACAAGCACCATCTCATTTCTTCCCTTTTTTCAATTAATACATAAATTTTAAAGACCGGCTTCACTGAACTCGAACCCGACCACCTTTAGCATTAGGCATCAACCACTCTATCATTAGACCAATGTAGCCCGTTATCTCTAGCCGGAGTGTGAGTCGGGATGAGAATTAAGAAGGGAAAGAAATGGGGCATCGTGATTTGGTGATATACATTCAAAGAAAAATAGTATTTATATAGCATAACATCGTAATTCAATAACGCAGGGAAAACGTGTGAGAACGCTTGAGGTATACATGAAGACGTGCACTCAAGGTTCTATACTATATCTGTAATACCCTAGAAATTTTCTTAAAGAAGTATGATATATATATATTTATATATATATATATATATATCTATATTTTTAAGAGTGAATTATTTTTCTTTAAATTGTGAACTAATACAAATTTGAGAACGCTTTTACTGGTTGTTCGCCAAGAGCGAGGATGCCTCTAAAATGTAAAGTTTGATGTTATAAGTTTTAATGTTTTAGTAAATTATAATTATAAATTTAGAATGAAAGTTTAATTTTTATACATTGGTCATTAATTCATGATATTAAGTGATTTGGATATAAGAATCGATTAAAACGCTTATTTGTTATGCATTAGAATAAAATTAGTGAAGAAGTAATAAAATGGATATACATGTACATATATGTAAATATACATATCCTATGCCTTAAGTGTGAAGAAATGTGTAGAGAATTGTGGAATTTCTAGAAATGATGAATAATCATCATATTAAATAAATTGTAAAATAAAAGAAAATTTGTGGATGTTTATAAATAGGTTACTATTCATCATTTTCATTGTTTTCTTCATAAATTTCGTGCTTCACACACTACACACACTAAAATTTTCAAAACTCCATGCTCCAAATTTCACGATCCAACCGTTAAATTTTCGATCGTCTTCAAATCGTATAATTCAATCCTTAGAACACATCTATGGTTTGAAATTTTGAAAACATGAACTTATGAACTTGATAAATTTTCGGTCCTTTCATGGATTGTGAAGAGGATGTGTTGTTGTTTGATTATTTCTTGATGTTACGTGGATTAATCGTCGATAAACCGCTTAACGCGAATTTTGAGCATATGTTCATTCTGGAATTTTGTGAATTTCAAAATTTGAGGCCTTGATATTGAATTTATGTTGTTTATATGCTTGATATTTGTTCATATGTGTTGTTGGGTTGAAATAAATATATTTTGAACAAGAAAACGTTTGAAATCGCGGTTGAAAACCCCTTGGCCGAAAACCCAGCTCATGTAATGTTGGATTTTGATTTTATTTGACCATTTGACTTCATATTTGGATTCTATGCTATGAATAAAGCTTAAAATGATTTATTCGAATTTTCAATCGACGATTCAAAATTTGGAAAACTTTAGTTTGACGTCGAATTAGGGCTTTCATTGCTAAAGCTTTGATCTTTGGATTTTGATGATTGATTTGTGATCTTTGATGATATTTAAGTATATATAAAGGTTCATCCAAGATAGAGAACGTCTTGTCAAATTTTCACATTAGACATATGTTATGTACATAAGCTAATGTTGATTTTAGTTAAGATTAGACCATTTGTACATGTTGATGAGTCTTATATAATTAATTGGACATATGAAACTTAGTTAAGAGTAATGTAAAGTGCTGTGTGCGACATCCAAGCTCAAGGACAACAACCAAGCAAGAGCTAAAGAGTCTTTTGAAACGCTACACGAGGGGGGTTTACTCGATCCGTAAGACGTTGTATGGTTATAATCATTGTTATGTTTTGTATGCATGTGAGCTAGAATGTTAAAGAGTACCTCGAGGAGACCCAAGGGGTCTAGTAGCGATCTACACTCGGGAGGCCCAAGGGGCTCAATGTTAAAGAATTACCTCGGGAGGCCCAAGGCTAACCAATGAGATAAATAATGAGTACCGCAAGGGTAATCGCCAATGAGATAAATAATGAACGCAAGGGTAATCTTAAAGAAGAGTTCATTATGTTGTGTGCATTACGCAATTGGTTATAACGCCATGATGTATTCCACGAGTATGTTTACATGCTCACATCCTATATTTTCATATATGTTTTGCAGTCGAGAGGTCGATTTAATGATGCCGACGGAATGAGCTCCACAAATACATTCTCTCGTGACCATGTTTTATGTAAATATGTTTCAAACTATGCTAGTACTGAGTGTGTTAAGAGCAACCTTAAATGGTTTTGTTAAAACTATGTTTGATATACTATGACATTTAATAGATATGTATATATTTTGTGGTGTGTCCCTAGTTGTCATTCATTGTTGGTATTGTTGTTTGCATGCATATACATATTTATAGAGTATATGCCGTCCGCTCATCAATTTTTTTTCCTCCCCGCTTATATATAATATTTACCAATATTATTATTATTGTCAATTATTATTTTATAATTGTTAAAGAAAGAAAGATTTTAGTAATGTCTCTATTACAAGAACGCAGGCTATGTTTGGTATCGAAAGGTGTTTACATTCCCGAGACTTGCTAATAGTATGAATGTATTATATGTGTTTGAAAGATTTTGAACTTTGAATAAGACGAGAGAATGTGGGCCATTACGCTGCTCAACGCGACTCGTGTAATTTATGTTTATGAAAAATGTTTATTTGTTTTTCAAAGTTATGATGTGAGTATGCAATGAAGTGAAATGAAAAGAAGGATTGTGTCGGATAATGTTTAAAAGTTTACGATCGAAGAAATGAGAAAGGTTAAGAAGTGTCCACAAGGACAAAGTATATTGATTTGTTATGTTTGATACTAATTAAAGATTTATGCGCTTCCGACATTCTTTATAAAGTTAAAGATGAAAGTTCTATGAAGTGTTTCTTAACTTATGAAGTTTTGTATTCAAGTTAAGAACTATGTGTTATGCTATGAGAAATAAAGTAAAGAAATTATTTTCATGTTATGAGAAAGGAGTCCCTAAATATAACCTGAGGTCCGAGTAAATGACTTGTATTTCTTGATTTAGAAATTGAAGTATGCCACCAAGACGCAATCCGCCAAGAAAATGGGCTACAAAACCCAGATAATGGTGTAGATTTTGCTCACGAACGAAGGGTTTATGCAGAGAAGCAAATCGAGTGTAGGCATGAACACCCAACCGAGAACTTATGAAATTATAGATCAATTTAGAAGGATGGATCCACCAAAGTTTAAAGGATATGAAAGACCGTAAAATGTTGAGGAGTGGATTTGAGTTCTTGAGCGATTTTGAGTTGATGGGTTGCTCAAGAGCAAAAGTTTCATGTGCTATATACCAACTAGTTGAGGAAGCAAGTTATCTGGAGTCGCATGCCGAACACGATGAACAACGCTCAAGCTTTGAGTGGAATGATTTTAAAGATTTGATTAGGATCGCTTCCTCAATCATATCGACTGGAGAAAGAGATCAATTTAACTTAAAGGGGGAATATGACAGGTTGAATATGAGAGGAATTTTAATAGATTGTCTCGATTTGCACCGTATTTGGTTGACATGATGAAAAGAACGCACGCGTTGAACAAAGGTTGCGACCGTGAATTGAGGAATATTAGTGGCCTGAAACTAGCAACTTATAGGAAATAATTGAAAGAGCAGCGATTTCTAGTGGTCGCAACTAGAAACCCGAGATGAGAAACGTGAATTTTATGGAAAAGAAAAGGAGAATTGGAAAAATGGAAGTGAGCGGTCAAAAGATGGCAACAAATATCACGTTCTTCGATGGGTTCGGCAAACAAGAACAAGCACGACAAGCCTCGTGCCCAAATTGCAAGAAAATCATAAAGGTGAATGCGGCAGAAAGAATGTTTGCTACTTTGTGGAAAACGGGCATATGTCATATAATTGCCCAAATAAAATGAGAGACAAGAAAATGCAAGAACTGAAGAAAGTGAAGCCCAGTCTTTGCTATGACACAAGAGGAAGATAACTCCAAGGATGGAGCACGATGTCGTATTCTTCAGTGTCTAATACTCACTTTGGTTTTATTTGACTCGAGCTACACATCTGCTTATCTCTACAAAATTTTGTTCCCATCTTGAAATGCCTTGCTATGTTGATTGTGATACACTAGAAGTTGTTCCTTCAGAAGAACTATTATAACTTTTAGGATGATAAAAGGCATAGTAATAGATTTAGAAGGAAGAAACTAGAAGTCGACCTTCTTGTTATAGATCGCAAGACTTTGATATAATCCTAGGAATGGATTGGATGGGTAAGAATCATGTAACACCCGATGTCGAGAGCGGAAGTAGAAATTCAATATCTTGAGAGCAAAAATTTTGTTTTCATGGTGCAAGAACAAAGGTTCCATCAAAGATTATAAGGGAAAAGCAATGAAAATGTTAAGAAAAATAATTGCATGGGTATTTAGTTACCATGACAAAACACAATCGACAAAAGTAAGATCACGGAGGTGCCGATAGTAAGGAATATTTAGATGTGTTTCCGAGGAATTACCGGATTCCACCCACCGTCAAGTTGAGTTTACAATAGATCCGTACCGGGCAGCACCGATCTCAAAAGCACCGCATCGAATGGCACCAAGAGAATTGCAAGAACTTAAAGTTCGTTGCAAGACTTGCTTAGCAAAGAATTTATTCGACCAAGTGTATCTCCTTGGTGCTCCGTATTGTTTGTGAAAAGAAAGATGGGACTTTGAGAATGTGCGCTAATTAATGGAAGATAGATTGACGATTAAGAATAAGTATCCGTTGCCGATCAAGATTTATTTGATCAACTTAAAGGTGCTAGTGTGTTCTCAAAGATCGACTTGAGATCGGGTTATCACCAACTAAAAATCAAAGAGAGTGACATTCGAAACAGCTTTTAGAACAAGATATGGTCATTTGAATTCACGTTGTACCTTTTGGTCTCGAATGCACCGTGTCTTCATGGACTTAATGAACCGAGTTTTACTCATATCTGACCATTGTCATTGTGTTCATTGATGATATTCTAGTGTATTCAAGGGATAAAGTGCAACATGTCAACATCTCGGACCGTATTGAAATATTAAGAAAAGAAAACGCGATGCAAAGTATCGAAAGTGAGTTTTGGTGGAACAAGTTGCTTTTCTTGGACATGTGATTACTCGAAAGGAATAGAAGTAGATCCGTCAAAAGTTGAAGCGATAAGCAATTGGAAAAGACCAACCAATGTGAATGAAGTCAAGTTTTCGAATGGGGTATTATCGAAGATTTATAGAAGGTTTCTCAAAGATTTCGGTCCATGACAAAGTTGACACGTAAAATGAAAAGTTTCAATGGAATGAACAGGCGAGCAAAGTTTCCAAGAGTTAAAGCAACGCCTCATGTCGCCCTCGTTAACTCGGCTCGATGGTACCGACGGTTTTGTTATTCATGTGATGCTTCAAGCAAGGACTTGGATGTATTAATGCAACATGGAAATGTGATAGCTTATGCTTCAAGACAATTGAAACCACATGAGCGTAATTATCCAACACATGATCTTGAGCTTGACGTGGTACATGCTTTGAAGATATGGCGACATTATCTTTATGGAGCAAGTGTGACATTTACATCGACCATAAAGTTTGAAATATTTCTTCACGCAGAAAGAGTTAAACCTTCGGCAAAGAAGATGGTTAGAGTTGGTTAAAGACTATGACCGCACTATTCACTATCATCCCGAAAAGCAAACGAAGGTCGATGCATGAGCGGAAAAGTTACATGGCGCATTACCTACCAAACAAGAAGAATTGATTAGAGAATTTGAAATTGAATTTGGAAGTGGTGACACCACGAACACCACGACGGAATCATTTCGTACTTGTGGTTCGTCCGAATTCAAGATCGAATTAGAGAAGACATAAGAATGATCCATTTTGTGCAAAATGAAGAAAGCGAAGAGGGTACAATTCAAGGATTTGCTATCACGACGATGGTACTCTTGTTTTCAACGGAGATTGTGTGTAATAATGAGGAATGAGACAAGAACTACTTGCGAAGTCATAACACTCCATATTCCGCATCCCGTGGAACCAAAATGTACAAAGCTTTGAAATCCTCGGTGGCGTAATATGAAGAGATCCATTGAGAGTTTGTAGAAAATGCATTACATGTCAAGTAAAATTTGAACATCAACGGCCGTCGGATTGCTAAATCCACTTGAGATTACCGAGGGAAGTGGGAACACATTTCTATGGACTTTGTAGTTAGATTACCGCATAGCTGAGGCAATCACGCATTTGGGTTGTTATCGAGATTGACAAAATCAGCTCATTTTCTTCCCATGAAGATGACTTTAGCATGGATCGCTTAGCTCAACTCTATATTAATGAGATTGTAAGGTTACATAGGGCGAGTCAATTGGTTGATCGAGACAAAGAGTTACTTCCAATTTTTGAAAAGTCTCCATCGACTTTGGGCACGGGTTAAACTTCAAGATGCACTTACCATCCTCAATCGATGGACAATGAGCGAACTATCCAAATTCGGAAGATATGCTTCGTTGTGTATTAGAATGGGCGAAGTTGGGAGAAGATTCACCATGGTTGAATTCGCTATAATAATAGTTATCAAGCTACTATTGGGATGGCTCCATTTGAAGCAATCGTATGGGAGAAATGTAGGTCACCAATTTATTGGGATGAAGTTGAGAGAGACGGATTTTAGGCCTGAATTAATTGCAAACTTGGAGTTATCACAAAGATTGAGAAAGAATCAAGATAGCCCAAGATCGCCGAGCATATGTCGATCAAAGACGAAAGGATATACATTTCGAGGTTGGTGACAAGGTATTTTAAAGATAGCCGATAAAAGGAGTAATCGAGGTAAGAAAGGAAAGTTACACCTCGTTATGTGGGCTTTTGAAATACTTGAAAGGATAGGAAATGTGGATATCGATTAGCTTTACCTCCGATTTGGCTGGTGTACATGATGTGTTTCATGTGTCAATGCTCGGAAGTATATCTCGATCCGGTCATGTTATATCTCATGATAATTTCGATTTCACGAATTTAACATACTGAGAGACTCGATTGCTATTCTTGCATAGAAAGATGCATACTTTAAGAAATCGAGGAGTAATTTAGTCAAAAGAGTAGCATGGTCATGTAGAGAAGATGAACTTTTTCGCTAAACCTTAGATTCTACTGTTAATTTGAATAAAATTATGGTAGAATTTAATACCCAGAAATTTTCTTAAGAAGTATGATATATATATATATATTATATATATATATCTATATTTTAAGAGTGAATTATTTTCTTTAAATTGTGAACTAATACAAATTTGAGTTTTAACGTTTACGTGTTGTTCTCGAAGAAGCAGGACGCTCTAGCTAAAATGTAAAGTTTGATGTTATAAGTTTTAATGTTTTAGTAAATTATAATTATAAATTTAGAATGAAAGTTTAATTTTTATACATTGGTCATTAATTCATGATATTAAGTGATTTGGATATAAGAATCGATTAAAACGCTTATTTGTTATGCATTAGAATAAAAATTAGTGAAGAAGTAATAAAATGGATATACATATACATATATGTAAATATGCATATCCTATGCCTTAAGTGTGAAGAAATGTAGAGAATTGTGGAATTTCTAGAAATGATGAATAATCATCATATTAAATAAATTGTAAAATAAAAGAAAAATTTGTGGATGTTTATAAATAGGTTACTATTCATCATTTTCATTGTTTTTCTTCATAAATTTCGTGCTTCACACTACACACACACTAAAATTTTCAAAACTCCATGCTCAAAATTTCACGATCCAACCGTAAATTTTCGATCGGCTCGAGATCGGTATAATTCAACTTAGAACACATCTATGGTTTGAAATTTTGAAAACATGAACTTATGAACTTGATAAATTTTCGGTCCTTTCATGGATTGTGAAGAGGATGTGTTGTTGTTTGATTATTTCTTGATGTTACGTTGATTAATCGTCGATAAACCGTTTAACGTTGAATTTTGAGCATATGTTCATTCTTGGAATTTTGTGAATTTCGAAAATTTGAGGCCTTGATATTGAATTTATGTTGTTTATATGCTTGATATTTGTTCATATATGTGTTGTTGGGTTGAAATAAATATATTTTGAACAAGAAAACGTTGAAATCGCCGTTGAAAACCCTCTCGAAAACCCTAGCTCATGTAATGTTGGATTTTGATTTTATTTGACCATTTTGACTTCATATTTGGATTCTATGCTATGAATAAAGATTAAAATGATTTATTCGAATTTTTGACCGACGTATTCAAAATTTGGAAAACTTTAGTTTGACGTCAATTAGGGCTTTCATTGCTAAAGCTTTGATCTTTGGATTTTGATGATTGATTTGTGATCTTTGATGATATTTAAGCATATATAAAGGTTCATCCAAGATAGACAACGCCTTGTGCAAATTTTCACGTTAGACATATGTTATGTACATAAGCTAATGTTGATTTTTAGTTAAGATTAGACCATTTGTACATGTTGATGAGTCTTATATAATTAATTGACATATGAAACTTAGTTAAGAGTAATGTAAAGTGCTAGGTGGTGCGACATCCAAGCTCAAGGACAACAACCAAGCAAGAGCTAAAGAGTCTTTAAACGCCTACACGAGTGGGGTTTACTCGGTCCAGCACGTTGTATGGTTATAATCATTGTTGTGTTTTGTGCATGCATGTGAGCTAGAATGTTAAAGGAGTACTCGAGAAACCACAAGGGGTCTAGTGTAGCGATCTACACTCGAGGAGGCCCACAAGGGCTCAATGTTAAAGAATTACCTCGAGGAGGCCACAGGGGCTAACCAATGAGATAAATAATGAGTACCGCAAGGTAATCGCCAATGAGATAAATAATGAGTACCGCAAGGGAGTAAAGAAGAGTTCATTATGTTGTGTGCATTACGCAATTGGTTATAATCCATGTTGTATTCCCATCGAGTATGTTTACATGCTCACATCCTATATTTTCATATATGTTTGCACGAGAGGTGACGAATGATGCCGACGGAATGAGCTCCACAAATACATTCTCTCGTGACCATGTTTTATGTAAATATGTTTCAAACTATGCTAGTACTCGAGTGTGTTAAGAGCAACCTTAAATGGTTTTGGTTAAAACTATGTTTGATATACTATGACATTTAATAGATATGTATATATTTTGTTGAGGCTGTGCCCTAGTTGTTGTCATATTGTTGGTATTGTTGTTTGATTGGCATATACATATTTATAGAGTATATGTCCTGCTCATCGAATTTTTTTTTCCTCCGCTTATGTATAATATTTACCAATATTATTATTATTGTCAATTATTATTTTATAATTGTTAAAGAAAAAAGATTTTAGTAATGTCTCTATTACAAGAATGGGCGTTATCAATCGACACAATCAATCGCTCAACACTTTTCTATTTCATCACCGCTCAATCTCCACATAAAAACGAATATCAAGATCGAGTATAAAATACCTAGTGGACTCATGCCAAAATTTTTCATTTTAATTGACGCCCATCAAGAATACACGGGTTTTATTTGAAATGCCCCGATACTAAACATTTCTCTCATTTTCATAATTTTATCCCGGACCATTTTCCATCTCAGAAGATCCATATTCGACTCATCATGCGTCGAGAAGGAGACCTCATTTCACGGACGCGTGAGCAATCGAGAGAAACTCTCAATGCACATTCACCCTCAATGTACACGTTAACCCTTACTAGGAATTCTCTATCTAGCATAGGATCCAATTCGATTAAACCTGTTGGGTGACCAACAGATAGGATATATACATAAAACAAAACACTTTGGAGATAATTAATAGTAACATCTCATCATCATTTTCTCAAAAGAAAGTATCTTAAATAAAAACTTTTCATTCTTTTTTATCGTTGGGAGAAAGCCCACCTCGTATTATCTTCTCATAACTTGATTTATTTCCTTTGTCCTTTGTCGACTACTTCCGTATTTCACCTTTAAGTAAGAAACTAATTTAGTACGTTGTTCAAGTCTCTAGCAATGTAGGGTTATATAACGGACTCGATAACTTTCTCGAACCTTATCACGGTTTTACACATTTAACTAAATAAGGTTATGATTCCTCCGAAAACTATAGTTCATCTATTTTGTATTTAGTAATCAAATATTCTCGTAACTTTATAAGACTAAACATCACTTAAAACCTCATATCATTCCCAAAAACTTTGTCATACTTGGTAGTTATCAAGAAACGATTTCGAGTTATGAAATCAATTCCATTTAAGAGGTATAGTTATACCTCGAATTCATTTAACTCCATTGTAGCAAAGCTACCATTTTCCTTTCGTAACACATTTTACTCATTGTTTTAAGCTCTTAAATTCTAAGCTTGAAACAAGCTTGTACTATCGTTAATAACTTGAAAACTTAAATCGGTTTCAAAACCCTAAATTGTAACTTAAGATTTTAAATTATGTTTCCTTTCTCGCCCTCACCAACGCATATTTATACTAGGCATAAACCATTATTCGTGCATTAAACATAACTATGTGATAAACGCATTTTACACGCTTATTGTTGATATTTAAAGATGATTTTAGATCAATTATTTGCGCTACGCCTGGATCTCAATGCTTTACATATTCTTGGAAGAATCGCTCTGGGTTCCGCTTTGATGTTTTGTAGGCTTATGTTGAAAATCAAGCATGGAACGAGAACAGCAAACGAAGGCTAGGCAGGTCAGCGATCCGTCCGCTAGCTCGGCCGAGCCCCATCTCGCGCGAATCGAAGCTCGCGACCTTCCTAGCGATCGCTAGGTCGGTCGCAGGTAACGCTCGCGACGCGCCACACCAACGACCGCCAAGACCCGCCGCAGCGCCTCTAAAGAAGCACGCCTTCTGACCACACCTGCGGTCAGGAGCTGATGCCAAGCCCCAAAGCGCGCCCGCCGAGACAGAACGCGAGGAGAGATGCCTAGCGACCGAGCTCATGACCGTGAGCCCGTCAAGAGAGGCGGCCGACGAAATTGTGGTTTTTTCCTAATCTATAAATAGGCATTACCTCGCGCCCCCAACTTTTGGCTGCCGATCGACCTTTTACCCCGTTTTAATATTTTCACATCTTTTCACATTAGTTTCGATTTAGATAAATTCTAGCTTTAGTTTTACATTGTTCTAAGTTAGTTTTACACATCACGACGCCTAATGCTTTTGTCCGAACAATTTCCACGCTTTTCCATTTTTCACCGAGGTTGGGATTTGAACCCAACGATTGTTCTTCCGACGCCACACTATGGGTTTTATCTATATAATTTCGCTTTTATGATTTTTTGTATTTTATTCCGTTAATTATGTCTAGCTAATTTCCGCTCTAATCCTAGGATTTGTGCATCCCTGTGGTTAGTATTTCTTTCTCGATATCTCTTTGAGTATTTATCGCTATGCTTATTTTGAAGTTGTTATCTTTGCTTGATTTAACATCCAAGCCCTAAAACCCGATAAACCAAATCAGGTTTCGATAATGATGAATTATTGCTGAGTTAGATTCTCGTGTTTTCTGTTACAATCCTCGTGGATACGATACTGCTTACCTTATACTTGCGCTGTTGTGTTAGAAAAGTGAGCGATCAAATTTTGGCGCCGTCGGGATTGTTAAGATCACATAGAATAATTTGACGATTTGGAATTATTAATTCAAGTTATATTTTATTTTATCTATTTGTTCTTGCTGAGCCGATTTCCTTCGTTCCAGTAGTTTATGTCAAAAGGTCCTGGGGACCTCTGAGCGAGATTTTGATCCCGAGATCGAAATCACTCACAAGATGGAGAAGGAGACGAGAAAAGAGACGCAAGCAATGGCGGTGGAATCCAACAACGGGAGTTCCTCCCAACGGGCATACCTTCCGAACAAGTCGCACGCCTTATGGCGACTTTATGGAAATGCAACGCCGATGGCTAACATGGGACTCCTTGTCCTTGTTCCGAGGCAAGACTGTTGAATATATGCATTGCATCTCCCATCGAGCAATTTCAGCGAGGTGGACGGGGCCCAAGTAAATGCTAATAATTTTGAGTAGAAGCCGCCCCGATCGGTATGGTTCATGTAATCAGTTTGAGAATGAGTCACGAGGATCCGAATGCTCATCTCGAGACATACTCGACATTTGTGACACCATCAAGCGAGAATGGGTGCCCAAGATACGATCCCGGACAAGATGTTTGGATTTTCAAAGCAATCGTGCAAAGGATCGGTTCAAGAGTTTAGATCGATCGAATCATCAGCTGGGGAAATTTGCTAAAAGTTTCTCTCAAGTACTTTCCACCGCTAAAGCACGTAAGATCATAATGAGATTTTCCACTTCTCCCGCTAGGAGATGAGTCATTGTTCGAGTCGTGGGGAGATTTAGGGCTTGTTGAGAAAGTGCCCACAACATGGATTTTTGCAGAAGCAGTTACAGCTCTATAGTGGTGACACCTCACACGAGGAGTATTGTTGATGCATCGCGAGAGGATGCACTGCTAAATCGGCGAAAGTGGAGGAAGCTAGCGAATTCTAGAAGAGATGGCTACGAATAGCTATCAACGGCCTATGGAGAGGACACCAAAGGCGGAAGGCGGCTCATCGTTGAGGGTGATTCTAAGTATGATAATCTGATGGAGCAGCTCACCTTCCGAGAAGCCGCTCGAGAAGGAAAGGAAAGCCGAAAGGAGTTGTTCACGCCAATGCCGTAGTCGACATGATTGAGGTCGAGGACGTGAATTACATTAATCGGAGGAACCGCCCCTGGGGAATCCGACATATAATCCGAATAATGAAGTCATCCCACTCGTATGCCAACCCCAACAATTTTCAATAGCCTCGCCAGTTTCTCGATTCGAATGGAGTGATTCAAGAGACGAAGCCGACGTAGGAAAACCGAGGTTTAGCCCTCTCCCGAGGATCTATCTTGGATGTTTAATTCACCATACATTGATTATATACCTAGTATGCACCTATATAATTAATTGCAACACGCTGGGGTTTTTCGTGTTTACCTTCAACTGCTGTCGGCGGAATGGATCTGACTCGTGCTTTAACCTTCCGGATGTATCCCGGCCGCCCAATCTCCAACGTCGAGTGAGGACGATCTATGGAGAATGCTTCGAAAATCACCCTCAAGCTTCTCAAGAATTTTCGAAAATCTCTCAAAGGATGAACCCTCAAATTCTCGAAAATAATGATGATGATTATTAATCATCGACCTAGATTTAATCTCTTACCTCATATTTATAATGCATTACCATAATCCTATATGGAAATTACCATAATCCCATATGGAAATTACCATAATCCTATATGGAAATTACCATAACTCATATGGAAATTACCATAATCCTTTATGGAAATTACCATAATCCCATATGGAAATTACCATAAACCTTATGGAAAGGATTATTACCATAATCTTATATGGAAATGATCTATGTATATCCCATAAATATAATAATATCCTTATAGGATAAAGAGAATCAAATCCTTGCCTTGTAGAGCATAGGGGCGCCGATTTTGCTTAGTTTACTTGGCCGGACGGGTCGTACTGGGATCAAATGCATGGAAAAAGATGGACCTCAAATAAATTAATTATCTTATATTCACCTTAACATAAATTAATTTATAAACATTTATTCATGCTACTAGAGAATAAATGCCGACTTACCCTTTATTACCGGTTGAGTCGGGCTTGCACTTAGACATTACGAATCCCGTATTTAAGATATCGAGCGTCCATTAATTATTTATAAGATTCTGATCGCTTAAAATAATTAATATCTTTAATTCCTTAAGTAGTACCACTCAACCTTATTATTGTACTTGAGCTAACTCAACCTGCGGGGGTTTAGTACAATAAACATTTTGAGCTCCTTTATGGGACGCCATCATCCTAAACGGATACGGTGACTGACATGTATAACTAGCACGACATACAAACACCGCCACCACCCAAGATGCGGAGAATATTGGGTTAGAACATATAACCTCACCCATAACAAGTCAAAGTGATGTCAAGAACTCATACTCATCTAATACCTTATCGAGGTTTAGATCATCGTAAGTCACCGAGATCTTGGTTCTTCACAACGGTCGATAGAAGAACTCATCTCACTACGATCCTTCAATACGCCGTGAGACGCATCAAAGATAGACAAGCAACCAAGTCAAGTCACTTCTTATCTATACCTGCATTTCATACCGACAACTCATCCTCGTGTTGTCTCATTTGTGAAACTTTTATATCTCATTAAGCTCGACCAATCATACTGACACGTGATCTTCACACATCGTATTGATCTAACTTATATATGAGATAAGGGACACGAGATATGCAATCAAGTATTCATTTCTATAGGAGATTGTAATAGTGGTAACAGAAACATCAGATACAAGCCTCAACCAAACTCGCTTTCAAGATACAAACCAACAATCTCCCACTTATACTAAAGCAAACTTTAGTATACAATGTGTCTCTACTAGCTATTACAAACAAAACCATCACTTTGCTTCTCCCACTTATACAAAGTTTCCTTTCTAAGTGGGTGCCATCTAGCAATTCAAGTCCTCTATCGCCCCGACGTAGACTTATTGCGGCAGCTTTAGCATGGTGCCATCTAGCGCATTCAAGTCATCTAATATGCCCAACGAGACTTATAGCGGCAAAGTTTTCGTGAATGGATCCTCTAGGTTATCCGTCATATCAATCTTTTGCAATCAAGACGCCACCGCTCTAACGATTTCATTATGACATGGTACTTTCTCTCTATGTGTTTGCTTGCCTTATGGATCCGTGGTTCCTTCGAGTTTGCCATCGCACCCGAGTTATCACAAGAAACCATGATACTCATGGGCAAACCAGTACCACATCTAGATCCACGAGGTAGTTCTTGAACCATACAAACCATAGCCTTAGCAAGTGGCTACATATTCGGCTTCCATGGTAGAGTCCGCAATGCATCGCCGCTTTGCACTCCGCCAGATACTTGTTCCACCTCCCAAGGTAAACACATGGCCGAGGTAGACTTTTTTCATCACTACGATTGGAAATCGAGTCTCGAATAACCCAAAGGCATTAGACTATCTCGCATGGTAAGCCGCCCTATAATCTCGAGTCCTTTTCGGTATGAATATATGCTTTACCGCAATCCAATGAGCTTGTCCGTGGTTAGACTGACATTCAGCCACTATGCCCACCGCATAGCGTATATCGCCTCGCATAAGATTGCACGATGAGACTTCCTACGGCGGAAACGTGAATCGGTCTCATTCCTCTATCTTCTTTGCGGTCATAGGTGATCGCCCTTTAGATAAAGGAACGCCATGTCGAAAGGTAGCAACCTTTCGACGGTTCCGCATACTAAAACGAGTAATCACAAGATCAATGTAAGACGCCGAGATAAGCTCAACATTTTCCTCTTCGCGATCTCTGTAAACCTCGATCCCAAGAATGTACGCATCTCCTAAGTCTTTCATTTGAAACCGATCGGATAACCAACTCTTTACGCCTCGATAACAACTTCACATTGTTGCCAATAGAAGAATGTCATCTACGTAAAGCTGAAATACCACATTATCAAGCTGACATCTAAACGATACACACAACTCTCGCTAGGCAACTGGTAAATCCATAGACTTTACCACCGCCCAAACGTAAGTTCCATGATCTTGCATCATTGTCTTGTATCGTCAGACGTCCATGGGTCGATTATTGCTGTTCGCTCGCTGCTCGACTAAACCAAGATTCACCCACGAACATACATCGCCGGGCCGACGAACAACCTCCCACTCTACGACGAGGCACTACATGCACAATGGTAACAGTGGGTCTGCAGAACTTGTGGTTCTCATCTTGCACAACTTTCTTGGTAGGTACCACTCAGATGGTCGGTATCTCCATTGGAACTCCACCCACTTCAATTTCTCAAGTATCTCGTGTCGATCCTCCCACTAGACTCGACATCTCGCACTTTGGTCTAATCGGTGGTGGAATACGATCATCTTCTAATTCTTCAAGAATGATTTCAACTTTGGACTTATGATTCTTCATATAATCCTCTTCTAAGAATCGGGCATTAGTGCTAATAATGACCTTCCGATCCTTAGGACTATAGAATAAACCATCTTCGTTCCTCAGGATATCCAATAAATGACCTCGCGCCGGATCTAGCCTCCAACTTGTCGCCCTTCTTGTTCAAAGACGTGGCCGGATCGCCCATATCCTTATGTGGTTTAAACCGGGTCATACCAAACCACAACTCGAAAGGGTCTTTTCGATCGACTCGGATGGTACTAGATTTAGCAAGTATGCCGCCGCTTCTAATGCATACCCCGTAGCGAAATAGCAATGTTGCATAACTCATCATTGATCTAACCATTTCCAAAAGAGTCATATTTCTTCGCTCGACACACCATTTTGTCGGCGTGGTGTGCCCGGTGAAATCTTACCGAGGTAATCTCATACTTCACTCAGATAGTCCATGAACTCGTTATCGAGGTATTCGCCACACGATCGACGCATGATGACTTGATACTCTTACCAAGCTTCGCTCCACTCCGCCTTAAACTCTTTGAATTTTCAAAGCATTCAGGACTTGCGGTGAAGCGGTATATCGATCCGCACCTTGAGTAATCGCCAATGAAAGTGACAAAATACTCGTATTCTCCACGAGCCTTGTGTGGCATTGGTCCACGTGTCGAATGGACTAACCTAACATTTTTTCGCTCTATAACCCTTCGCTTTTTGCTGGTCCGGTCGACATCTTACCTTCTATACAGATTCGCAGATCGAATGGAGTAAAGCGTGAGATTACCCAACGCTCATTCTTAGCCGCCTTTTGATCCTATTTAGATTGATGTGACCTAATCTAAGACGCCGAGAAATGTGGTGTCATCTTGCTAAGAAAACTTTCTCTTTCTAGGGTTTGAAGAAGATGCAACATAGTTATAGGTATTATGTTTGCGTAAATAGATAAAGCTTAATTATATAAAGTGCAACACGTATAACTTCGTCATTTCTTATGATAGAAACACCACTATCAAAAATAACAGAATATCCATGAGTAAATAGTTTCAAACGTAAACAAGGTTCACCGAAAATTCCGCACATATAAAACGCCTTTTAAAACTAAACCTGTTTCTCTCAAAACATAAAGTAACATCTCCGACCGCAACGGCCTCGACTTTCACCGCGCTGCCCATGGAGATCGTTATCTCGCCATTACTCGCCTCCTTGTCTGCAGGAACCCCGCAAGGTGTAATAAACATGATCATCAGACCTATGTCTACTACCCAAGAATGGGTAGAACAAGTTGCTAAACATGTTTCAGTTACTAAAGCAAACCATACACTTGAGCCATGAGCATAGGGCACTTAGCCTTCCAATGCCTAGTCTCACCGCACTTGAAGCACTTGCCTTCTCCTTCGCTTCTTCAAGCCTCCGGTGGCAGCCATGTTCTTGCTCCCATTACTCCCACTATTTCTTCGCCTCTACCACCTTTGGTGCCCTTTTCATTTTGCAACGGAAAATTTGGGCCCTTAGATGTAGCAAGCAGAGCATGCTCCTTTGCCCATAACTCCTTCCGCACCACGAGATCATCGGGAGGAACCACTCAAGTGTATACTCGCCTTGCTCATGATCGCATTCACGCCGAAAGTTCTCAAAAGACTTGGGCAAAGGTATTGAGGATGATATCGATTCTTGGCCGCCGGTCAATACCTCCTCCCAACCGATCAAGACTATCCATGAGACGAGTCATGTGGGAGACATGTTCATGGACTAAACTTCCTTCTTCCATCTTACACGCCAAGATTTCTCTCATTGTGTGGAAGTCGATCGTCCGATCCGATCGCCCAAACTTACTCGAGACTGACCAAATATCGTCGCGTCTCACCATCGATCGATGTTGCAGCCTGCAAACCTTTGGACATAGTAGTCATCATATAGCATTTAGCCATATTGTTTAATCTTATTCCAAAGTGCGCTCTACTCTCGCGCTCATTAGTCGATCGTCGATAAGGGCATCGGTTTAGGAGTAGTGAAACAAACATGTGTTCTTCAATGATAAGAACATATTCCATGTTTCGCTTCCACTCGATAAAATTTGACCGGATAACGGATTTTGTGCGTAGCATATCGATAATCTGTAAGAGACATATCTCGAAACGATAATGTAAACACATAAACATCACGATCGCACATAATTCGTAATAATAATATTGTAACCTTTCGATAAAACAATATTAATTGAAACCTCCAATCGCCAAGGAATCCACACGCAAGCCAGCGTGTGGATCGCCACACGAACCCCTTGAGCGGACTAAAATATACCTTTTAGTCGCTTAATTTCAATCCATGTCAACTTATCCTTATGACAAATGAAATTAACGATTGGACCTTACTAGACCACATCACTATCACAAGAAAGGACTTCGTGGGAAGTTGTACTGAGGTGATGTTTAAGCAATGGCCACATTTTTAACGTAAATCTAATTCTTAGAATTAGCATACCACTAGGACCATACCGCCCAATTCAAATTTTTGTTATCTCATTTTATATCTATCTCTAGAGTACTTATGAAAATCGCATGCGCAACGCCGTGTGGATCGCCACACATGAAACTCCCACTCTCAATAGATTTAAAATGTTTTATTTAGAAATCTCATCTAACAAACTTATGATAAGCAAGGTAAGCAAGCAAACCGCAGGATCGCCGTTTACTCACAGTGCGTATCACTTTGTTTAGAGATCAAAAAGTGGAGGTCTTGACATTTTAATTTAAAAAAAATTAATTTGTCGGTTTGCTTGCTTAGTCTTTTTGTTCAAAAGGTTTGTCCATGCAGATCACGTAATCCTAGCATGCTTTTCTATAGAACTCAACATGTAAAACATGCTCGCAGAATTCTAAAATATGCTTGAAAACGCGATAAACCTAGCATGCTTACTATGCGCACCCAATTACGAAAACACTTAAAGGTTTGTCAACGTAATTTAAACATACATAGCATGCTACTGCATAATTTAAACATCCACGACATGCAATGAACGATAAAATAAAATAAAAACGTTCATCGTGGCCCACTCGTGGAATCTGCACTTTCCTGCCTAATCTATTACATAGAATTGCAAAGTACAGATCTTTATAATCTTCGAAAACGGGCCTCGCGTGCACGGGCACGGACCGGATTCGAAAACGGGCCTCGCGTGCTGCAGGCACGGACCGACTCGTCAAAACAGATTGGGCGGGAAAACGGATGCGGGCAAGGCCCCGCCACGCTGTGCGTCGCGGCGCCGTGCACGCTGCGCCGCCGCCGCCCGCCGCGGCGACCCGCTTTTTCCCGTTGTCTCGATCCGTTGCTGCGTCTTCGTTTTGCTTTTACAGATAAGATTTAAAGAAAAAAATCTAATCTAACCACGGATTTTCTCGTGGTGAAAACAAAATCGACAAAATAAAAACGAGCCACGATGAGCTACGTATTCAACAATTAATATATGCAAGACGTAATAATCAAACGTGAATTAATCCAACAGAGCCAAGATATCGATCCTGTGCTCGATACCAATTGTAGGGAAAACCGAGGTTTAGCCTCTCCGAGGATCTATCTTCGATGTTTAATTCACCATACATTGATTATATACCTAGCATGCACCTATATAATTAATTGCAACACGTTGGGGTTTTTTCGTGTTTACCTTCAACTGGCCGAGGTGGAATGGATCGAGACTCGCTTTGACCTTCCGGATCGTATCCCGGTTGCCCGATCTCCAACGTCGAGTGAGGACGATCTATGGAGAATGCTTGAAAATCACCCTCAAGCTCTCAAGAATTTTGAAAATCTCTCAAAGGACGAACCTCAAATTCTCGAAAATAATGATGATGATTATTAATCATCGACCTAGATTTAATCTCTTACCTCATATTTATAATGCATTACCATAATCCTATATGGAAATTACCATAATCCCATATGGAAATTACCATAATCCTTTATGGAAATTACCATAATCCCATATGGAAAGTACCATAAACCTTTATGGAAAGGATTATTACCATAATCTTATATGGAAAGGATCTATGCATATCCCATAAATATAATAATATCCTTATAGGATAAAGAGAATCAAATCCTTGCCTTGTAGAGCATGGGCGCCGATTTTGCCTAGCTTACGGGCTCGATGGGCCACCAGGATCGAATGCAAGGAATAAAGATGGACCTCAAATAAATTAATTATCTTATATTCACCTGTAACATAAATTAATTTATAAACATTTATTCATGCCACTAGAGAATAAATGTCGACTTACCCTTTATTACCGAAGTTGAGTCGGGCTTGCACTTAGACATTACGAATCCCGTATTTAAGATATCGAACGTCCATTAATTATTTATAGCATTACATCGCTTAAAATAATTAATATCTTTAATTCCTTAAGTAGTACCACTCAACCTTATTATTGTACTTGAGCTAACTCAACCTGTAGGGTTTAGTACAATAAACCTTTGAGCTCCTTAAGGGGACGCCATCATCCTAAACGGATACGGTGACTCGACGATACGATAACTAGCATGACATACAAGACCGCCACCACCCAAGACGCGGAGAATATGGGTTAGAACATATAACCCTCACCCATAACAAGTCAAAGTGATGTCAAGAACTCATACCATCTAATACCTTATCGAGGTTTAGATCATCGTAAGTCACCGAGATCTTGGTTCTTCACGACGGTCGATAGAAGAACTCATCTCATCCGTGATCCTTCAATACGCCGAGACGCATCAAGATAGACAAGCAACCAAGTCAAGTCACTTCTTATCTATACCGCATTTATACCGACAACTCATCCTCAAGTTGTCTCATTTGTGAAACTTTTATATCTCATTAAGCTCGACCAATCATACGAGACTTCTCGCGATCATCTACACACCGTATGATCTAACTTATATATGAGATAAGGGACACGAATATATGCAATCAAGTATTCATTTCAGATAGGAGATTGTAATAGTGGTTACAGAAACATTGTATACAAGCTTAACCAAAACTGCCAAGATACAAACCAACAACCAGTCTAGAGGACATGATGCGGTTGCTTGTGAGAAACCAACAATTGGCGACTTAATCGTAATTTGTTTATAAGCAACACCGGCGTAAGATAAACCATTTGGAGTCCATCGTGGCGGCGTATGGAAAGCATATGAAGATGATGGAAAATCGAATAAGTCGATGGATGGCCGCCAGTAAGCAGGCAACACAAGTCGGGCCAATTTCGAGTAATACGGAGGTAAACCCTAAGCATCATCCTTTATGTGCCATTCAATTGAGGTGGGACGAGCTTATAAAACCATACCGAGAAGAGCGGCGAAAAAGGCGCTAAAAGGAGCACCTCGCGATCGAGCTCGCGACCGCGAGCCCTACCGCGGGAATCATCCGAGGCAGCTGTGAGGAGATCGCGAGCGACCCCGCGGTCGCAAGCGAAGAGCCGGCCGCAAAAACGAGTCGGTGACTACGGAGGCAGACTAGCGATCGAAGCTCGCGACGCGAGCGATCGCGAAGAGAAGTCTGACGCAAGCCCAGATAGCTAGCGACCACGCCGCACCCGCGGTCGCCAAGATGGTCGCGAGGCGGCGATGAAGAGCTATCCGACGTATACACCTCCGATTGCTTCCGAGTCGTTTAGCCAAGCCTCGAAACGACGGTAGGCGGCCAGTTTATGGAGATGTTTCAAAAGGTGCATATCAATATTCCTTTACTGACGCACTTCGAGACATGCCGAGATATGTGAAGTTTTGAAGATCTTGTAATAAATAAGAAGCTTGGGAAATTCGAGACGATAAACTGTCTCAAGAGTGCGGTCAGATTGCGGAAGAAGTTGCCACTCAAGCTGAAGGATCGAGTGACTTCACCATAGCATGTGTCATCGGAGGACGTACATTCTCAGGTTACGTGTGATTTGGGGCAAGCATCAATTGATGCCGTTGTCCATTTTTAATGATTTAAGATTAGAGATCAAGCCAACCACCATTGCTCTTCGATGGCGTACACATCGCTGACTTATCCGAAAGGGATAGTGGAAGACGTGCTAGTGAAAGTCCGAGATTTCATCTTCCCAGCTGATTTCGTAGTTCTCGACATGCCAGAGGATGGGAACACGCCTCTTATTCTAGGGAGACCGTTCCTAGCTACCGACCGAGCATTGATAGACGTGCAAGATGGAGATCTCACTTTCGGTCAACGATGAGAAGATGAAAATCTCCATTTATGATGCTGATGAAGTACCAAGAGAAGGCGATGGAAGATTGTCGAGTTATAGAGCGCTTGTCGCCCACCACTTTCAATCACCGATCCGGTGGAGTTTTGTATGCAGAACTCGATTTTCTCACCCGAGACCTTGATGAGGCGTGTGATGAGATTTTAGAGTACCTTAGTTATCGGAGAAGTCGAGGCCCTCCCAGGAGTCGGTGCCTTATTGGACGTGAGAAAGCCTATCGGAGGAGAAGATGTGTGGTGAAGAAGGAAGAGACCACACCCAAGACGGAGTTGAGCGAGTTGCTCGACCACCTTCAATATGCCTTTCTAGGCGACGATGAGACGTGCCCGATTATAATATCGCTGGCTCTGCACGAGGAGTCACGTGTCGATGGTTGTGCTAAAACAAAGATAAGTCCGCGATCAGTGGACTATTTTCGATATCAAGGGTCACCCCCGATTTGCATGCACCGGATCTTGTTGGAGAACGAGTATAACCTAGGCGCAATCCTCAACGCTGCGAATCCGCAAATGCAAGAGGTCGTGAGGAAAAGTGTTGAAGCTTTTAGACGCGACATGATCTACGCCATATCGCATAAATGAGTGGGTTAGCCCGACTCAAGTGGTATCCAAGAAAGGGTATCACGGTGATCGAGATTAGATTTAACGAGCTTGTGGCAACAAGACTCGTGACGGATGGCGAGTTTGCATTGATTATCGTGCTTTGAACACAGCCACAAGGAAGGATCATTTCCATTGCCTCCATTGATCGGATGTTGGATGATGGCGGGTATGAGTTCTATTGCTTTCTAGAAGGATACTCGGGATACAATCGATTGCTATCGCTCAAGAAGATCAGACAAGACGGCGCTCACGTGTCCTTATGGAGTTTTGCTTATAGAAGAATGCCGCTTGATTGTGCAATGCTCCAACCACTTTCCAAAGATGTATGATGTCCATCTTCCATGGGTTGATCGAGAATATTATGGAAGTCTTTTGTTCGCTCATCGTTTCGACCATTGTCTCCACAACCTATCACAAGTGCCGCAAAGACGCGTGAGATCTAATCTTGTTCTCAATTGGGAGAAGGCCATTTCATGGTAAAGGAAGGTATCGTGCTTGGTCACAAAGTCTCGCCAAAGGTTTGGAAGTGGACCCAGCAAAGATATTAGCTATCGAGAAACTACCGCCCACAAATGTCAAATCGGTGAGGAGTTTTCTCGGTCATGGCGGCTTACGTAAGATTCATCAAGGACTTCTCTCGTGATCACGGCCATTATGTGGATTGCCCGAGAAGATATGAAGTTCATGTTCACGAGTGAGTGTTTGGGGCATTTGAGAAGTTGAAGCTAGCCCGATATCGACCCGTTTTGGTATCCCCGATCGAGTCAACCATTCGAGCTAACGTGCAATGCTAGTGATGGGCGTGGGAGTCGTGTTGGGTCGAAACCAGACAAGCTTTTCCGAGTCATCTATTATGTAAGTAAGACGCCGACTCAAATTTCGTATGAACTACACCACTAATGGAGAAGGAATTACTTGCTATGGTCTATGCTGATAAGTTTAGACCTTATTTGGCGGGCACCCACACTATTGTCCACACCTTGACCATGCCGCTATTCGCCATCCGCTCGCCAAGAAAGATTCAAAGCCTAGATTGGTGAGACGGATCCTCCTTCTTCAAGAGTTCGACATGGAGATTAAAGATCGAAAGTTTGTCACGAAAATGTGGTTCTTGTGTAATAACCCGAAAAATTTAAAACTTTTATTAGTGATGTTTGAATCACTTAGTTGTGGTTCTTAGACCTTAATTATGTTTAAGGAAACCAATGAAATGAATTAGAATCGATTCGAGATCGAATACTAAAGAAATCAAAATCGATAACTAGTCCCACTAGGATTAGGTTTTTCTAGTAGCTGAACATAGAATGAAAGATCGAGAATGAATCTACACGAACGGATTTCATTTTAGAATCCTCACACGAAAACATGTGAGAATGCAAAGGATGAGAATTTTCTAGCATACTTGCCTTGGCCGCCTTAAAACACTATTTACGAGCCTAACAACCTCCAGTCCGTGCTAATCATAATAAATAGTGATAACAACAAAATCATGAAGGAATGATTTATTATGAATTTAGAAATTATAAGAATCAATTTCAAGGAATTTCAAGAACTTAACCGAACAGGGTAAAATATACCGAAAACCCTAATTTGATCCGAACGACCAAACTCGAACCGAGGGTCTAAATCAATAAAATATGCTTTATAAGACTCAAATTATTTATGAAAGCTCAAAATTCAAGAGAATTTTGAATGGACATATTTTTAATCGCCGGACGCCGCTTATCCGCGATAACTCGAATTGATTTTATCAAACGATCGTCCGAACGCCGTGAAATTTTATGAACACTAAAATAAGTCTTTTAAAGGCTATTTAATAAGATAGAACCTTAAGGTTCCAAGAAATCGATCGAAAGTGCGTTAAAACTTAAAGAGCTCAGATAACATACCAAACGGGTAATTTGACCAATCCACCTCTCAACTACCACCAAGACCTTACCAAATGGGAAATGACAGCTCTAAGGTCTGCAATAACAAGGGAAAACGTGCAGGGCAGACCTCATTCATCCTCTCACTTTTTCTCTCATTTTCAAATTTCTCTCACACTTTTCAAACCCCAACACTAAATCCTCCTCCCCAACCTCTCCCACACTCAAATAATCCTTCTAAGACCATAGGAAGATATTATTCATCATCCTCTTCCATCCTAATGGAGTGGAATATTTATTTTGAATTTTGGGTTTAAAACCCTAGTTTGTCCTATTTATTTTCGTGACTTTAGAGCCCAAATGCTCTTGAGTCGTGAATGAAAAATTTTAGAATGATGTTCTAAGGCTAATGTTAAAATTTCATAATTTTTGGAGCATGTTTATATTTTTTGATTTATGCTTTATTTATTTTTAAATATGTTAAAGCATGATTTTGTGAATATTATTTGATATTGTTGCTTGCTAATGTATTATAAGCATTTAGTATAAATATCATAATTTTCAGAATACTTTTAAAAAAAACGTGAGTGTTGAGGCTTATTTAGGCCATGGTTTGATTTTTTATTTTGAAAAATAGTTGAGATATGGTGTTTAAAATATGATGTGAACATCATATAAAAATCTTAGAATTTTGAAACACATCTCCTATTTTATTTTATTTTGACCGATTATATTTATATACTTTTAGAGTATTGTTTGGTTTTTGTTTGTTGAAAATAGTTGAGATATGGTGTTTAGGTATGATATGAACATCATACATTAACCTTGAATTTATTCAAACACCTCTCCTATTTTTTTTATAAGAACCGTGGCTTATATATATATGTAGTCTTTTATTTGATTTTATTATTGAAAATAATAGGATGTGTAATATTATGAATATTGGTAAATGTTGGTGTTAATATTACATGCTATTACATATACAACCATATTGTGAAGGATTGGAAATTTTGAATATGTATGTATATATATATATATGTGAATACCGAAAATTAATGATGATGAAAAGCATGGGTTTAAATTTTAATGCATGATACAGTGATATTTCATGTTTAGTATATAGTATAAGCATAAAATAATTTTTTGGAATTTATTGAACACCAAAGCTTGTTGATTTGAAATTGCCGAAAATTACAAAGATTTTAACCTATGGTTTAAAATTTTATATGATGATATTGAGTTGATAATTAAATTCTATAGTATGATAGGAGTACAACATGATTTTATTGGAATTTATTGGATACGTATGCTAATTGTTGCTAATTATCGAAAACGAACGAAATGGCTAAGTATGAGTTCGCTTCTAATGTTAAATGATGCTATGATGGTTAATTATAAACTTAGAATGAATGGTTGTGATTAGAGTGGATTAATGAAACACTTATGCACACTTACACAATATTGATTGTGTATCGCATTAGAAATTAGGGTTTTCTAATGCTTAGCATAGTTTATGTTGTGTATGGTTTTGTCGATGTCAATGTTTATGTTTATGTTGAACCGACAAACCAAAACCCCAAACGTAAACAACATAATACTATATGAACGAGAATCCAAAGAAAATCGACCAATTTCGATAACTTAAGACGGAATAAACAAGAATCAAGTTAGATACTTAATTAGGGTTTTATTAATGAAAGGATACCCAAACGTGAGTTCCTACGTTAGAAAAACCAAGAGTCGAGCTACAACGTTAATATTCAATAACGACAACTCACTACGACATTAGCTCGGCGAAACACAACTCGATAATGAATAACGATTATACGACATATGTAACCTCCATGAGTTAAGTTAAATAGACAATGTCGTAATGTGTAAGCAACCATTCGAACACATGATGTCGATCCTTATGTCTCAAAAGCCGAGTTAATATTCCTGAGTACTCCATTTAGTCTTAAGTACTAATTACTTACATGACGGCATATGTCCACTGATTTGTAAGTCAATATTCCTCTTTAATTATCATGCTAATACGACAAGTCGTCACATAACCTACTAGACGTAACTATAATTGTTAAGTCTAGTTAGTGGCTTGAGAATATCCTAATTTACCAATCATAATTTGATTATCGATAACCTATAACGTAATAACGTTAAAACAAAACTAAGGTTAAGAGTCACGATAGACTCGGATTATGTAATTCATAAACGAAGTTCACCCATGGACGACGAGGTAATATAGCCTCGAATTGGGAATGTAAGATAATAGAAATTATCTTAAAACAATCACATAAAATCATAAAGAAACCCTAATTGGGAACTTTAAAGTCGTAATTTATAAACCACCATCGATCGATAGAAAGAACCTAAGAACCGCTATTTTCTTATGAAGGGTTCGATCGGGCGAAGTTCTTTGAGGAAGGATACTCACCCCGCTCATTTAGAACCACTAAGCTTGATGGATTAGCGGTGGGCTTTTTGAAACAAAATGATATACATATCTCAAAGCATGATTTACAAAAGCTTTATGAAATATTATCACACGAATCGTTATCGATCGCCAAATGTTTATGTTTTGTTGTGATCCTATCTCGAGATTGGTATATCGATGTGGTATGTGAACGTGTTGGTCCACCAACGTTAAAAAGGTAACGATCGATCCGACTTAGTTGAGGACTAACTCGGATTGTGTACACGATGATCGTGTGTTAAGGTTAGCTACCTCGACGGTCACGGCGACTATGTGTGAGTGGCCACCCATAGTGCGCGAATGGAATGAATGAATGAATGATCGATATGGAAACAACGTGAATGAAATAGTCGGGCCCCACATTTGGAAAACGATAAAATATTTGATGGCGTGAGTCTTTAACTAAAATCCTCATGCGCTATTGCGGGCGATTAATAACCTTCGACAAAGAAAATGTTTTCGCAACGAGTCCACCGAGTACTTTTAGTACTTAGCCCCGCATCTCGCTTTTGATGTGCAAAGTTGAGCAAGGATCGACGATGGGGCGGTGGTGCGTAGTAGCGCCTATTTTTATGCTTAATTAGAAAGGTTTCTAGAACCTGGGCATGCATCGTCATATGCATGTCCACACGCTTAATTGCCGCCTAACTCGATATTATTAATGTTTTGATTATAACCGCTATTCCGTTTTGAATCGAGGTCGCACTGTACTTTAAATTCGCCCGATGGGTTATGTCAACTCAACCTTTCGACAAGTCCTTCAGGACTTGAGTTGGTATCGATTGTTTATCCTTTTAACCTATGCGTTATTAAGTAGTTGATTGGTTGATCGCCTTGATTAGCTATGTTTATTTCACCGCTTATCATACCAAATGACGCATCCATACGATCCGTGCTTCATTGGAAAGTTGGTCGTCACAAAGTGGTATCGAGCACTTGTTCGCCTCAACCCCGTAAACTCTTTCCTTGAACTCGAGTTGAAAGTCGAGTCTAGAAATTGTTTAGTGGTCGATCGCATCGCACCGCACTCCATCGCCGCCCCGCTCAACAAGGAAGAAGGTAATCTTGTTTCAACTAAAGGTTGTTTTGAAATGATTGAAGTATATGAAATGTGAGTTGGAATTTCAATACGCTTTGTTGGGAAATTAAAAAATATTTGGAAAATGGAAATTTTAAAATTGAAAAGTTGTTTCAATTGACTAGTCATTAGCTTGAATGAAAGTTACAAGCTTTAAGAACTGGTAAACGAGAATGCGTGATTATCGCACAAGGTGTCGCGATTTGTGTTTATTGTTGTACGCTAAGCATGATGAAGCATGATATAAATGAATATGTTTCCCATGAGAACATAGACTTTAAGACGCATGATCCCTCTCGCGTCGAACTTAGTATGAGAACATAGTACCCCATTTGAACGAAATACTAAGAAAGAACGAACATAGAAATCTTAAGAATCACAATCCGAACGGATTCAATGATGAGGACGCTGATGAATCTACAATGACGAAGTCGATCGCTTAACCGGAAATTGCATCATTATGAGTCCCAATCGCTTACGCCGAAGGAATTCTAAGTCATACGTGTCGCCCTATCGTAACAATAAGGAAATGAATCAAGTATAACTATAGGAAGCATAAAAGGAAATAATGATTTGTAAGAAGATAATGAGAACCGACACGATATGATCCTATGATGTGAATAGAAATAAGAAATCCAAGACCGATAAGATAAGGTGACCACTTAGCCTTTACCCGGCTAGGCCTCGATCACCGATATACCCTAAGAAACCATACCGCTCTTCCTGAGACCAACCCAAGAAAGTAATGCCATAAGGATTTGAGCATGTAGGTCATAGAAGAATGCATTGCTATAACCTTCTCAGATAGATGTTCTTTTGTACGCGTACCTTCTTCTAGATACACCGTTATGTTTACCGTGTTCCACCATAGTGATACTTTCCTTTTCGATGGCTCGGACCGTGTTCACGACAGACGCCCGTCCTCTGTGGCCACCCCGAGGAGGTTATACGATCGCATCGCCTTACCGACGTGCCACGAGACGACCTTGGCGAAGTTTTGGCGCACTTCACATGCCGATGGGCCGCAAGACATGCCCGGTACATCACATTATGACGGCATACACCGATCATGAGACCGCCATCCGATGGCGGTGGTTACGCCGTGAAATATCGACGGACTACATTTACCGCGGTCGAGAGAGCTTTGACCGAGGCGGATCCGCCGCTTTGCTAGCCACTGAGCTATGTGTTCACGGTGCACGGAGTCGCACCACGCGGACCGTATCTCCCCGCACGGAATACACTTGGCGTGACGAGATTCCGTGAGTGGCTCCATCCAGAGGTGCCCTGCCTAGCGGTGATGGACAGTTGTTCTTGCCCGGCGATGGCAGGTGGACATGTTCGAGGCGGGACCTTCCGCCCCGACAGCCACATTCCCCAGCCCTACCACCGTAGGATTCCATCCTCAGCATTGTCCGCCCGACCATCACCACCGGTCATGCCATGCCCATATCCACCCCCACCGCCGGCCTCCACCGGCCCGCCCGCCACCCACGTACCACCGCTGGAGGAGGTCATGGCCGAGATTCACGAGACCTAGCGGCTATGGAAGACGCTAGGTCATTAGATCCAGTGAGCCCGCTGTCCCGTGCCTGATGTCAAGAGGGAAGACCTGGAGGAAGATCAGGAGGAGGACCAAGAAGATCCGTAAGAGGACCCGAGGAAGACCCGAGGAGGATCCGGAGGAGGACCCCGAGGAAGACCCGTAGGAAGACCCCGAGGCTATATATCACCGATGATTTAGACGAGGAGTGGACGGCCCCATGCTTCCAGTCCCGACTGATGCATGGAGCCCGATCTACACCCCGGCACTATAGATCTAGTTCTTAGGACTAGATTATCTTTTGTCTATATACTCAGATATCTTTTGATGCACGCGGAGACGACGAGTCGCTCCGACATGAACCCTATTTTGATGATCACTAGCGTGTTGATTTTGTGCGCACCACGACGAGGTACACGAGTGATGCCGTATTTGTTTTGGGCATCATACTGCACGGTATTTTGTAAAGTTTAAAACGCCGATGAAAGTCCTCAGAGGCAATTGATATGACATGATGATAGCACTTGAGAGCCTTTTTGTTTTAATATGGTGTTATGTGGTTTCCGACGTTGTTTTTAAAATTTTGCTACGATATAAATACCCAGTTGATATATTTATATAGATGCTTTAACCACGATGGATGGTATAAGACGAGATCTAATTTCGTGTGTTTATGAAGGATAAGATGTCACGAGAAGGATGAACCGCGATAACCCCGAAAGAGAGGCACACCACCACCACCACCACCACCACCACCACCACAAAGTAGGCGGATCGAGAACTGCTCCTCGTGCAAAACCCACTCCACCTTCAACGGGACTGGAATCCCGTGGACGCCGAACTATGGATTCGCGCCTGAGGCGGATCTTCATTCCTCCACCGCACATCACAGAACGCTTGTCGCGCGTTGCCTTCCAGATGATTGGCGCCACGACTTTTGGTGGGAGGCAAGAGAAAAACCCGACAGAGTAAGAATCGAAGGTTTCTCCCGGAGGAATTCAAGTAGGAAGTGTACGAGAACATTCCTAAGAATTACAGAAGAAAAGGAGCACGAGTTTTACAACTTGCGCCAGGAAGACCACGGTCACCGACACGACCGTGCGTTCGTGAAATGTCACGGTATGCACCTCACCGGTCGACACCGATGAGAAGAGGACGGAGAAATTTGGTGGACTCCGCCATGAGATCGAGTGTCATTGGCTGGTCACGAGATCCGACTTACCGTGAGGCCCTCACGGGCATTGGACATCGAGGCCGCATCGCCCAAGATAGAGTCGTCACCATGCATCCCCGACTCACCAAGGAGATCGCGGGAAGAGGAAGTGGGAAGGACCCCACCAAGGGCAAGGATCCAACATCGCCAGCCGGCAGAGACCATGGCAGGAAATAACGTGCTATCCGGCACGGGCAGGGAATGGACGCCCATGGTACCCGTGATCCGCGGGAAACCAAAATCGTGAAGCTCCCCATGTGCCCCTGTGCCATAGGAGTATACAGGCATGATTCACGAATGACGGATGCTTTGTGTGGCCGGCGGCTACTACTCTGTGGATCGCCTGACACGCCAAGGAGGAAATGGTCGTCCGAATGTGCCCAACCAAGTCCAACCGTCCGCTATCCAAGCTCAACTGATCCAACAACAGCCCCTGTTCAAGATTATCACCGAATCAGCGACCATATCAACCACGGCGGCAACGACGACAACAATGGCGACAACCGCAAAGAAGAAGATCGACAAGCCCCAACGGCCGCAACCACAAAGAACAACAACAAAGAATAAAGAAAGCAGAACCACAACAACTTTATCAAGAACAACAACCGCCTGAAGAAGGCGAGGGCCTACGCCTCAACCGAAAAGAGAGTTCCAAGAGCCGCAGGAACCAAGGAAACTTGGCGGTATGGGAATACTCTCCAATTACCTGTTATCCCACTGCTTGACATCGCGCCGCACTCTTTTTATTTCAAGCATCGTAGAGAACTTAGGATTAGATCCTAAACGCTACCGAACAAATCATGAGAATTTCTTCTCCAAGAGGAGGCATAAGAACGGTAACTCACATATGCTCGAACCAGAGCTGGACTAGCTCACTTAAGGTCATGACAGAGAACCTTCACGCCATACCCATGACGGATGTGGACATAATCCTAGGAATGGATTGGTTAACCGAACATAGTGCGACCATCTTGTGTAATGAAAGAAAATTTCTTCCAACACCCCGAGAGAAATCTACCGACTTTCACGGATCAACATGGGGAGAGTTCCAATTATATCCGCACTACAAGCAAGGACGCTCTTGAACAAGACCGAGAACCATGCCTACCTCGCTCACCTCCAAGAAGAAGATCGAATGAGAGGAGGATTGAAGACGTCCCGATCGAAGCGAGTATCCCGATGTGTTTCGCGATTAACCACCGGATTACCGCCAAACCGACGATCGAGTTCACGATCGACCTCGAACCGTGTTCTCGCCTCGATGTCAAAAGCTCCATACCGGATGGCACCAAAGGAGCTTGAGGAATTAAAGATCCAACCGCAAGAACTCTTGGAGCTAGATTTATTAGACCCAGTGTGTCCACGGGAGCACCGTCCTTTTCGTGAAAAAGAAGGATGGTACATCGAGGACGTGTATAGACTATCGAGAGTTAAACAAGATAACTCTTAAGAATAAGTACCTTGCCCGAATTGACGATCTGCTTGATCAACTTAAAGGAGTTAGAGTCTTTCAAAGATAGATCTAAAGCCGGGATATCACCAATTGAGGATTAGACCGGAGGATGTACCTAAACGGCTTTCCGCACAAGGTATGGTCATTTCGAATTCATCGTGATGCCCTTTCGACTTACAAATGCCCCTAAAGATTTATGGATATTATGAATGGTGTTCCACCCATACCTAGACAAATTGCCTTAGTGTTCATAGACTATATCCTAATATACTCTAGAATAAACAAGAACACAAAGAGCACTTGAGAACAGTACTACAAACATCGAGGCAAGAGTCTTCGCCAAGTTTAGCAAGTGTGAGTTTTGGTTAAGCGGTAACATTTTGGGTCACATTGTGTCCGCCGAGGAATCAAAGTAGACCCTCAAGATCGACATAGATTCGAGAACGGGAGTCATCAAGAACCCGAATGAAATTGAGTTTTAGACTCGCCACTACTATCGAAGATTTATCAAGGATTCTCAACGATAGCCCACCCATGACCCAACTGCTGAGGAAAGGAATCAAGTACACCGACCGCCGAGTGTGAGGCTAGTTTCGTGAGGTCAAGGAGTTATCGACGACAAGACTGCACTAGCAAGACTCGAGGAGATAAAGAGTACACAATCTACGGATGCTTCAAAGAACGGACTAGTTGTGTACTAATGCAAGAAGGTGGTTATTGCTTACGCTCAAGGCAATTACGCCTACATGAGTTGAACTATCCCACGCACGACCGGAATTAGCAATGGTGGTACATGCCTTAAAGATATGGAGGCATCACCTTTATGGAGTTAGATGTGAGATCTATAATTCGACCATAAGAGCCTAAAATATTTCTTTGAACGAAAGATCTTAACACGAGGCAACAGAGATGGTTAGAGCTAGTGAAATTACGACGTGGTATAAATTACCACCTGTGCAAGTGCTAATGTTGTAGCCGATGCCTTGAGTCGCAAATCTCATCCTAGTTTGGGATGTCTCCTCACCATGAGGAAATACTTATAAAGAATTCCAGAGGATGAACATCGTCGAGGCCCATCTCGACGATAGAGGGTCAGATTGCAACATTGATTGCAATCCCGACTTAAGAGTCCGAATCTTAGAAGCTCGTAGGAAGAGCAAAAAGCTAGAGGAAATGCGAGCTAAGATCAAGGACGATAAACACAAGAATTTTACTGTATAACAGATAATGTTTTGTTGTATGACGGGAGAGTGTGCGCTCCGTAAGATTTAAGAACTCGTGAGCGAAATCTTGAAGGAAGCCCATGAGACTTCTTATACCAAGACACCCGGCAAAGACCAAAATGTACCAAGACCTCAAGGAGAAATTTGGTGGGATGGAATGAAGCGAGATGTGGTTTATTTGTGGAACGTTGTTTGACGTGCCAACAAGTGAAAGCACTCCACCAACGACCATATGGGACCTTACAACCGCTAGATATACCGGAATGGAAATGGGATGATATAGCCATGGACTTTGTTACCGGGCTACCCAAATCACGGAGGAATACCGCTTATTGGGTCATCATCGATCGACCGACCAAGAGCGCGATTTCTACCCATTCCAATAACATACGGGTCGATAAACTAAAGACAACAGACGCTCGAGAAGTTATCCGCTCACATGGAGTTCCAAAGACTATCACGTCGATAGAGATTCAAATTTACGCCCCGACTCGATGAGTTTACAAAGGAACTGGGACACGACTACATTTCAGACCGCTGCTCCATCCGCAGACGGACGGACAGTCCGAGAGGACCATTCAAACGTTGAAGACATGTCGAGGACCGTTGTCCTCGATAGAGAGAAGGTTGGGAACAAGTGTTACCACTCAGGAATTCGCTACAACAATAACTACCTGGCGACTATTGAATGGCCCCGCACGTAAGCGCTTTATGGAAGGAATGTCGGTCACCACTTTCTTTGGGATGAAGTGGGAGAAAGAAGAGTGTTAGGACTCGACTCGTGGGAGAAATGATCGAGATCGTGCGATGCATCCGCCAACGGATCAAGGCGAGGGCCCAGACGACAGAAGTCGACGCCGACAAGCGCCGCACGAGCTACATTTCAAGAGGAGATAAGGTCTCTTTGAAAATCTCTCCATCTAAAGGGATCGTGAGATTCGAATCAAAGGAAGTATGCGACCACGCTTCATAGACCCTATGAAATTCGGAGAATAGACCGGTGAACTACATGACTTGCATTGCCGCCAAGTTTTGGAAACGCACAATGTGTTCCATGTTTCACAACCACGGAAGTACATACATGACCCCAGCCATGTGATACCACCGAACCATATTGTCCTCGATGACAATATGAGTTACGAGAACTACCTACGAAATCTCGACCAACGATCCAAAGGCTACGAACAAAGAAATACCGCTAGTGAAAGTTCTATGGAGACACCATGGTCAAGAAGAAGCAACCTGAACTGAATCAGCTATGAAGGAGAAATATCCGATCTTTTCCAAGGCTAGCAAATTTCGGGATGAAATTTCTTTTGCTTGATGGTATGTAATAACCAAAAATTTAAAACTTTTATTAGTGATGTTTCAATCACTTAGTTGTGGTTCTTAGACCTTAATTATGTTTAAGGAAACCAATGAAACGAATTAGAATCGATTCGTAGATCGAATACTAAAGAAATCAAAATCGATAACTAGTCCCACCGGACAGGGTTTTTCGAAAGCTTTGAACATAGAATGAAAGATCGAGAATGAATCTACACGAACGGATTTCATTTTAGAATCCTCACATGAAAACATGTGAGAATGCAAAGGATGAGAATTTTCGCATACTTGCCCGGCCGGCCTTAAAACACTATTTACGAGCCTAACAACCTCCAATCCGTGCTAATCATAATAAATAGTGATAACAACCAAAATCATGAAGGAATGATTTATTATGAATTTAGAAATTATAAGAATCAATTTCAAGGAATTTCAAGAACTTAACCGAACGCCGTAAAATATACCGAAAACCCTAATTTGATCCGAACGACCCAAACTCGAACCGAGGGTCTAAATCAATAAAATATGCTTTATAAGACTCAAATTATTTATGAAAGCTCAAAATTCAAGAGGATTTTGAATGGACATATTTTTAATCGTTTGACGCCGCTTTTTCCGCCGATAACTCGGAATCGATTTATCAAACGACGTCCGAACGTCGTGGAAATTTTATGAACACTAAAATAAGTCTTTAAAGGCTATTTAATAAGATAGAACCTTAAGGTTCCAAGAAATCGATCGAAAGTGCGTAAAAACTTAAAGAGCTCAGACGACATACTAAAACAGGTAATTGACCAATCCACCTCTCAACTACCACCAAGACCTTACTAAAATGGGAAATGACAAATTCCAAGGTCTGCAATAACAAGTAGACATGTTTTAGTGGCCGAACCGCGGTTTAGGGCCGGGCCCGCGGTCCGCTGTTCCAATGTGACGGCCCTAGCCCGCCCTACAAACTAGTCGGCGGTTTAGGGTCGGGCCTCGAGCCCGGCGGTCCCGGTTCGGGCTCGAACTGCCGGTTTAGGCCGAGCCCGGCGGTTCGCCTGTTCGCGCAGCGATTTTGTATCGATCCGCTCTCTCTCGTCCGAGCTCCGATTTTGATCCGCTTGCGCCACGAACTCGTATCGCGATATACTTCAACTCTTATGAAGGGTAAAATCTCCAATTCTATCTCAATTTTTCTGAAAATTCAATCAAATATGCAACAAGTATCAAAGTCCAAGATTTTAACAAACTTTTAAGTTTTAACTTTTAACTTTAAGTCTAAAGCTTAATAAACTTGTAAATATTTTTAAAGTTGTAAAATTTGTAAACTACTAAACTTGTAAATATTTTTAAATTTGTAAGTGATTTTTTTATGTTTGAACTTGTAAATACTTTGCATTTGTTAAAATACGATAAATATAAAATATGTGTCAACACTTTGCATTTTTAATAAATGATGAGTAAAATTACATAAATCCATTTATGACTTTTACATAGGGATGAAAAATAATAATAATAAAGGACTTGAGCTCAATTTAATTTCTAAAATTGAGTTGCCTACATATCCTCATAATCATGTATAATCAAAGTCCATGTAGTTCTTTTAATTTCTAAATGCTCTACTCCGCCTCCGCACCCGATTCGATCGATCCGCTTCGGTGAAGGCCTCGCCTTCGCCTCGCTACCATCTTCCCATTGTGGTTCTTGAGCTCTAAGGTCGGCCCTACACCAATCATCGAGCAACATTGTAGCTTCAATGTTCGCCGGCTTCATGTTGCTTCTTCTTTGATCAAGCATTAGTCCTCCAATGCTAAATGCTTGTTCAACGGATACGGTGGACGCCGGACGGCAAATAACTCCTTTGCCATGATTGAGAGGATTGGGTACCTCTCTTCTTCGACCACCACTTCAAGACATCGATCAAGGACCGCTATCTTCAACACCAAAGACAAAAGGAGTTTGCAAATATATATCTAATTCACTATTACCTTGTCCTCTGTGCCTTCGAATGTTCTATTTTGGTACATCAAGTCATTTGTTGCACCAAAGGATCAAACTCATTCATATCAAAAGGAAAATTAATTGAAGACATCATAGAAGAAGGAGTGGAGTTTGAATATCATCATCACTACCATATTTCGACCTATATTCTTGAAAAGACTTCTTAAATTCTTTTCAAGATTATATTTGATTTGATCTACATCCGGAGATCAAAATAAACTAATTCTCCTTCTATACTAGCACCTTGAAAATCCATTTGCCTAAAAGCATCATAATAAACATTAAGCATTCGACAAGTACCATCATATTTCCATTTAGATCTAAACACTTAGCAAGCAAAAAATTGTAGGTATCTCCTAAAATATTTTAGCCACTTTTGAACCATAAAATAAATTACACCACATAAAGATGGTTTACTAAAACAACTACGAAAAGACATGGCAATATGCATGCAATGTTCTAAAACCATAACGGAAGTGCAATAATAAACTCCCGATAATTGTTTCGTTGCACCATGAAATACCTTTAACAATCGATATAAATCCATGCAAGCATCCCAATGAGACTCATTAAGATGTAATTGAATAGATGTAAACTCTTTTCTAAAAAAATCACATAAATGACCCTTATATGAAATAGTACTATTAAGCATTTCATAAGTAGAATTCCAACGATGAGAAACATCCAATTTGAAACATGTATAAGCAATATTTTTTATACGACAATATTTTGCCATTTCTTCCCATAAGTTTTGAAGCATGCAAACATTTGATAGCATCTCTAATAGACTAACGGATTCTTGAAAATACTAAGTGCATCTTGAACACATAGATTTAAAATACGACAAACGATCTAGAATGAAAGTATTTTCCTTCAAAGAAGGTGCAGATGCTTCAATAAGTTGAGGAATACTAGCGTGTTTGTCAAGCATTATCAAACCAACGGAAAAATTTTATTAATCAAAGTATACTCATTTAACACACCAATTATAATATTAGCAATACCTAAAGCATTATGAGGCTCTTCAAACTCTCTAAAAGCAATTAAACGTTTTGCATAACCCATTTCAATCAATCCAATGACAAGTAATACCCATATAAGAATTCTTATTATAAGCATCCGTCCAAACGTCGCACAAATAGAAACTTTATGACCTAAACGAACCAAATATTTCTTTAAATCATGTTTTTTCCATGCATTGTCTCCTAATCTTCTTAAGCATAATACTTTACTAACTTTGCATGCATTAGACCAAGTCCTCTTTATAACATTCTTCATACGTAACTCTATCGGCATAATTAAAAGGGAGTTTTCCATAGCACAATATCTAGCCATCGATCTTCATATTTTCCTTATCAAATTTAAATAAAGTGGACGCACTCGCTGTAGAATATTGAGAAGGGTTTTAATTTGAGCTCGTCTGCTGATATTCCATACTCATGAGGACGAGAACCTCCATGTGCCTATTGAGCGCTCCGTAACCTCCTTTCTCGATCCATTTGTAGGTTTTCGCAATAGTTGCAATAAGCAACGATCTCTTTCGACCGTCGGGAAGAGGTGTCGCCAAGACTTCCACTTTTCTAAAGAAAATATAACAAGATATTGTAAGAACTATGAACATGAAATTAAAATTGTGAAACTAATTTGTAAGAAACGTAAAATTTACGCATCTAAAGTGCTTCACAAAACGCTTGACTTAAGTTCCTTTGATTTTGGTGGTTGTGGCGGCGTATTCGTCAAAGTCGCCATATTCTTCGCCGCCTTCGTTGCTTCTTCATCGCCGCCTTGGTCGCTCGAGCTCACGCCACCGAAATTGGGACTTCTTTCCATTCGATGCACCATTTCATAAAATCGAGCATCTTCTTCGCTTGTAACCTTCGCAACTCGCCTCGAGATTTCTCCTCCGCTAAGGCCCTTCGTGAACGCTGAGTTGGAATGTTTCCTCCTCACTGGAGCTCCTTCATCGCGGCCTTTCCCTTTCCCTTGTTTAATCGCTTAAAGAAAGACATGATGATTGATGAAGCCGAGAAAGTTTGAGAGTTTAGAATAAGAACGGAGATCGAGAGAGCTTGAGAACTTGAGAGATTGAGTTTGAGAGTGAGAACGAGAGCTCGAAAGCTTGAAAATTAGATGAAACGAGTGAATTAAGGTCGAGAAACGAGAGATTGAAGTGAGGATAGAGTTAGGACGATGGATATATTTATAGAGTGATTTTGGGGTGAAATTAGAATATAGCCGCTTTATAGCCGCTTTTAGCCGTTGGAACCACGGCTAGGCCGGACCACGGCTCCAACGGCCTAAAGCTCACGGTTCGCCTCGCCCGCGCCCGCGGTTCGGTTTAGGCCCGCGGTTCCAACGGCTATAACCGGACCCGCGGTTCCATAAAGCCCGCCGTTCGACGGCGGTTAACCGCTTGCCCGGCCGATTTTTGCCGAACCGAGCCCGCCCTCAGCCCCAGCTCACGGCCCGGCTCAGTTCGCTGATCGCCGGTCCGGCCCGAACTGTTGACTTTAGGGTCGGCCTAGGGCCGCCCATGTTCGAAAGCCCGCACGCCTAATAACAAGGAAAACGTGAAAGGCGGCACTCATTCATCCTCTCACTTTTTCTCTCATTTTCAAATTTCTCTACACTTTTCAAACCCCAACACTAAATCCTCCTCCCCAACCTCTCCCACACTCAAATAATCCTTCTAAGACCATAGGAAGATATTATTCATCATCCTCTTCCATCCTAATGGAGTGGAATATTTATTTTCAATTTTGGGTTTAAAACCCTAGTTTGCTCCCCATTTATTTTCGTGACTTTAGAGCCTCCAAATGCTCTTGAGTCGTGAATGAAAAATTTTTAGAATGATGTTCTAGGCCACCGTAAAAATTTCATAATTTTGGAGCATGTTTATATTTTTTGATTTATGTTTTATTTATTTTAAATATGTTAAAGCATGATTTTGTGAATATTATTTGATATTGTTTCTTGCTAATGTATTATAAGCATTTAGTATAAATATCATAATTTTCCGTAATACTTTTAAAAAACAACGTGAGTGTTGAGGCTTATTTAGGCCATGGTTTGATTTTTATTTTTGAAAATAGTTGAGATATGGTGTTTAAAATATGATGTGAACATCATATAAAATCTTAGAATTTTGAAACACATCTCCTATTTTATTTTATTTTGACCGATTATATTTATATACTTTTAGTATTGTTTGGTTTTGTTTGTTGAAAATAGTTGAGATATGGTGTTTAGGTATGATATGAACATCATACATTAACCTCGAATTTATTCAAACACCTCTCCTATTTTTTTATAAGAACCGTGGCTTATATATATATGTAGTCTTTTATTTGATTTTTATTGTTGAAAATAATAGGATGTGTAATATTATGAATATTGGTAAATGTTGGTGTTAATATTACATGCTATTACATATACAACCATATTGTGAAGGATTGAAATTTTGAATATGTATATATATATATATATATGTGAATACCGAAAATTAATGATGATGAAAAGCATGGGTTTAAATTTTAATGCATGATACTAAGTGATATTTCATGTTTAGTATATAGTATAAGCATAAAATAATTTTTGTGGAATTTATCAACACCAAAGCTTGTTGATTTGAATTGCCGAAAATTACAAAGATTTTAACCTATGGTTTAAAATTTTATATGATGATATTGAGTTGATAATTAAATTCTATAGTATGATAGAGTACAACATGATTTTATTGAATTTATCGATACGTATGCTAATTGTTGCTAATTATCAAAACGAATTAAATGGCTAAGTATGAGTTCGTTTCTAATGTTAAATGATGCTATGATGGTTAATTATAAACTTAGAATGAATGGTTGTGATTAGAGTGGACGAATGAAACACTTATGCACACTTACATAATGATTGTGTATTGCATTAGAAATTAGGTTTTCTAATGCTTACATAGTTTATGTTGTGTATGGTTTTGTCGATGTCAATGTTTATGTTTATGTTGAACCGACAAACCAAAACCCCAAACGTAAACAACATAATACTATATGAACGAGAATCCAAAAGAAATCGACCAATTTCGATAACTTAAGACGGAATAAACAAGAATCAAGTTAGATACTTAATTAGGGTTTTATTAATGAAAGGATACCCAAACGTGAGTTCCTACGTTAGAAAAACCAAGAGTCGAGCTACAACGTTAATATTCAATAACGATAACTCACTACGACATTAGTCGGGCGTAAACACAACTCGATAATGAATAACGATTATACGATATATGTAACCTCCAATGAAGTTAAGTTAAATAGACAATGTCGTAATGTGTAAGCAACCATTCGAACACACGATGTCGATCCTTATGTCTCAAAAGCCGAGTTAATATTCTCTGAGTACTCCATTTAGTCTTAAGTACTAATTACTTACATGACGACATATGTCCACTGATTTGTAAGTCAATATTCTCTTTAATTATCATGCTAATACGACAAGTCGTCAAGCATAACCTACTAGACGTAACTATAATTGTCAAGTCTAGTTAGTGGCTTGAGAATATCCTAATTTACCAATCATAATTTGATTACCGATAACCTATAACGAATAACGTTAAAACAAAACTAAGGTTAAGAGTCACAGATAGACTCGGATTATGTAATTCATAAACGAAGTTCACCTATGGACGACGAGGTAATATAGCCTCGACTGGGAATGTAAGATAATAGAAATTATCTTAAACAATCACATAAAATCATAAAGAAACCCTAATTGGGAACTTTAAAGTCGAATTTATAAACCACCATCGATTGATAGAAAGAACCTAAGAACGGCTATTTTCTTATGAAGGATTCGATCATGAAGTTGTCGAGGAAGGATACTCACCCCGCTCATTTAGAACCACTAAGCTTTGATTAGCAGTGGGCTTTCTTGAAACAAAATGATATGCATATCTCAAAGCATGATTTACAAAAGCTTTATGAAATATTATCACATGAATCGTTATCGACCGCCAAATGTTTATGTTTTGTTGTGATCCTATCCGAGATTGGTATATCAATGTGGTATGTGAACGTGTTGGTCCACCAACGCTAAAAAGGGTAACGATCGATCCGACTTAGTTGAGGACTAACTCGGATTGTGTACACGCGGATCGTGTGTTAAGGTTAGCTACCTCGATCGTCACGGCGACTATGTGTAGGTGGCCACCCATAGTGCGCGAATGGAATGAATGAATGAATGATCGATATGGAAACAACGTGAATGAAATAGTCGCCCGACACATTTGGAAAACGATAAAATATTTGATAGCATGAGTCTTTAACCAAAATCCTCATGCGCTATTGTGGCGCTAATAACCTTTGACAAAGAAAATGTTTTCGCAACGAGTCCATCGAGTACTTTTGTACTTAGCCCCGCATCTCGCTTTTGATGTGCAGTTGAGCAAGGATCGATGATGGGTGCGAGGTGGTGCGTAGTAGCAGCTATTTTGATGCTTAATTAGAAAGGTTTTGAACTGGGCATGCATCGCCATATGCATGTCCACACGCTTAATTCACGCCTAACTCGATATTATTAATGTTTTGATTATAACCGCTATTCTGCTTTGAATTGGAGGTCGACTGACTTTAAATTTCGCCTCGATTGGGTTATGTCAACCTGAACCCTTTCGACAAGTCCTTCTAGACTCGAGTTGGTATCGATTGTTTATCCCTTTAACCTATGCGTTATTAAGTAGTTGATTGGTTGATCGCCTTGATTAGCTATGTTTATTTCACCGCTTTATCATACCAAAGGACGATCCATATGATCCGTACTTCATCGAAAGTCGGGTCGCCACATGACCACTTGTCGAGATTGGAGAAGCCAATCGGGCGAGAAGATAAGAAGATTGGGATCAAGGAGAACTTCCTGCACGAGCACATCTTCGAGCATCATTGATCACACACCATGGTATGCCGATTTTGTAAATTACTTGGTGATTGAGTTTTACCCATCGCAGCCCTCATCAAGAAGAAGTTTCTCCACGATGTCAAGTTTTATTATGGGACGATCCCCATCTCTACCGCCCGATGTGCCAATGGTCCGACACGTACCGTGTTCCCTAAGGAGAACGGGAGAACATAATCCACGAGTGTCATAGTTCTTTAAATGGAGGATATTTTGCGCCGCAAAGATTTGCCACAATGGATTCTATCGCCTTCGATCTTCAAGGATCGCCGCCTTTATCAAGAGTTGTGATCGCTTGTCAAAGAATGGGGAACGCCACAAGAAAGCGCGAGATGCCACGTAAGATCATCATGGAAGTGGAACTATTCGACGATGGGGATCAACTTTACGGGTCCGCTTCCCATGTCTTGTGGTTACACGACATCTTACTAGCGTGGAGTATGTTTCCGATGGCAGAGGCGATTCCCACACCACGAACGACTCCAAGGTAGTGATCAAGTTTCTCCACAAGAATATTCTCGACTGATTGGAGTGCCGAGCGCTGATCGGATGGAGGATCGATTAATAACAAGTGGCTAGGCAATGTCCTAGCTAAGTATGGCGTGAAGCATAGAGTCACCTCCCCTATCATCCCGAAACGAATGGGCAAGCCGAGCTCGCCAACCGAGAAAAAGCAAATTTTAGAGAAATCGGTGTGAATAGGAAAGATTGGGCAAGCAATTGACGATGCTCTTTGGGCCACCGGATCGCTACAAAGCTCCCATCTGCCATTCCATATCAAATGGTATTTGGTAAATCTTGTCATTTACCGTTGAATTGGAGCACAAAGCATATTGGGCCACGAGGAGAATCAACATGGATTTCAAGGAGGCCGGTTTGATGAGAAGTGACCAATTGTTGGAGCTTGATGAGTGGAGGAATGAAGCTTTGAAAATTCCTGATATACAAGGAAAGAGCCGAAATTCCACGATCTTCACATCTGCTCCAACGGATTCTCACCGGTAATGAAGTTTTGCTTTACAATGCTCGACCAGATATTCTGGAAAGCTCAAGTCAAAATGGTCGGGTCAGATACTGCTTACCGTGCACATGCCAATGGAAGCCATGAACCGCTCGACCGAGTGGAAATATTTTCATGAACGGTACAAGACTCAAATCCTACTTCAAGTCACACTCACCGAGAAGTCAAGGTGACCAAGCTCAACGAACCATGATAAGAGGTACCACGAGCTAGCGACGATAATTCTAAGATCGGCTGGGAGGTAACCCAATGCTTTACATGCTTTTGTCTTTGTTGTTTTCGCTTTTGTTTTTGTCTGCTTTTCTTTGTTTGTGTCGGTCTTGTTGGTCTTTGTTAAGTCCCAAGGTTTTAATCGAAAAAAAAAAAAGCTACCTAGCGACCACACTCGCGATCGCGAAGTGTGGCCGAGAAATCGGCAAGAGCTATTTGCCAAAGAATGACACGCCAGCGACCACCGCGATCATGAGGCGTGGCCGCAAGCCATCAGCATAGTCTATTTGCGCTGAATGTCCGCGCTTAGTGACCGAGCTCGCGACCGCGAGCCCGGTCGCGAGGCGTGACCCGACCTGCACCCAAAACGCAACCCGTGTGTTTTTACATGTTTTTTAGCCCCCTTTCACTCATTTTTCACACACACACACGTTTTTTGCTGCACACACCCCTCTCAAACAGCCAACACCCTTTTTTCTCAAATCTCTCGTGTTTTTGACGTCAAATCCACTCAAGGTATGATACTTTTCCTTAAATCTTCATGGGTTTACGTTTTTGAGCATGAATTAGAATGGTTTTGTCCATTATTTTTACTTTTTATGGGTTTTTGAATATTTGTAGAACTAGGGTTTCTACTGTTAGATCTACTTGGTGTTTGAGCATGTTTGTTTCAATGTGAGGTCTATAGATACATATTATTGTGTTAATTTGCCTACATTGTTGATTTGGTTTGATTTGGGTTGAATTTTTTTTGAAAAATCTCTGTTTTTGCTGCTGTTCGCATGACCGCGATCATGAGCCCACCATGAAGCGCTCACAAGATGCCTTCATGGGTTGCGAAGGTCATTATGGGCGCTGAGTTCTTCATGACCGACTCGCGATTATGTAGTCTATTCGCGAGGCATGCCCAGATTCGTTTTTCAGTGTGTTTTTCAATGTGTATGCCTTTCCTCTCCCTTGTTTCACCTTGTTCAACTATATGTTAGTATAGGGAGATATTTTGCTATGTTCATGTTCGTGGATATTTATCATACCGGTCGACGTGTGTTTTGCTTTTTATCGATACGTACGCGTGCTAACTTTGATATATTTTCTTTAGGTACGATATGTCGCGCTCTCACGGCCACAAGAGAAAGGGCAATGAGGCCGCCTCCTCTTCACACGATGAGCCGCAGGATGCATTCGACCCCGAAACATTTGGGGTGCGATTGCCAACTCCTTCGTCAATGGAACGATGGCGGAGATTGGTGCAATTGAGGCAAAGGCACTCACGTTTTATGTGCATAGAGACGTGCCAGGCCATGGGAATAGCGAACGATGTTACATGGCTCACTGAGAGGTCCGGCCTATATTCGGTTATTACGGCCAATTATCTGACCTACCGGATCCTCATGCTGGAATTTCTTTCAACCGTCCGCGTACACAAGTCGAATGGGACACCAGACTATCTTACTTTCCACCGGGCACGAACCCCGCGAGCTATCGCGGATGAGCTCAATGACATCATAAATGGCCATCAAGAGGCCAATACATCGAGATTTAGAGGCCGCACCATCGGATGTGGCTCACCGCCGCCACCTCTCTCGAGCGTAATCCATATTATGACGCCTGTGGCAAAGCCGCCGCCTCCGAATCCAAATGATCGATACTTTCACCGCCTCACCTTCACCATCCATGGTCGCAATAATGCCGCACGGTCCTCTCACGTGATATGAGCCTATCGATCGCGGGCGGCATCGAACAAGAAGATGCATGCCGCTTGTTTTTGCGCAACACTTTCGATGCAAGCCGAGGTTTCGGGAATGCCAGATATGCATGGGGGTTTGTTACCCCATTGCCGATTTCTTCTGGGTGACGGCACGCGAGAGTCCTATCTCTCAAGACATTTTCCCGACAAACCTTGCCTATATGTCCAGACATTCTCAAGAGCACCCCACACGCTACCTATGGTCGCTATATGACAAGCACGGCCATCTGTTTTCTTCACCGCCCAACATGGATATCACCATTGAGTGCCTTTAGCCACCACAGCCAATCGAACTTGAGCTCGTGTCTTCACATTTCATGGGTTCGGCGCTGAATCGCAAGGCGACATCGAGGATAGCGGCATGAGGAGGAAGCTGAGCAGGAGGAGCAAGCCGAGCCGGAAGTGGCTCCCAAGACAAAAGATATCGCACCCGCCACCCGCTTGAGGCGACCCGGATTATATGAGCGCACGGATCGCTTAGATGGTCGACTTGACCACATCGACGGGCGCTTACATCCATCTCGCCTAGTAGCAGCCAAATTTGAGCAACACCAGCCATCCTCGCCCAACACCAAGCACATCAGAAAACCAACGCGGATGATGGAGATGATGCAGCGTTGGGATCAATGGCGAGGATTCTATCCGCCGCCGAGTAGCGTGGCATACGAGGTAAGGTCTATCTACCAATTATTTTTTTCGCAAACCTTATCGCTTCCATTTCCACATGTTTACAATAAGTTTGTGTGGTGGACGAGTTTGGTTGGTTGAGAGTCCTGCTTATGTTTTTTTATGTCTTGTAAAGTTGTTATGCTTTGGGGCTTTTGTCGTGTCTTTGTTTTGTTGTGTCGCCGATCAACGAGTTAAGTGAAATGTGTTAATACATGTTGCCAATGATGATAGAAATTTTCTCAAAATATTGTTTATAGTGCACATGATGTGTTAGGAAACTAAGCACGAATGGCTCGAGATTGCTTAGCTTGTTATTTTTCACCATTTGCTTAAACCGTGAGATTTGAGCTTCACTGTATAAACATCCTGATACGCTTGTCAATTGTGTGATATCGCATGTATTTATCTTCTAGAACTTGTCGTTTTTCTGTGTCAAGGCTGCAATATGTGTGTCGAATATGGAAAGGATAAAAGGCCATCTTTGTTAACCTCATATTTACCCAAACACTAACCCAATGATATATACCGTTTGTCACCCTCTTTGAGCTTTTATTAGACTATATTTTTTTGATTAACCGGATGATAGGAGGTGAGGATGGATATGGGATCAAAAGGAGATGTGTTTTATATTCTAAGTGGGATAAAAGATGGAGAGAGAAGAAGGCACCGTAAAAAAAAAGAATAAGCCCTATAAGCTCCTCTATTACAAAGCCAAGAAAAGAAAAAATTCAGTGAATAATGTGAGCATAAAGGGATTTTGTTATTAAAGTATAAGGTACCTTATGTGCATAAACGTTGATTTAGCATGTTAGAAAGAAAATGGGAAATTGACAAAGTCCATATGCGTTTGAATGAATGAATGGAGATGCTTGGAATTATTTTTGAGTCACTTAGCCATATGATCCTACCTTAACCAATGTGCCTACATTACAACCTATAAAAAGCCCTTTTTGATCCTAATTTGAATACATTTGACGTGGTGGAGATATTAGAGAAATGGCAAGCCTATGGTAAGATTTTGCATTGCATTGATTTTTGAGTGTATACATGTCCCTTATTTCTTTATGAGTTGAGTGTACTCTATATTTTACGCACATGCCGCTGCGAGGGTGAAATTGAACGAGATTTTGCTTTCAAGAGTCAGTACATTGTCGAGTTGACTAATGTTGTCATGTGCGCTAATAATTTTTGAGCTTTGAGATATTTCGAGGCTTGATTGTGTTAATCATCTTGCCGACGCCGCTGATCTCTCGTTGTGTCCTTTCTTTCGCTCGCTTTGTTTGAGGACAAAAAAGGCTTTAAGTTTGGGGTTCGATAAACGGGCATTTTACACGCTTATTGTTGATATTTAAAGATGATTTTAGATCAATTATGTGCGCTTACGCCTCGATCTCAATGCTTTTACATATTCTGGAAGACATCGCCTGGGTTCCGCTTTGATGTTTTGTGGGCTTATAAGTTGAAAATCAAGCATGGAACGAGGAACCAGCAAACGAAGGTCGAAAGAGGGCTCAGCGATCGCCAGAGCTCGCTAGCTCGGGCGCGAGCCCCATCTCGGCGCTGAATCGAGCTCGCGACCTTCCTAGCGATCGCCAGGTAGGTCGCGAGGTAACGCATGACGCCGCCACACCAACGATCGCAAGACCGCCTCGCGAGCGCCACCTTTGAAAAGAGCTATCGCCGATTTTCGCGACCACACCTAGCGGTCGCGAACCGTATGCCAAGCCCCAAAGCGCGCACTTTCCGCCGAGAGCCCGAGAACACCGAGCGAGAGAGATGCCTAGCGACCGAAGTCATGATCATGAGCCCGGTCGCAAGAGAGGCGGCCGACGCGAAATTGTGGTTTTTCCCAATCTATAACAGGCATTACCTCCTCACACCCCAACTTTTGGCTGCGCGATTTCAGACCTTTTTACCTCAGTTTTTCAATATTTTTCACATCTTTTCACATTAGTTTCGATTTAGATTAATTCTAGCTTTAGTTTTACATTGTTCTAAGTTAGTTTTACACATTGTCGACGCTTCCGAACGCTTTTGTCCGAACAATTTCAATGTTTTCCTGTCACCGAGGTTGGGATTTGAACCCAACGATTGTTCTTCCGACGCCACACTACGGGTTTTATCTATATAATTTCGCTTTTATGATTTTCTCGTATTTTATTCCGTTAATTATGTCTAGCTAATTTCGCTCTAATCCTAGGATTTGTGCATCCCTGTGGTTAGTATTTCTTTTCGATATCTCTTCGAGTATTTATCGCTTATGCTTATTTTGAAGTTGTTATCTTTTGCTTTGATTTAACATCCAAGCCCTAAAACCCGATAAACCAAATCAGGTTTCGATAATGATGAATTATTGTCGAGTTAGATTCGTGTTTTCGGTGTTACAAACCATGTGGATACGATACTCGCTTACCTTATACTTGCATGCTTTGTGTTAGAAAAGTGAGCGATCACTATGACCACGCAATAACACGTGTTAGCACTATAACGTGCTCATTTTAATTAAACTTGATCAACATATTCAAACATAACAAAAATCTTTCCAAACTTTAAACTAAGCCATTATTCATATTAGCGAGCTCACCCATGTACTCAGTTTCATTCAACGAATGTTGGAACCCGTAAAACAAGTAAATATCATAATATGTCATATTTCAGGTTCACTATCCGCACATGCTTCGAAAAATACCATAAATTCACGTTAGCACTTAAACATGTCCAAAATTACATAAATGAAAGCAAATTATACATATAATTTACGGTTCTTAATTCTACGTCATTATTCAAAATGACTTAGCGTAGACATTTTTCAAACTTTGTGTGAAAATCTAATAAATTCCTATTATATATTATAATTTTTCATGAGTTTAGATATATAATCACATTCATCAAAATAAAATCGAAAAGCTCTTCCCTACAACTTAAGGTTTTTAAAAAATTGAAAAAATTTAGCAAAATAATTCAAAAATTTCTTGTAAAATCATATCATGAGCTATATTAATCAAGGATCTCCAGCTTATTTTGGCCTTATAAGCTAAGCTGGTAGTTTCTTGCATTACTGGTCTTTTGGTGATCAGGAAGAAACAAGTGCTTTAACTGAATCAGTTTGTGCAGAACATATGTAATTGTATGTTCTGCACATATGTCAATTGACAAAAAATCTTATTGAAAAGGCACATATGTCAACTGTCATCAAATTTAATCGAACAGCAATAGGAACAATGGAGCAAGTAAAACGTGTTCGGTTGGATTTTAGGAATGCTTGCCACGTGACATAAGTGATGTCGGCAAACTTATGTGGTCATTTGTGGCTTTTCATACACAGCTTGATGGAGTCTTTGTTCCGTTTGGTGGGTTCTTCTCGATGCCACCTGAGACAAAAAGTCCCTTGAGCAACGCACGCCAATATGCGGCCCCTTGTCACCTATGCAATGACAAGTACGAACAGATCTTATTGTGAGCTAACAAATGTGACGACGACGCAGAAGACGGAGGATCGCCAAAATGGAGGCATGGACAAGGAGCGGCTCCGATTAAGGCTTCAAAGCGGAGGGGTACATGAATGAACCGAAACACACCGGAATGAGAGGGATTTCGAGAATATGCAGGTATGGTACAACATATTGAGGAGAGCTTAAAGGATTTGATATGTGTTATTCATACCAACAAGATGCATCTTCTTTCTCGGGAGTCCATCTTATGAAAACTCTAAAGTTAAGTTGCTTGGCTTGGAGCAATTATGGATTGGTGACCCCGAGAAGTTTTCTCGGAGTGTGTGAGTGAAGACAAAGACATCGAAAAGACTCGTGTTGGCCTCATGGGTCACCACAATCCGAAGTCGGTCGTTACAACAAATGCAATGGAAGAACTCTATGTTTCAATCTTTTCATGTGACAGATAAATAATAAATTTTCAAACACATGCATAGTTCGTTTACATTTACACTGAAACAGAAATTTTCTTTAGAATAGGCAGCAGAGATTAGTTTGTTTTTTTCCTTTCACTTTAGGGTCTGTGTTTAGATGACTAGTTAAGAGTACATGGGAACAGCAATTGTATGTATGATCAAAGCAAAACGCATAGTATAAAGAGGATTCAAGAAAATCGAATTTGTCATAACTCCACTTTCTACTTCAAATTTTCATAATTGAAACCATCATTATGTCTTTTAAGTCCTTTTTACCAGTTCTTCTGAATTTTGAATTCTTAAATTGTAGTTGAAAATACAGACTTTTATTAAGTTATATTTTTATACACTTACTACTAATCATATATGTTTTTTCGAGAAACTTCTCGACATTAATTGATACAAACAACATGGTAAAAAAATGATAAGCTACTATATAGATTAAAAGAAATGAAATGTAAAATGCACTTGTCAAATTTTATTTATTATTAGGCATTCATTTGAAGTGCTAGAACTCTTTGCTGCTACTAATAATTATAGAATCAACTAATAAAATATCTATTTTATTAAAATAATAACAATAATATGGATTTTCTAAAATCCCACCAGAGATATATGATTGGTTATTTGGTTCCCATGCATCAGTTATGCATGTTAGTTAATTCGTTTGGTATTTTCATATTAGTTAAAAGATCAACTTTATCTATTTTAATAAAATAATAACAATAATATGGATTTGCTAAAACCCACCAGAGAGATATGATTGGTTATTTGGTTCCGACATATCAATCATAGACCATTGAGTTTGTACACATTGAACTCTGTCTCTTCGTCATCTTAGTTGTTTCCAACCATTATAACACTACAAAAAATATAACAATGACGGAAAATCCGTCAGAAACATCAAAATCCGTCAGAAACAGATTATGACGGATCGTAGACGGATTTATACCGCCTCTAAAAGCCTCGCAGTTACGCAGACAACGACGGTAAAACTTCCGCCGCAAAATTTTGAACGGACTTGCACGGAAATCTCCGCCGCTGAAAGATTAGTCGTTTGACTCGCCGCTTATTACGTTGAATTAACGACGGAAAAGCCCGTCGTTACTTACGGCGTAATTGTTTCCGCCGCTAAATTATTTGGGCAATTCCGTCAGAGATCCATCGCAATAACGACGGACTTTTTACGCCGCTATATATTTCCGTCAGAATTGAGTCTCGCATCCGCCGCAAAATCTATTCGCTTTTCCGTCAGAACTGTCGCAGATAACGACGAAATTTTTCCGCCGCTAAAAGTCCGTCAGAGATCCGCCGTTGTTACACCACGACAAATTAGGTTGTGTTCCGCCTCGTAACCGCCGCAGCTCCGACTTAATTCCGCCTCTATTCCGCCGCTATACTTAAAATAATTCGACACCCGGCCAGATTAGGTTTTACCCGTGTTTTTACCCGCTCAATACATCCACAATCATCACAAATCCATCCACAATCATCACAAATCCAAATCCAACAACATCCACAATCATCACAAATCCATCCACAATCCATCCAAATCACAATCAAAATCATCACAAATCCACAATCCAAATCACAAATCCACAATCATCCACAATCCATCCACAATTATTCAATACATCCACAACTGATAATTCACAACAACTATTCGACACGGAGTTATAAATCCAAATCTAAATCCAATTCAACAATTCAACAATCCAAATCCAACAACAACAATTCAACATATCCATAAATGAAGTAAAACGAAAGATAGGAATCAAGATGGTGGAGGGTGGTCGAGGTACAAGATCGCCACTCGAGCCCGATAAGAATTGCCGAATGCCTCTGCTGAGCTTCTAACCGAGCTTGAAGACGCTGAAGCATCCGTGCATGCTCACTGCTGTGCTTCAATCTCGCCTCGCCTCGCTTCACGCCTCTTTCTCCACCGTAGTTGCTCACCATCCGCTCTCTCTAACCGCATCCGCTCCTCCATCTCCGCTAACTGCCTCGATATCCGTGAGACTCCATACGAGATGTCGCAGAGCCGAACTAAAGTCGCCTCCATGAATGTACGTGAGAGAGAACCAAGACCAAACAATCTCTTTTTCTTCGATGCGGCGCCCGAGGATACCCTTGAGGATCCGAGTCCTATCTACTGGCTCTCATCTCGCTACCGGCTCGAGTCAAAATCAACTGGTCCTCCACCGCTCCCCGATTTGCAAGAAATCGCTTAAGTTTCCAAATAGAAGTTATTTTTACATCATTACCATATTTAATATTTAATCTACTTACCGCGATGCTACGAGCCTTCCCATCTCAGATAACTTCCATCGGAGCGACATGATATTTCTCGAAAACATCCCACCGACCTCGTAAATATGGACTCCACGCTCGCCTATTCATTCATTCAAACATTATTAATGTACACGTAGGTAAATGATAATAAGTATTTGTGTGCATATAATAGAGGTACATAAATACTTAAAAATAAGAAAATTAAACAAGCTTCATTAATGATGTTTTAATCCAATTAGTTTGTATGCCTAATAACTTAGCAATTAATGATTATGATATATGTGAGGCGGAAAGAAGAACAACATTAAAACCTAAATTGAATTCAAAACTAAATACTTACAATGCCGGTAGATAATCTAAAGCACATCCGAGCCACCCCGTGCTTAACGATCCCCGCCCCTCACCATCCGCTCGTCATCCTACTCCTCCTAGCTTTTTCCGCCTTTAGTCCGCACCTCAAGTCGATTCCAATAATCCCGCCACGCAGCCAATCCGATCCGGGAATGAATGGAGGTGGCGCCGTCACCAGGCTCTCGATCTTATGAATAAGATCCTTATATCTCACCGCCTTTTGGTACCATGCACGGTAGACTACTTCAAGAGACAAAGCGCCGATCCCACAGTAAATAATTGAAAGCATAAATTTGAAAATGATACATTTGAACCTTATTGTCTTTGGATTTATTTTGGTCAATTATTTTAGTCAAAATTAATTATAGTCATAAACCATAAACCCAACACCATAAAATTAAAATTTATATCCACTATCATAATATTAGGTAGACCTACTCACTACACCATAAACCCAACACCAATTAGAAAAGTTATATATATATATATATATATATATATATATATATATATATATAGTCATATTCAAATAAAACCATTATCGAACAATCTATAACTAGTAACAAAAGAGTAAATATAAGTGTTACAAACTTATCAACCTTAAACATCAATTGTGTGAGTGGCATTAATTGCTAAATATCATTATCAACAAGGAGACAAACTTATTGAACCTTAAACATCATTTTCAACATAAGGATATAAATATTATCAAATTAACTATCACTTAGTCTGAAATAAACCAATATACTTGAATGTAAATCAATAATACCTGGAAGTCTTGAAAATACACCCGCCCGATCCTCGTGGACCAATTTCCAACCGAAACCCCGATGGTTCATGACCTTCGAACGACTCAAGAATCACATGTGCAACATCATGCGATGGACATAAAATCCTACAATCGAGTTAAAAATAATATACATTATATTCAAATAAGTACAATTGAGTTAAAATAATCTAATTAAACTATAGGTACCCATTCACAATAGTCAAGGTCTTCTTCCCCATCGCCCCGATCCGCACCCACCGCTGACCCTCTCCTCCACCTATCGTAAGTCCTCCCACCGAGGCGCCAACCCTTCATCCGAGGAGGTAGATGCGTAAATATTCCTATGATCACTAGACCGACTCTACCTCGCCCCGACTCGCCATCCGAAAATAGATTTGGCACGCTACTTTAATAATTTTTATTCTTCAAAAGTTATCAATCAGGCTCAATTTGGTTTCATAGCTATTTGTTTAAACATTGTCATTGGAAAAGTTACATCTACAATATCTTTCAAGGTAATTTTGTTTCTTTTCCTATAAAGCTTTTGACAATAGGATTCATTGAAATGTGTTGTATTGCGAGAAGTGCATCACCGCAACAAAGATAATTCGACCCTATTCATCTCCATCATAATCATCATCATTCAATGTATTATCATTTTTCGATTCCGATAATTCATATGAATCGATTCGACAATTCATCATCTTCGATCGATTCGCCATCCGCTTCTTCTATGTCTATCAAAGTGTCGCGGGATGAACTCGTGTCATGTCATCATCAACCACTACACTTGTAATTAAAGGCATTTCATCCTCTCGAAATGGCGGAGGTACTATCGAACTAGATGATTCATCCGAGACTTCCACATTAGCTCTCACTTTAATGTTGCATACATCCCACCAACTTTGTAGATTGTTTTAAACTCTGATAAGGACAATAGTATACTTGAACGGCTTGTGTGGCAAGGACAAACGGTTCATACTTATTATACCTTCGCCTATAATTCACGTAAACCAATTTGTATTCGTGGATGCACCGATGTCCCCAATCGTGATGGATCAAATCACTCGATCTAAACATTGTTACGGTCTTCATAGGTAGCCCATGGTATTCCAACTCACAAACCTCCAAGAATCGCCCATAAAATCGAGTTCATTCTTGTCCGCACCATAAGTTTCACCTTTAATGCACACACCATCGCTCATGGTGGCTCTTGTGTCCCATGCTCTAACGTGTGAAATTTATACCCATTTATGTAGTACCGATACGCCTTAATCATCGAGAAGGCCCTTTGCTAAATCCAATATGAATGGATTGACGACATTGTTGGTATGGTCTTTGACCTAAATCCAACAAATCAATAAACATCTATCAACTGACCGATTAAATATTACAAAAGTTCGTTAATGGGATTATATACTCACATATGTATCAAACCAATGTGAGAAGTTTCACGATTTTCAATCTCGTAGAGTGAGATCCGTGGATGTAATCTTTTCAAGAAATCGATAAACAAACTTCAAAACAAATAGTTATAATTAGTATTTAAATAGTTATACTAATTGAAAGTTATACAACGGAAATTATAAATACTTACTTTAAATAGTTCTCCAAACTTCAACGCAATTCAATAGCACATATAATCGAGCAAAGATCATACTCACTCGAATCTAGATATCTCTTCGACATTTTTCCAAAAAGGCGCCCACCTTGCTTGAATATTGAAAGCATATCCGGAAGTCTTCATGCCTAATATCTCCCCAACATTATAATTACGAGGCACATTCTTATGTTTCGCTCTTACGTGACCTCAAAATAATAAGAATGTAATGTTGATGCTTCTTCTACTAAGCACGCATTGCAAATAGAACCTCCACTGAGCTTTATTTCTCACGTTGTTTTTCAACTTACGTAAGTATCTATCAATGTATATAAAAAGATTAATAGTTATATGTGTATATTTATACATATGGACAACAATTGTTAAAGTGGCTGCTTTACCTTTCGAATGGATACATCCATCGGTATTGAATGGGTCCGCAATACGAGCTTCATCTCGCTAGATGGACCGGTAGATGTTCCATTGAATTGAAGAAACTAGAGGAATATACGCCGAGCAGCATAAACGATCGAATATTTTCAAGTTTGCACATGTCCTCAAGTTTGATGTTTCGAGAGGTCAAATCTTTGAAAATAAACTTAATTCGCTATCGCTTCCAAACATTAGTGGGAGAAGTTCTAAATGCAATCGAGTATACGTTGCGATAAAAACATGGCAATGTGACTCTTCATCCCAAACATCTTCAATTTGGTCATGTCTACACATCCGCCCATATTTGAGACATACCCGTCTGAAATCTAAGACCTTTCACCCATTCGCACAAGACTTTTTCTCATGTTTGTCAAGTGTGTAAGAAGCTTTTGATACTTGCCTCGTCGACTCATTCATCTTCAACTCGTCTATTGCAAGACAAATTAAGTTCTTCTCTCGATTTGCTCGTATCTTCGCCTTACCCGAATATTCATCATGTTGTTGAACACATTATCAAATACATTCTCTCTATGTGCATGACATCCAAATTATGTCGAATCAAAAGAGAACTCCAAAGACGGTAAATCCCGTAATATACTCCGCTTCCTCCAACCACTACCAAAATATTTGGAAATACTACTATTTATTGATCACTACCCATTTCACCACCTTCACTAGTCTCATTCCTTCAATCCTAGATAATAGTTCTTATCCCGATAGCGCTTCAGTGGACTACTAGTAATCACCGTATTCTTTCTCGAATCCTCTTCTATCCCTTCCGAATTGGTGATCGGATTTAAAACTTCGATGATTATCAAACCATGACTGCTACCACTTTTGGTAAAGTAAACGCTTCAAGATCCTCCATGCAATGTGGACAAGCTAACCTTCCAAATTGCATCCATCCGCACAACATAGAGTACGCAGAAAGTCACTAATTGTCCAAAGCAATGCAAAGACGATCCGAAAATTTTGTTTCAATGAGACATCATAGGTAAGGACACCGCTTCCCACAAATCTACTAACTCGAAATTAATGGTTGCAAGAACACATCAATCTTTTCTTTTCGATTACGTGGCCTCGCACTAGAATTGTGAGAAACATATATTGTTCCTTCATACACATCCATGGAGGAAGATTATAAGGAGTAACTATAACAGCCATGAAGAATATTGTTGTCCTGATTGACCAAAAGGTTGGAAACCATCACCGAAAGACCCAATCTAACATTACGAATCTCGATTCAAACAAAGGAAACTTCATGTTCAAATGCTTCCATGCAGTGTGTTCACGGATGGCGATGACCCCATCATCACGACGATGCATGCCAACGATATTCTCCGTCAGTAGCCTCGATGCATACAACCTCTCAGAGTCGAGGAGTAAGAGGAAAATAATACATCTTCTTACATGGAATTTGTGATTTCTTTCGAGTTTCGTATGCTCGATTATTGCTCTCAAACGTGGATGCTCACAAACTTTACATCTCGTCAATTTCAATCTTGTCGCCAAGAATCATGCAATTATATGGACAACAATCTATCTTGTGCATGTGTAATCCCATGCCACGCAACAATTTCTTCGTCGGTGTAGAAGTCATCAGTACAAGATTACCATCCGATTTGTCTCTTTCATGAGTTTCGTTATTTGATCAAAACCTTTCTCGATATATTATTCTCGCCTTTCCAACTCGTAAGTCGAGCCACAACAGCATAATTGTGAATGGTTTGAGCAACCCGCCACAACGGTTTATCGACGTGCCCAACATGTCGTAAAATTTTCGTGCCTCAAGATTTGGTTCCTCTTCAGCTCGGCAAAGTTAAACCGAGGACCAGAAGATCCATTACCATCGTCTCGACACGCACTTGATTGAGGTTCGGTGATACCGCATCGCCGGATCTATACTCACATTTGTCTCCCTCGAAAGATCCAGTGTTATAATTTGAACAACCAAATTTTGAAACGTGATATCGCACGGTATCTCAGACTTGATAAGGTATATTATCGCACTTCTTACAAGGACACTTGATCTTTTCCCCATCCATGAATGATAGTTGATTACTAGCAAACTCAATGAAGTTTTCAAGTCCGCGAAGAAAATCATGATTTAATCCACCACGAGTACTAAAACGCTTATACATCCATTCACGATTCTGACTCATCACGAGGAAGTGGAAATGGGATTCTGGAAGTGAGAGGCAAATGTTCCTGTCATGGGGAAATGGGATTCTGGAAGTGAGAAGCAAATCTTGGGAGATGAATGTTCGCAAATGTGGGAGATGAAGTGAGAGGCAAATGTTCGAGTACCAACTACTAAGCCCGACTTTAATTTGGTTAATGATTTGGAAGTACATTTGGTTAATGATTTGGAAGTACATTTGTAAGAGGAGAGAATTTAGGTGAGAGAGATGCCGATAACTCTATTTATTGGTAAATAGAGGTATGCGGCATAATTTTCTAATGTTTGGTTATGTTAGATAATATTTAGATGCAAAAGACAAGATACTCATATTCAGATCCAAGTCTATTTCACGCTTCATAACAAAAAGGTTCTCACGTTATAGAAATAGAAATGCACGAGACATATACTATATAAAAAGTAACACGGATGCATGTCAACATGAAACTAATTTGTCGAGGTATAAAATCGATGCATAACAGAATCATCAACAGAAACATGATTAGTTTATTTCTCTTGATAGAATAGCAATCACAAAATCTCTCCCAACCCCTTCACGTGGGACATGTGATGTAATGATCACAACATTAATATATATAGCAATACATATAAATATTAATGGTGTGATCACTTACATCACATGTGAAGGGTTAGGAGAGGAATTTTTTGTGATTGCTACTCTTTTATCAAAGAGAAATAAGACTAATCATGTGTGAACTTTTTCTATTTGGGAATATGCAAAAAGTAATTCATTTGTTGTTGACATCAAATCATGCAACATTTCTTATTTGGGAATATGCAAAAAGTAATTCTATTAGCGAAGGAAGAAAAAAAGCGCTCGATTACACAATCATGCAAGATTTCTTATTGCATCCCTGACGCAAGCGCTGACGTGTGCAAAAAAAGTGAACAAGCTATCAATTTTTTCATGAATATTTTCAATTAATGTTTATATATAAATTATACAATTCTCTTGATTACGCTCTCTTTATGCTAAATTTTCAATTCCCTTAACACGTGTATTAATTATAATGAAGATGCAATTTAAATTGACTCCCATACCAAACTTTCATTCTAAAATGAAAACCGCCTCAAAATTTCCGCACTAATCGAACCGCATAAGAATAATTCCTACCTATCCCATGTCAAAATGGTAGATGAAAGCTTTTATAACAATATATAGCTTAAAATATAAATTAAAATCCATACATTATAAACAATAAAATTATAATCATAACTTAATGTAATTCTTTATAAACAATAAAATTATATTTATAAAGACCAATTTATTCCATACATTAAAATCCAACATACTCATTAAATAACCAAGTATAAATTTTAAGGGCACCTAAAATCCAATATACTCATTAAATAACCAAGTAAATCTAATATATATACCAATACATATATACTAATATACCAATATACCAATACATACCAATATATACCAATACATATATACTAATATATCAATACATACCAATATATTAATACTTATATATATACCAATATATACATATATATATACCAATACATACATAAACATACATACTAATAATGTACCAATACATACATAATGTACCAATAATGTACCAATACATACATAAACATAATGTACCAATAACGTACTAATACATACATAAACATAATGTATTAATATATACATATATACATATATACAAATACATACATAAATATAAATTTTAAATAGATATATATATATATATGATATATGCATGTGTGATATATATGTGTATATACATGGGTGTTGAATGAATTAATAATTGGGCATGGGCATGGGTCTGGCAGGCAGGCTTACGGCGACGGCATAGTATGGAGACGGAGGCGACGCGACGGCGGGGCGAGGGTCAACAAGGTAATTAGGTAATGGGGAATCAAAGCAGAACGAATGAATTTGGGAAGAAGACGCGATGAAATAATATTTCTTAGCGCGGATTAGCGACGAAAAATATCCGTCGTTAAATTTAAAACCTCTAGCGACGCACTCACGACGGAAAACGTTAACGACGGACATAATCCGTCGTTAAAATATGTTCAAAATTGAAAATGGAAAATCCGTTATTTATAACGACGAATAAACCGTCGTTAAGTTTACGACGGACCAACGACTATAATATCCGCCGTTGTAATTCTTGGCGTAAAAAATTAAAAATTATTAGTAACGACGGAATAAATTCGTCGAAAATTATTTAGAATAAATAAAACTAAAATAAAATTAACGATTTAAAAGTATCCGTCGTTAATATTAATTAAAATAAATATTAAAACATCCGTTATTTTACTTACGGATCGACGCTTATTTAAATTTTAAAATAAAAATAAAAATCCTTAATTTAACGACGGATTATGTCCGTCGTTAAATTAACGACGGATTAACGACTTAACGTGACGCCGTTATATGTTCGCGTGAAATAGGCCCGCCAAATTCCGCCTTAAATACGCCTCAAACCGTCGTTAATTTATGCCGCCGTTATTCCGTCACCGAATGACGACCCGAATTTTAGACGTTGCTAATCCGTCATTGTCGCACGTTTTTTGTAGTGTAATATTTCGCAAATAAAAATATCATCGAATTATTTTTTATTTACAGCAAAGACTAATGGGCATAGAGTATCCCTACCATTTATTTGTTTTTCAGAAAATTGATCGGCTTCAAGAATTGAATGTTGTGTGCTAGAAAAGTACATTTACATTGTTACTCTTGGGGCTGCTGGTCTCGCCATTCTGAGATGCTAACAATCCTAACTAACAACTCTAACATAAAACTAAAACAAAAACAAAAATATTATTTTAATTATTTCATTATTTTCTGCACATAATCCCTTTTGTCAGTTGTACGCTGAGACACTTTCAGATAGCACTTTCAATGCTAACATTCACAGGGTCAGAATCTTGATTCTTTTCCCACTATTTTCCATTTTCTATTTCTATTTCACTCTCTTATTTTATTATACCCCTACACATATTAATATATATAGGTATGGTTCATGTGAGAATGAAAATAAGTGTAATAAATAAGAATAAACTAAATCACTGATTTTAGTAAATCAATAGACATGATTTAACTCAAACGTAACAAAAAGTAAATAAATACAATATATGTACAGAACAAATAATCATATAAACTGGCAATAATTTATTAAATTTTAGTATATATACACTGAATAAACTAAATATGCTATGAGAATATTCCAGCCTTCAAGTCCTACTATAATTTCATTATTTTAATAATATTTATTATAAAACAAAATTATTATGATATAATGAATTTTAATTAATCGATTGCAAAAAATGAAATGAAAAAAATATGTATCTTAATTTCGGAATAATCAATCCTAATAAATGTTTTTTAACTAAAAATAAATATAAAAACTTTATATATTAAATCTTTATAAAAACCTTAGTTAATATATTGAAATTGAAGTATACAATGAATAATAATAAATAAATAAAAATTGATGAAGTGACACATAATAAGACACCAAAGTTAGGATAGAGGATATCATGTACAAACGACCATGCAATTTTACAATCATGTCCATAAATAATTATGTTGTAATGCAACTCACAATCTTCGGTCTATTAGGATAGATTGTCGGACTATTAGGTTCTAACCATTCAAATTGATATTTTTGGGTTAAAATTTAAACATTGTATCAATCGAGCCAGATAGTTTTAAATAAATATATATATATATATATATAGAGCCGGCTATTATATACCATCCAAGTTAAGGAATGTCAAATTATACCACCAACATAAAAATATCAAATTATAATAGTTATTTACCTATGGGACTATTATCACCAAATAAGACTAATAGTGCTTATAATTGACATTCCTTAACTTGGATACTATATATATATATTTTCACTATATATTATATCAATTAAGATATGGCAATATGAGTACCATCAAGATTAAGTGATAATTATGAGTAAAGGAAATGAGATGGTCTTGTGTGTGTGAATGTGGCTGTAATACTTCGATCGTCTAAAACCGATTTAAAATTAATTAGATCATTAATTAGGATTTTTGCATCAATTATTAAAAAATAAGGAAAAAACTTACATTTTCATCCCATCATGACCGATCAAAAAGGACAAGAAAATAAAGAAGAGTGTTTTATTGTTTGGACCACATGTTTTATAATAATTTAAAAACCTTTTATTTTTCTCAATTAAAATGGAACAACATCACCAATTTCCTGCTATTGTTGACCGAAAGTTATGGAGAAAAAGGTACAATGAAAAGAATGAAACAACATCACCAATTTCCTACTATTGTTGACCGAAAATCACTTAAGGAAAAGGTAAAGAAATGAATTTTTTTTTGTCCACACAATCACACTTAAGTCTTAGTCTCGAAGACTTCAAACAAACAAATCATCCTTGACCGTGAGGTAGGAGGGAAAAAAAGGGCGGGAAAGTTCTTCAAAATTTTGAAGAACAAATCCAATTTCTCGATGATTCTTCGACATCTCGACAAATCGAAATCGATTAAAAGGTTGGAAATCTCCTAACCTTTATATAAATGCAAGAAAATAAAAATTTACAATTTAATTTGAGCATGATGAAAACTTCGATTATTTTGGAGAAATTTTGAAGAATTGTTCAAATATTTTATGTTCATGATTTAATATTGGTTATATGTTATTTATGAATTTAGATTTGAAATATCATGCAAAGTTGAGAAGTTTGAGAATTTTTCTTCATTATGGTCGATCATTTTGAGATATGATGAACATGTTCTTTATTTTTGTTGGTTGATGTGAGTATGAATATATGATGTTGGATGTTAATTAAGCATGTGTGTTTTAATTCAAAAGTTTTGGAAAATGTTTGAAATTAAAAAAAATAAAAAATAAAATTTCGTGAGCTAAGGTTGATGGGTTTGTGATGTTTGATTTTTATATGTTGAATGCTATTCCGAAGCTTCTTCAAATGAGATTAGATCTTCGCCAGCAAAGAATGCAAAAAATACTTGATTTGTTGCATCCACCTCTTCCGTTTCATCGCAAATTTGCCTCAAACTTCTTATTTTTCTTGCCAACGGTGATGGTGAATTTTCAGGAGAGTCATTTCTTCCACCATCTTCGCTTTGAGGCATTTCATTCTGCTCGCCACCAACCTCACTCTATCTGAACTCGAGGATTTGAGAATTTGATGTTCCTGAAAAATCATAACAAGATTTTTCGTCAAAACGAACATCTCTACCGATTACGATTTTCTTTGTTGCCGGATTGTAAAGCTTGTAGGCTTTACTTCTTTTGCTGTAACCAACGAACACATATTTTTCAGATTTATCATCAAGTTTGGTTCTCAAAGGATCTGGAATATGCACATAAGCAAGAGAACCAAATGTCTTCAAGTGACTAACACTCGACTTCTTACCAAACCATTGCTCATTTGGGTGAAATTTTGTAGGTTTTTTTGTTGGCGATCTATTAATTAAATAGACAGCACAAGACACAGCTTCAGCCTAAAATTTAGACATCATATTCTTTTTCTTCAGCAAGCATCGAACCATGTTCATTATCGTCTGATTTTTCCGTTCTACGATGCCATTTTATTGTGGTGTATACATTGTTGTCAATTCATGTATAATACCTTGACTTCTACAAAATTCCTCAAATAAGTTAGATAAGTATTCTCCACATGATCACTTCTCAAATTTTTGATTTGACAACCAGAAAACTTTTTAGCTTCGAGTTTGAATTCCTTGTAGTAAGAAAGAGCTTCTGATTTTTCTTTCAAGAGATAGACCCAAACTTTTCTCGTATAATCATCGATGAATGTCAAGAAATATCGATTACCTCAAAAAAATAGGACTGGAAGTGGCACAAAAATATCAGTGTGAACGATCTCTAATGGCGAGTTCGACTTCCAATTTGATTTTGATGGGAATGAGTCTCGATGTTGTTTTCCCAACGGGCATTCTTCACAAACCTCATTCATGACTTCCATCTGAGGTAATCCTTGCACTATATTCTTACTTGATAGCTCCTTCAAACTTTGGAAGTTTAGATGGCCAAATCTGTCATGCCATAGCTTGAAAATTTCTTCTTTAGCAGACAAGAAACAAGTAGCGTTAAGAACATCCAGTTTGATAGGAAACAAGTTGTTCGATACCATTACAATGTTTTGCTACAAGTCGGTCTTGCTTTTTCATGATGCAAAGGTTGTCAACAAAATGAATATCAAAACCTTTTTTCATTAAGTGCGCAACACTTAACAAATTACTTTGCAATCCTAGTACATAAAATACCTCAGACATCTTCTCGACTTTTCCATTCTTGGTATTGAAGGCAATCTCTCAAACACCTTGAATTTTGTAGGTTTTTGCATCTCCAATTGTAACCTGTCCACCGTTAGCTCCGACAAGAGAAGAAAACAAGCTCTTGTTGCCGGTCATATGTTGACAACCATCGAAAACATGCATAAACGCGAGTTGGGGTAGCCGTATAGTCATGTTTTACGTCCATATAAGACAAATTGATGAAAATGAAATCAGACTTAGTCGTAGCCCTCTGAGTAAGCTTTCCAACGCCATATGAATCGAGACGATCGGACTAGCAACGGATGAGATATGAGCAAAATAGTGGGCGTCTATGATTTGATTTTCTATATTACATAACAAATCAAATTACTAATCTACGAGATGAATGGATGAGATTAAGTACTACATACTACCTCAAACTCGGGTATTATATGATCTATTTTCTCTCTATATACATATATATATGTAGGACTATATTTTTTTACGAAATCTGCGAACTATGCATAAGATGTGTAAAGATGATGCACATAATAGAATAAAGTTGTGCACAAGAAAAACTTTCTAAAATCGTTTTATTGTGCAACAATTTTAGAATATATTGTGCATAATTTTATAGATTTTATTCATCAACTTTATACGTTTGTGCATAGTTCTCAAGTTTTCAAAAAAGATAAGTTCTCATTGAATCCTCCATTATATATATATATAGAGAGAGAGAGAGTGTGGTTATTGTAATAACCTCTTAATATATAAACTATGAACTCTTGATATCGTTTGAATTCATCGAAAGATGTCTGAAATTATAATGAAAGTATATATATATATATGTGTGTGTGTATATATATATAAAGGAAGTGATTAAATATTTTAATATATAATTATTACGTATATATATATTTTCTTTTATAGAATATTTACCACAAATGACATAGAATTGCATTATAAAGAAATGATAATATACACAAATATGCATTTGTGTATATCTTTCATTCATATATATGCATCTTGAACAACATATACATACAATTTATAAATAAAAGTGAATATACATATATATAATTATATTATTCATTTCATATTAAAAGGGATTAATAACCTAAACTAACTTTTGAATATTTTTATTTTTAGATTCCACTATAATATACATTGTATAATAATCTTGCTCTGATGCCAACTGATGGAGGATTTTAAAACAAGATATGTTGTCTTTGCGTGTCGATGATATTCAGTTTAATAACATGTAATTTAAACAATATTGAAAACTTATGGCAGTTCAATACTAGTGACAGTACAATTAATCATTTCAAGTTCAGAGGTTCTTGTACTGAGTGAATCAATTAGCAATCCTATTAACTGTTGAGGCAGTTGGACTGATAACTAATGTGCTTGCGGAATATGGTGATTAAGTTTTACTTTTACTGAAAACTGATGTTGTTTAAAAATATTTAGTCAAATATTGATTAGTCAGCTTCAATATTCTCGTTAGTATCAAACTGATAATACTGATGGAGAGTTTTAAATAGTATATTATGTTGTGTGTGCTGATGATGTTCAGTTCAATGACATGTAATTTAAACAATATGAAAGTTAATAATAAACTTAGTTTTTACGTGGTTCGGAGATATCAGCTCCTACGTCCACGGATTGAAAACACAGTCTATCTAATACTTGAGATTTTATCTTATTTACGAGTACAAGAGTAAATCTAGATACATAATGTAACCTTTTTGTATCCCGTCTAACTTGACGTTTCTTCCTACACTGGTTGGTGCTAGGAAACCTCTAACAGTTTATGGGTGCAGTCGACGTGACTTCTTGCTTACAAGTGCAAGATAACCAAGCTTAAATATTCCGTGTTTCTTTTATTGAGTTGACTCCGTGTTTCTTTTCGGGATTATCTGTAGATTTGCTTTGACACGTTGAAAGTCAAACATTCAAGATTAAATATTCCGTGTTTCTTTTATTGAGTTGACTCCGTGTTTCTTCAGTACGTTGACTTCGAATTCTCCCAATTGGGTCAACTCCATATTCTACCAGCAGACTGGACTCCATCTTCTATTAGTTTGGTGACTCTGAATCTTCAGTAGACACTTCACCTCTTGATGTAGATAATCAGCAGCTTCGACTTCTCTTTTGCTAGTGACACCTAGTCATTTTTCAAGCTTCTTTGTCTTCAGCAACACCGAGTCTTCAGTCTCCCGACTTCAGTCTTCAGTAACGCTGATACTGATACTCGTGTCAGCATAGCTGGCTTCAATACTACTCTTCAACTCCTTCAGTATTGCTTGTCCATACTGATGGTTCTTCTATTGAAACATGTAAACATAAACAACTGTCTCCTTAACATGTGAGCAATATTATGTTACAACAATATAACGATTATCTGGGATGTTTTGGAATCTAATCAAAACACTAAGTTATGGCATAATTTTTCTAACATTCATATTTTATTTATTTTAATTATTATTATATTTATTTTAATTATTAATTAATTTTAATTCGATTTTTCTGTTAACCAAAAACCGAACCATTGAAACCGTTCGATTTTTAGTTAACCGAGAATTTAAAACGGTTCGGTTTTGGTTTTACTTTTTCGAAGAAATCAGTTCAGTTAATAGAAAAAGATTAATCGAAATCGAACCGTTTAACACCCCTAGTTTGTTGTAGATCGGTTCACTACCTACACCGTTCATGTGTCTATGTGTGTGTTGATTACACATCTTTATCAAATTTTTTGACAAAAATCTACTCATCGGTTCCCATTTTTTTTCCTAAAAATTTTAGATACGAATTTTAATAAAAGTTATTAAATACTCCTTCTGTCCCATTTTAAATGTCTCACTTTCCTTTTTGGGTTGTCCCATTACAAATGTCTCATTCCATTTTAGGAAATAATTATCCCTTCAAAAAGTGTGGACCCTATCCACTTTTTAACACTTTAACTACTTTATACCTTTCTCCTAAATAACTGTGCCCAAAAGAAATTGAACACTTTAAATGGGACGGAGGGAGTATATAGTAAATAGAGTAAGAGTCTCACATTAATGAGGTGTTATATGAATTAGTGGTGGACTATGAGTAATAAAGATGTAAATAAGTAAAGTTTTTTAGGGTAAGAATGAGACATAATAGTAGATCATAAAAAATAAAATTTGTGAATAAAAAGTGTTGTTAGAGGTAGTAAGTAGAGAATATTTGTCAAATAATTCCATAAATGTAAGAAGTTTGAGGGATATATCAAAAAAGAAAACTAGAAAGAAAATTAAGGATGGAGAGAATATTTTGTAAGAGAGATGAGAGATAATAAGCCTTTTAAATTAAAAATACACTCACTCGTAACATAAATACAATATTACTCATATAAGATATTACCGACGTGAATTTATAAGTTTTTTTGTATAGATTTTTAAATTTATCCCAATCTATATTCTATATATAATTCTATATATAATTCTATATACCGATACGCATTGAAGAGTCCATAACAATTCTCAATCCTACGTGGCATCACAATATTTTTTTATTGTCTTCTTTTCTAAATTACTCATTTTATGACCTTTTCAATGTCAAATTAAATTTTCCATATTTATCAAGATTAATGCCGACATTACAAACATAACTTATGGAAACCATTAATTACAATAATATAATCACATGTGAATATATATATACATATAATATTTATCAATTAATTAATGCAGACGTTATAAAATATAACTTATAGAAATAATTAATTACAATAATATAATCACATTTGAATATATGTATATATGTATATTACTTATTTATTGTATTTATTAACATTTCTATTGTATATACATATCATCAACTGCAATTGATATGAACGGTAATTTTCAATTAATGCACATTAGTACATCATCAATTAGAAATTTAATTAGTGGGATAGAATGTCACATAATATATAAGAACTCAAACCAATCAAAATAAGGGTCATATATTAATCTTATTGCCTATGAAAAAGCTATACTCTCTGCAGATAATTTTAAATTTCGGTTCAAATTCTCAAGTCAAATTTTAATTAAGTGTGTGTTAGTCTGGTCCATTTCAATTCTTTACTGAGATATTTTATGTATGTCGTGAGATTTTTTTATACATTATATCTCCTGATTTCACTGTTAATACAATTGTAAATTTATCGACATTGAATTATACGACAAGATGATGAATAAAGTTATGAAATAAAAATATAAGTTGGAGGCATCTTACTCCGACTCATAAGTGGGACGGAAGAGAGAGCTCTTTGAAGAGAATCTAAGAATTGCAAAGACATGCGAAACAAATTTTGGGGCAATGGAAATGAGGTCTGGAGACTTGGGCAAAAATGGGCTTAAGTTCACATGCAAGTCCATATTTTGTCCTATGTGTAGATGGATTGGTGACAATATATTATTGTTGTGTTAATTATTTAATATTATCATAATGAATATATTTATTTTTTATTGTCTCTTTAAAAGTAGACATGTTGAATGGATAATTAATAGACATTAATTAATAGTATGATATACAAATTAAATCATAATACTCAGCTCGATCCGTTTATTGTGTGCTAAACAATGGTACAATATACAAAATATTTCATAATTTTCAGCTCTATTAGTAACATGTGGACTAAACAATAAGAATCGATGACTATTGTCATATGTTTTGTTTTAATGGGTATATTCTCATATATTATTTATTTTACAAATATTGTTTGTTAATTGAATAATGGTAATGATTTTTATATTATTTTGGTTATCTTTCGGTATAATATAATGTGTGCATAATTATTGCCTTTTCAAATATAAAATCACTTACATTTATATCAAACATTCCAAATTTATCGAAAACTATAAAATTTGAAATGACACCCAAGTTAAATTAACGACAGTAACATGCTGAGTACGTAGACATACAAGAAAATTAACCCATTGATATTCAATTATTTAAATATAATGCACAATAAGGGTCTTATTTATTTTATGCTTAACTATCACTTAAGAAAATCGCTCAATAAGATTTTATAAACAAAATTTTGAATTTATAATTTTTTATCATATATATGTTATTATAAATATAATTATTAAATACTGCGTTATGGGAATATCACATTTTAACTATCACAAAATTAAACAAATTTAGCTCTTATAATATTATTATTATTTAAAGAATAATATATTTATGTTAGTCAATGTTCAATGAGAGCTAGCGACACTTAATGTCGTGTTCACGTAAGCTCCACTATCTTTCAAAATGACTTCGAGAGATAATACACTTATAGACAACTTTTAAACTTGATAACTATATATATATATATATATATATATATATATATATAAAGTAACTATGATCAAAATAGAAAATTTTGATTTTCTTTATTTTTGAGCTCGCTTTTGGAAATGATATGTATTAATGAATTGAATGAGTACGCTGTATACATCACAGACGAGTTTAGGTGGCTAAATTATAATCTTATTATTTTAATTCATCACTGTGCTCCATAGCGATCAACGACTCTGAGTGGCTGGACCTTAGGCTCATCATTTTGCTTCACCGTCATACTATGTCGCAGATCAACAACTCAAAATTAGTTGAACTCTAGCCTACTATTACATTGTGTTTTAATTGAATGATACAATTTGAATCTCATATTAATTTTTTATGAGACTTCACAAATTATAAATATAATCAAAAGGATATAATTTGTACATTTTTTTAAACATTAGTCTTGGGTTCAAGATTGTAACAACTTATCTTTATAAATTTAAATGAGTTTTTATAGTTAGAGGGTATTATTGAGACGAGAATATATAGTAAATCACTCTTAAAGCGAGTATGTAACATATACGGGTATATAAGTCTTAAATGGGTCCAAACATTAATTGATGGCTTATATGAAATTTTCTCAGATTTTAATCTTTTGTTATTTATACTATTTATTATTGGTCTTTACTAATATTTTGATTTTTATTTAAAAGGACTTAAACATTATTGTAGCATTTCATATTTTTGAATTTTAGAAAGGTTTGTGTAGTTATCGGTTATTGTTATACATGGTAAAATCACTTTACGTGGACCGATACGGTGAAGTATTCTAAGATTGATAGAGTCTTGATTAATAATGCTTGGTTGGATGCTAACCTTTTTTGCAGGGCAAACTTTCTGCCAAGAGGCACCTTGTCTGATCACTCACCGGCACTGATCACACTCTTTGGAGATGTGACTCGGTACCATCGTTCGTTCAAATTCTTCAACATGTGGATGAAGCATCCAGACTTCAAACACCTGCTAGAAGAAAATTGGAGAGAACAAGTGAATGGACGGCCTCAGTGGGTTTTGGCAGCAAAGTTGAAGAGGATGCAGCACGTGTTCAAGGAGTTCAACTTCAAGGAGTTCAGCCACCTGACAGAGAGGACGAGTATCTCTAGAGCTGCATTGCACGATGTGCAATTAGCTTTAGACAGTGACCCCATGAATGGGAATCTGTTGGAACAAGAACTTGGTCTTCGAAAGAAGACTAAGTTCTTGGAAGAGGTTGAGCGTAGTTTCTTCAAGCAAAGAACGAAGAACATGCACATCAACCTCTCCGACAGATGCACTAAATTCTTTCATTCAATGGTGAAAAGAAACCACACGCGTAACACCATTTCTTTCTTGTGTAGGGATTCGGAGGAGCCAACTTATGACATGGAGGAAATCATCAAGGCTTTTGAGAACTTCTACACAGATCTCTTCGGTGTAAAAGTTCCAACGAGTGGATTTGATCCCGAAGTGTTTGATGAAGGCCCCAGGCTTGATGAGGATGATAGGAAGGATATGGTTATGGAGGTGACTCAGCTGGAGATTAAGAATGCTCTGTTTGACATTGCTAGTGAGAAAGCACCGGGACCGGATGGCTACCCTTCAGCCTTCTTCAAAGAGAACTGGGATATCGTGGGGCAAGATGTCGTCTTGGCTGTGATGGAGTTCTTTGAGAAAGGGGTTCTATTGAGGGAGTTCAACCACTCGGTGGTCACTCTCATTCACAAGAAGCATCACAATCCCACCGTAGCTGATTTCAGACCCATTGCATGCACCAATGTCGTCTACAAGACTATAACGAAGATCTTGACTGAGAGGATGGCGTACTTGATGGGCAAGATCATAGATCCAGCACAGTCTGGATTTGTGAGAGGACGGAACATTTCGGACAACATCTTCTTAGCTCAGGAGCTGCTCAGAGGATACGAGAGGAAGCAGATCACTCCAAGATGTATGCTGAAGATTGACCTTCAGAAGGCTTATGACTCGATATCTTGGGAGTTCCTCAGACGAGCTTTGGACGGGTTGGGTTTTCACCCTTGTTTCACATATCGATCACGACTTGTGTCTCATCGCCCACATATACTCTTGCAATTAATGGAGGACACATGGATTCATCAATGGTCACGAGGGCTCGACGATAGGTGACCCGATGTCACCGACTTTATTCCTCCGTTGTATGGAGTACCTTCCGCATCAAGAAACGAACAAGGAGTTGGATTTCCAGCCATCCTAAGTGTAGTACTTCAATTCTTACACATCTTGCCTTCACGATGACTTGTTACTTTTGGGGTGACATTGCATCCATGGAGGTCCTTTCGGATGCACTTAGAGACTTCATGTACATCGCTTTAAAGATTAACAACCAAAGTCCTTGATATTTTTGGCGGAGTGCACCATTTGAGAAACAAGCGATCTTAGATCCATTCGCTTCCCATTGGGAGAACTCCGACAAAATACCTAGCATCCTCTATCTTCAAGGAAACTAGGAGTCACCAAGACAAAGGGCCTAGTTGAGAAGATAGCGTCTTGTATCCACCGCTGGTCTAACCTTAATTTATCTACCGCAGACTACCGGAATTGATTCGCTCGGTGCCGCAAGGGTGGAGTGCTTCGGTTGCAGTGTTCTACTCTACCACCACCGCTATTGATCGTATCAATCACGATGGTTAGGAGGTTCTGTGGGGTTCTACACATTGTCCTGTTGCTTGAAAGTCGTTTGTCTTCCCAAGAATGAAGGAGGTCTCAGGTTCACGAGACCTCTCGACTTGGAACAAAGCTTTACTAGCAAAGACTTTGTGGAACATCCATACTAAGAAGGACTCCCTATGGATTCAGTGGATTCATGCGGAGTACTTGACGACCACCACTATATGGGAGTATCCTACACACATTCGTTTATCCCCTTTACTAAAGAATATCCTTACTCTTCGAGATCGTTTTTTGCAGGATGCAGGAGGTGACCATGGTAGAGCAACAGATCTTATGGAGAGCATTTTCGGATCCAAAGGGACGGGGGCTGCCTATCACTACCTTCGAGAGAAGGGGAGAAACGATTTGCACAAGGCAACTGAAGGACTTTATACCGCCTAAGTTTTCCATCACGATGTGGCTTGCCATGAGAGGAGACTTAAGACGGTGGATAGGCTACATTTTTGAACATCTCACGTGTACGCACCATTTGTAATAACCATTCGAGTCTCATGAGCACTTGTTTTTAAGTAAGCGGCACGGAAGCGGTCCGAATAAGATCAAAGAATGGCTACGCCTCCGAGTAGGATGAGTACCATTGCTAGTGCTATCAAGCACATCAAGAGGAGAAGAAGGCGGGGTCAAGAATCATCCTCCGTGCAAGCAGATCGGTTTAGCAATGACGGTGAATCACATTTGGTATGCGTAATAAGTTGAATTTCAAGACATCCCTTTGATGTGAAGACAATTGTGAAGACCATTCAAGAAGATGTATATGTCGCCAGTATTCTTCAGATTCATTGATTTGGTTACTTCTCATTTTGAGTTGGCTTTGTAGTGAGTGAGGGATGTCTCGCCTTGTTCTTCGATCCACTTTGGGATGCCTTATCATGTATTTCACGATTGTTAGTGATTGTTGGGTGCAGTGTGAGGGACCGCTAGCCCAACCAAGCAAAGGCACCTCATGAGCTTGCATATGTTCACATTCCCAATCCCCGTGCCCCACGGTCTCACCGCACAAGTGGTACTCTTTCCCACCGGTCATGGGGTTTTAATGAGGCCCGCCTTCTTCGTCACTAAGGGGTTCGCTGATGTGGTCTTGTGTCTTCACCGCTTTACTAGATCGAGCGAGTCGCTTCTTTCGCCTATATGTTTTGGTCGTTAGGTGTTTTTCTCCCACCCTCGCCGCATTTCTTCTGAATTAGTCGTATCCCCTGCATACCCGAGTTAAGTTTGTAATATGTCTTCGCCCGCTTTATGTTATTTCGTACGTTTTGACCAAAAAAAAAAAAAATCACTTTTTAAATCGAGTTTGAGATATGTACGAGTAGATAAATTCTAGACAGGTTCATTACCATGCTCTGCCGCGATCAACGAATCCAAGTGGCTGAACCCTAGCCTCATCTTTTCGCTTCAACGTCGTGCTCTGTCGTGGTCAACAACTCATGATAGCTGAACTCTAGCAAAATATTAAATTATTTTTAAAATTTATACTTATAATTTATAATTTAAAGTTATTCTTCATCAAACTTGATGAAATGAAACTTATATATCATATCTAGAAACATCACTATGATATAAAGACATTTGTCATTTGCTTTGTTATGACCATAAAAAATTAGACATGATCGGTCTATTTCAAAAGTAGGATAATACATATGGAATTTTATGTTCAGCTATGGTCATTTATGCGTCGTAATCTCACGAGTCATTAGCAAAATTTGTAAAAAATATAATCCATGATAAAGATGGTTAGACACGATACAATAACTGATGTAGTGCATGATAAAAATTTGGATGGATATATAAGATTTAATTGCAAAGTTATTTTTTTCATATTTTACAAAAAACTTTTATTTAAATTAGTCTTCACTTTCTATATTTAGAATAATCCTTTATTATTAATTTTTTAAAAACATATTTAGCTTAATTTATATTTGCTCTTGCGGATAAAAATAGTGGAAGTTCATACATTATAACTTATTGTTTAAGTTTATACTCATAAATTACAACGTAAAAGAAATTCCCGTCGAATTTCGACGGGCTATAAACTAGTTTTATATAAATTGTTATACAAAATCCTTCATCAACGGATTGATTCCTTAAATTACATATTTTTGAAGAAAATTTAATAAACAAAAGTCTCCCATGAGAGATTTTTTCAATCTATGCCGTACAAAAGAACCTGATACCCCAGTAAAAAATGTTCATTAAGAAGCCCACAACTTCAAAACCCAATAATACCCTACATACAAGGAAAGCCCACATCATCAAAATTGAATCACTCAATAATGTTGGACAAAAGGAAAGACCCTTCACTATCAGCACGTTCTGGGCCAATTTCGCCTCTGAAGCAGATCCCCACACCAACATACACAGTCACATGTCATTCACCATCCATAAATATAGGAGCACCATTCCGCACACGATGCCACTACTCCGACAATACCCATAAATATAGGGGAGCACCATTCCGCACACGATGCCACTACTCCGGCATTTCATTGTTATTACAATTTTCCTTAGTGTGAGTTAACTTACTTTCTTTTGACATAACTGTGGACAGTGGTAAATATCTAACTTTTATGGGACATGAAGAAAGTATTTGTTATTGCCAGGCATCTTTAAGGTGTTCTTCCCGTAAATGCAATTGTATGATTTCCAAAACAAATGATTGGTATAATATTTTTGTATGTGTACTCAAAGTTTCAATGTTAAAATCCATGGTCTGAGTTTTTTTTCATGAAAATGGTGGTGGCGTCATCTTATACAAATAGTTTCGTGTAGGATTTAGATAAAAAGAAAGAAAATTGTGATCGCACGTTCTATGTATTTTACTAGCCTTCTTTTGGATATGTGTTGTCATACGAATACAAGGGGTGCTAGTTTTATAAGGTTGCCTTGTTTAGAGGTTGCTATCAAAATTTGAATCCATTTAGAGGTTATATACGCCTTACATCCGTATAATAATACCACCAGTCACTCATTTAGATTCATTTAAATTTATAAAAACCTAAATAATCAATCATGAGTTATTATAATTATTAGTTATCCATCCCAAGAAAAATCAAACACTACAAAATTATTATTATTAATAATTATTAGAAATAACGAAAGATTATATATTGAATTTCAAGTATAAAATAAGAAACTACACAATCTAACTTAAATTTTCATATCCAAAATAATATTCTAAATCATTAAAACAAACATATAAATGTGATATTTAACTCCTCAAATCTTCTGTCAACCTTCTTATTTAATATTTCGTGAATATATTGAAAAAAACACTATAACTAGCACATAAACATCAATTGAAAATATTGCAAAGTTATAATATTATTAATTCACATAAATGGGTTCGAGATTTCCCAATACCTACCAAACCTGTCACACATACTATATTTATTACACAAACCCTTTAATAGTTACCCAAATTTGTTCTATTAAACTTTGGTAAAGACGAATACTCATAGAAAACCGACCCACTGTCTCGGCCCACTTATTATAGACTGATGAATGCTGCCAATGTAAGAAAGGGATCAAATATTATAAATTTAAATATTTATATTGATAAATCTAGTATATGTAAATAGACGAGATTTAAGAAAAGCGATAAGAACACAAGAGTTTTTACGTGGTTCGATCAAGAATGAGATCTACGTCCACGGAGGTGATGATCCTCAATACTTTCGCTATAAACGGATTACAATGAGTGTATCTAAAAGGCTCTAGTATTCAATAAGTTACTAACCCTTTACCGCCGACCTAACCTCTATTTATACATGATCGTGATCTCGTCATCGATCCCTTAATTGGCGGGATCACGATCCTTCCATAATCGACCACCATCTCCGCCATAACCCACCACGATCTCGCCTTGACTTCGCCTTAATTGTGGTCTTGACAGGTTTAGAGGTGGGCTTTAGCTTAACCGTGGCAATATCATTAGGTCGCCCACTGTTTGGGCCGCGCCTGGGCTTGAGCGGTGGGCCATATCCCATCATAGCCCCCAAATAGTCGAGTAACAACTATGCCGAAAGCGAGGTGAGGATTGTATTTTGCCGAGCCCGGTTGGTGCTCTACCGAGGTTGTTGTCGAAGGTGTTGTTAGGGGTCGATCGACGATCTAGGTCCGAATCGAGTTGGACGGTTTGTCGGCATGGATGTGCACCGCTTGTCGAGGACCGAATCGAAGTCGCTCGCATGGGACAAAGATGTCCCGCAGGAGGATGTCGAGGTCCGACACGGATGGTGATACCCGTCCGAGTAATACCGAGATCCGATCCGATAAAGATACCTTCGATGATACCGCTGACCGAGCCAATAGCGATATCCGCTCGATGATACCGAGGTCCGAGCCGATAGAAATCCTTCCGATAATACCGAGGTCCGAGTCGATCGCTCGACCGGATAGCAACGTCGCAGCGACGACCGAGGTCCCGAGTCGAGCGACGAGGTCCAACCCGAGAAGTCGACGCAGTGGCGACGCGTTTGTAGGCACGATCAAGTCCGAGTCGAATGATGATTGCACGATTAGATCGGTGTCGCCGCCTTTGATCACCTCACTTGCGCCAGACGGTTGGTGGGTGCTCAAACACGCGCACGCTACTCTACATCAAATCGTAATTAGCCACGTGGGAAGTTGAAACGGCAAGTTTGGGCGCCCATTCGTACTATAAATAGGCCCTAATGAGGAAACTGTTCACTTTCTTCTCCCCATCGTTCTAGAGCAAACACTACAAGAATTTTGCTCATAGACCACACGTCATGTATCACGCACATTAGTACTAAAGTGGTCTATTATGACATAGACAACGGGTGGTGAAACGCGTGGTCTATAACCATATTTTTAACGGTTATAGACCACGGGCCAGAGAACCGCGTGGTCTATTAGCGCTTTTTTCATACGATAGACCACGGTGCCCTCATCGCGTGGTCTATTAGCGATAACTTTGATTAACCACGGTTTTTCCGTGTCGCCTAACATCCACGCCGACTAAATACCACGGGCTTAGGCCGCGTGGTCTTTCGCCACTTAGCCATGTGGTCTTTAGCCCATCTTCATGCCTTAGCTATTTTTTTTTCTCACACTTAATTAATTTAGGAATTTGGCCCAAACACTCTCCCCGAACACACCCCAAATCGAACGCGATTCAATGAGCATTTTGCAATTTATGGAAGCGTAAACCGGAAAGTGTCGACGCCTAATCACCTCGAAATCGTTATTCAAGCGCCATTCCGCATTGATAATGAAGATTTAACTTAATCTGCATCATTCCGTATTGATAATGAAGATTTAACCTAAAATTCTCAAGCAATCGTGTATTTTCCAGAAAGTCTTTCTCAACTTCTCTCTACTTTCATTTTAATTTTCTTTGTATTTATATGGTCGGTTATTTTATATGTCGATTTGAGTGTTTTCGCATGTTTTAAGTGATTATATATCCGCTGGTTTGAGGTGTAAAACTCAATTTAGAGAAAATGACTAGATTTTCGTAGTTCTCGTAAATCTATTCCCATTCATCAAGAAGCAATAACCCATCAAGTAAGTATGACTTCTTCTTCCATATCCGGTTCGCTGCTCTTCTTCTTCCCGATAGCGAGGTAGAGATTAGGGACTACATGTGTCATAATTTTATGGTAAATCCTCAGCATTAACGCCAGGTTCCGCCGATTTCTCCCGCTGATGGTTATAAGATCGGGACGTTAGATCGCTCTCGACCGCTTTTGACGTAATTAGTGTAGGAGGGATTGCCATCCGCCGGTGGAGGCTGGTGGTGGTGCTCGCCGACCCCGTGACCGAAGCTTTGGCTCCCGAGGGTTTTATGATAGTGTATATAGATGCCCGAGGCCGGTCTTAGATTTCCTTTAGCTCCCATTTTTGCACATTCGTGAATATTTCCAAATTCTATATGCCAATTTACCCCAAACCCATTAGGTCGGTAGTCGATAGGGCTTTTTGTTACGGATAGCCGAGGAGTTTTCTTTAGAGGTTACGATGCGATTTTTCAAAGGTCAAGAGTACGGGGTGTACTATTTTTCACCGCAGCCATTTAAGATTACCGCCTCAAGGTACCGCAGATGGCAAAGTAAATATTTCTTTTATGGTCGAGGGGCAGCCAAGCTACGAGTGGGGTTGGGTAGGATGAAGGATTTGAAATGAAACCCTCGGCCTCAGAGGACCAGTTAACATGCTCGGTGAAGTCTCCGTAGGGTTCACCGAGGATGACCTGAATAAAGCCGGATCGAGCATTCACAGTCAAAGGCCCTGTGGTCGGGTCCGAGATGGGTGAGGCACCCCTCTTCTTATTCCTTATAAACCGATCTCACCGTGTTAACGCGATTTTCTTCTATTGTGCGGTGAAGCCGGTGCCGAGAGGCGGCTCATCCTCGCCGAGCGAGGCTCCCAGAAGAAGAAGAGGCGGGCTGAATCGCCAAGCCCTCAAGAAGGTTGACGATCTCGGCCGGTCGATGACGGGCTCAGAGGGGTCGAGTCCGGCATCGAGAAACAGACTCGACCCGCATCGCAGATGAGGTGCCGGCCTCCACCGGCCGTATCCCTCCCCAAGGTATAAAACTCTTCCATATTTGGTTTTATACGCCTGTGATGTGTACTAACTTGTATTGTTTTTAGAAGCGAGCTCGGTGATCGGGGACCTGCAACGTGCCGCTGGGTACATCACCGAGAGCTCGCCGACGAGGCGCTGAGCGGAGCTCGCCGCTGCACGGGCAGATGTTGATGCCGCCGTGGTCGCTGTGAGGGCGGAAGCTGATGCCGCGTGGCACCGCGAGGGCGGAGGCCGATGCCGCGGCGCCGCCGAGGCCGCCCCAAGAAGGGCTTGGGCGTTGGAGGTCGCCGGGGAGCTTGAGGAGGCGCGTGAGGAGGCGGGGGGCGGGCAGGAGCTCGCCGATGAGAGGAGTGCCGGTCGGTGTCGGGGCCAATGTTGAGGGCCTCGCCAAGAAGCTCGCCGAGTCGGAGAGCTTTCGCCTTCATTCGACCGCCGCCGTGCTCAAGACCAAGGTGGTGTCGGACCACCGGAGGAGTGGCGGCGCCATGCCTCGACTTTGACAAGGTCAAGCATGGTTGGGTCGAGGTCATTGTTGGATTTGTATAACGAAAGCGCTTGGTTGAGCTTGTATACAATATTTTCGTTACCACTATTACAATCTCCTATCGATTTGAATACTTGATCGCATATATCGTGTCCCCTTATCTCATATATAAGTTAGATCATACGGTGTAGAAGATCACGTAAGTCCGTATGATTGGTCAAGCTTAATGAGATATAAAAGTTTCACACCGAGACAACTTGAGGACGAGTTGTCAGATAGTCATGTATAGATAAGAAGTGACTGACTTGGTTACTTGTCTATGCCGGTACGCGTCTCGACGTATTGAAGGATCACGATGAGATGTGTTCTTCTTTCGACCGTCGTGAAGAACCAAGATCTCGGTGACTTACGGCGATCTAAACCTCGATAAGGTATTAGGTGAGTATGAGTTCTCGACCATCACTTGACTTGTTATGGGCGAGGGTTATATGTTCTAACCCAAGATTCTCGCATCTTGGGTGGTGGCGATCTTGTATGTCACACTAGTTATCAGACGAGTCACCGTATCCGCTAGGATGATGACGCCCCTTAAGGAGCTCAAAGGTTTATTGTACTAAACCCCGCAGTTGAGTTAGCTCAAGTACAATAATAAGGTTGAGTGGTACTACTTAAGGAATGAAGTTATTAATTATTTTAAGCAATGTAATGCTATAAATAATTAATGGACGCTCGATATCTTAAATACGGGATTCAGAATGTCTAAGTGCAAGCCCGACTCAACTTCGGTAATAAATAGGTAAGTCAAGATTCTTCTCTAGTGGCATGATCGAATGTTTATAAATTAATTTATGTTCGGTGAACATAAGATAATTAATTTATTTGAGGCCCATCTTTATTCCTTGCATTTTATCCTGGTTGGCCCATCCGTGCCCTTTAGCTTGAGAAAATCGGTCCCATGTTGCTCTCTATATCAAGATTTTATTCTCTTTATCCACAAGGATATTATTATATTTATGGTATATGCATAGATCCTTTCCATATAAGATTATGGTAATAATCCTGAGAGTATGGAAATAATCCTGAGAGTATGGTAATTTCCATAAAGAATTATGGTAATTTCCATATGGGATTATGGTAATTTTCATATAGGATTATGGTAATTTCCATATGGGATTAAGGTAGTGCATTATAAATATAAGGTATGAGATAAAGTCTAGGTTAATGCTCACATAATTAACACAAGATTTTCGACCCCCTCATTGTATTGTTGAGAGAGTTTGAAAATTGTGCAAAGAGAGCAAATGGTGATTTTTCAAGCATTCTCCATAGATCGCCCTCACCGACGTTGGAGATTGGGCAACCGGATACGACCCGTAAGGTCAAAGCACGAGTCCGATCTGCTCGATCCATTCATCTCGCTCCATCGACCTCGACGGATCCAAAGGTAAACACGTGAAAACCCCTACGTGTTGCGATTAATTATATAGACGCATGTTAGGTTTATAATCAATGTATGGTGAATTAAATATCCAAGATAGATCCTCGGGCGAGGGCTAAACATATGTTTTCCCTACACTGGTATCGAGCACGGGATCGTAATCTCGGCTCGCTGGATTAATTCACGCTGATTATTACGTGTGTTTTATTAATCGTGGATCCGCTGCTCATCGTGGCTCGCTTATTTTTTGTCGGATTTTTTTTTACACCACAAGAAAATCCTTGGTTAGATTAGATTTTATTCGTAAATCTTATCTCGTAAAAGAAGAACGAAGACGAAGAACGAAGAACGAAACGACGGAAAAACAGTCTCGGCAGCCCTCCTCGGCGGTTTCATGGCGATCCTCGCGGTCGCTAGGGCGATCGCGAGGGTCATGGACGATGGGGCGCGTGCTCGCGAGATCCTGGCGCCTAGCGTGCGAGCTCGCTCGTGAGGACGACCCGTGATAAGCCTCATTTTTACCGATTTTACGGCTATATTCGCTTCGCTTCTAATTGATAAGTGATCTTTGAGCTGTCTTTTGATATATTTATGTTTACCTTGGAAGATATTATGCCGTGTGTGTTTCATGTCATTTTAGCACAGGTTTTGATGTCAAAAGGTGGATCACGATAGAGAGGAATCAATAGCCCGGTCAGCGAGCTCATGGGAAGAATCGCTTGAAAACGCCGTTGAATATGAGATAATGGATTTGAAAATATGGATGTACAAAGTGTACTATGTTAAAGAGCATCTCGATAGGAGTCCGTAGGCGCAAACGGATCGTAATTCGGAGTCCGGACGAGAGAACGGAGCGAACGCGGTCGCGCGCAGGATTACGCCTCGCGAGCCGAGTCGCGACCTTTGGTCGCGATGCCGGTCGCGAGGAAGAGCTGATTGGCAGCGTTTTTCGTGACTTTCGCGAGTTTCCTTCGCGAGAAGCTTTGCTAGCGCGCATCGCGAGGTGGAGGGTTGCGTAATACATATATATTCACATTGCGGCGCACACAAGGAGGGGGCTTCAGCTTTTATTTTTGAGAACACACACATTCACGAGAGTATTATTATTTTGACAGAACGTTTTTAATTCTTTTTGCTTTGCCTTTTTTTTCTCTTCCTTATTCAAGTTCAATAGTCTAGCTTTTAGTATTCAATTTTTCATTCCGGTGTTCGTTGTTTCCAGTTTTTATTCATAGTTCAGACTTATCTTCCGGATTCAAGTGTTACATTGTTCTTCGTGGATTCCTACGGTTTTATCTATCTATCTATCTCAATTTATGCTTTATTTATTTATTTATTGTTTTGTTATTTTAATCATGCGTAGCTAAATTTCGTATTGATCCTAGGGTTTGTATGTCTGACTAGATTTATATGATTGATCTGTTGATACTGTTTTGCCGTCCCATTCATGATTTATGATTCTTGGGTTTAATTTCATGTGTTGGTATCTGGCCAATATTGATGCATGCTAGTTATGTGATTGATGTCTTGGAATTAATTGCATAATCGATATCGGGAATTTATAATACAGTTTTTGCCTTGAGACCCGACGGAGATAGGTGAAATGTAGGAGGTTAAATCTTTGTGTGCTTTTGGTAATTAGCTTACTTCTCTTGAGACCAGCGGAGATAGAGTTTAGGCTAACCTACTACTATAGCTGTGTCTAGCGGAAACTATAGTTACATTAGTGATCCTTCATATGAATGTGGATTAAATTGGTGAATGATTAATAGGTAAATTGTGTGAATTTGGTTAGGTTAAGTACATCCCTAGGATCGCCTTTTATATCCGAGTTTTATTCCTATCTTTATTTTCGAGTCTAGTTTTATTATATTCTCTCTCGATATTTTGTTGCCGGATAATAATAAAGATTACGTGTTAATTACTTGTCGTGTTCTCGAGTCGCATCCTCGTGGATACGATATATATACTTGCCGTTTTACTATCATTTATTTGGTAGGAATATTAGCGATCAACCCGCAGGCAACGCGCCGCGGCGAGCTAGCGGGCGACGGGCGCTGTCGCTGAAACCCGGCGCCATGAGCGCACTCGCGATCGCGAAGTTTCGTCACGGGCGACGACATCTCTAAGCGGATGTTCGGGCCGGGCGTGATCACAAGACGCTGCAGTTGGACGGGTCGCGGTCGCGTTAGCGATCGCGAGGTAGCCCGCGAGGACACGCGGCGCGGCGGCGTTGGGGTGGCTGGTGGGCTTTTGCCTAGCGTGCGACCCGACAGATTGGGCCGACCCGCCTGCACCGCTTTTTCCACCCAACCCAGATTTTCGGTCCGTGCCCATACACGCGAGGCCCGCTTGTTGAATCCGTCCGTGCCTGCACGCGAGGCTCGGTTCAAGTTTAATTCCGTACTTTGCAAATCTATGTAATAGATTAGGCTAGAAAATGCATGTTTCACGATTGGGCCGCGATGAACGTTTTATTTTATTTTTATCGTTCATATGCATGTCGTGGATGTTTAATTTATGCAGTAGCATGCTATGTATGTTTATATTACGTTGACAAACCTTTAAGTGTTTTACGTAATTGGATGCGCATAGTTAGCATGCTAAGTTTATCGCGTTTTCAAGCATATTTTAGAATTCTGCGAGCATGTTTTACATGTTGAGTTCTATAGACAAGCATGCTAGGATTACGTGATCTGCATGGACAAACCTTTTGAACAAAAAGACTAAGCAAGCAACCCGACAAATTAATTTTTTGAATTAAAATGTCAAGACCTCCACTTTTTGATCTCTAAACAAAGTGAGACGCACTGTGAGTAAACGTCCACACGCGTGGCTTGCTTGCACTGTTTATCATAAGTTTGTTAGATGAGATTTCTAAATAAAACATTTTAAATCTATTGAGAAGTGGGAGTTTCATGTGTAAACGTCCACACGCGTGGCTTGCATGTGCGATTTTCATAAGTTCTCTAGAGATAGATATAAAATGAGATAACAAAAGAATTTGAATTGGAAGCGGTATGGTCCGAGTGAGTATGCCAATTCTAAGAATTCATTTTCTGCTGTTAAAATTGTGGTCATTGCTTAGACATCACCTCAAGTACAACTTCCCGCGAAGTCCCTTCTTGCGATAGTGATGTGGTCTAGTAAGGTCCAATCGTTAATTTCATTTGTCATAAGGATAAGTTGAAATGGATTGAAATTAAACAACTAAAAGGTATTTTTAGTCCGGTCGAGGGGTTCATGTGTAAACGCCCACACGCGTGGCTTGTATGTGGGATTGCTTGGGCGATTGGAGGTTTTCAATTAATATTGTTTTATCAAAAGGTTATAATATTATTGTTACAAATTATTTGCGATCGTATGCTTATGTGTTTACATTATCGCTTTGAGAGATATGTCTCTTACGCCGATTATCAATATGCTCGCACAAAATCCGTTATCCGTCCAAATTTTATCGAGTGGAAACGAAACATGGAATATGTTCTTATCATTTGAAGAACACATGTTTGTTCTCACTACTCCTAAACCCGATGCCCCATCGACGATCGACTAATGAGCAGCGAGTCGGCGGACTTTGGAATAAGTCAAACAATATGGCTAAATGCTATATGATGACTACTATGTCCAAAGGCTTGGTCAGCAAACATCATCGATGGTAGACACGATCGATATTTGGTCAAGTCTCGAGAGTAAGTTTGGGCAATCGGATCGGACGATCCGCCCACACAATGAGAGAAATCTTGACGTGTAAGATGGAAGAAGGAAGTTCGGTCCATGAACATGTCTCCCACACGACTCATCTCATGGATAGTCTTGATCGGTTGGGAGGAGGTATTGTCGGCGGCCAAGGTCGATATCATCCTCAATACACCGCCCAAGTCTTTTGAGAACTTTCGGCGTGAATGCGATCATGAGCAAGACCGAAGTTTACACTTAGTCGGTTGTTTAATGATCTCGTTGTGCGGAAGGAGTTATGGGAAAAGGGTACATGCTCTTGCTAGCACATCTAAGGGCCCAAAATTTTCGTTGCAAAATGAAAAAAAGAAAAGGGGTACCAAAGGTGGAAGAGGCAAGGCAACGGTGGGAGTAATGGGAACAAGAACGTGGTTGCCACCGGAGGCTTGAAGAAGCCAAAGGAGAAGGCAAGTGCTTCAAGTGCGGTAAGATCGGGCATTGGAAGGCCAAGTGCCCTATGCTCATGCTCAAGTGCGCTGCTTGCTTTAGTAACGAAACATGTTTAGCGACTGCTCTACCCATTCTTGGGTAGTAGATACGGCGAATCGATCATGTTTGTTACACCTGCGTGGGTTCCGCGGACAAGGGAGTCTGTTTGATGGCGAGATAACGATTCCATGGGCAACGCGCGAAAATCGAGGCCGTTGCGTTGGAGATGTTACTTTATGTTTTGAGAAAACAGCTTTAGTTTTGAAAGACGTTTTATATGTGCCGGATTTTCATGGAACCTTGTTTCTGTTTCAAATTATTTACTCATGGATATTACGTTATTTTTGATAGTGGTGTTTCTATCATAAGAAATGACGGGTTATCTGTGTTGCACGTTATATAATTCGCTTTATACTATTTCTCGCCAAACATAATACCTATAACTATGTTGCATCTTCATCAAACCCTAAAAAGAGAAAGTTTTCTTCGCAAGATGACACCACTTTTCTCTGGCATCTTAGATTAGGTCACATCAATCTAAATAGGATCCAAAGACTGGCTAAGAATGGAGCGTTGGGTAATCTAACAGTTACTCCATTCCCAGTCTGCGAATCCTGTATAGAAGGTAAGATGTCGACTAGACCCTTCAAAGCGAAGGGTTATAGAGCCAAAGAAATGTTGGAGTTAGTCCATTTCGACTGTGTGGACCGATGTCCACACAAGCTCGCGGAGGTACGAGTACTTTGTCACTTTCATTGACGATTAAGGTACGGATACGCATACCGCTTCACCGCAAGTCTCGAATGCTTGAGAAATTCAAAGAGTTTAAGGCGGAAGTGGAGACGGCTAGGTAAAGTATCAAGTCATGCTGCTCGATCGCGGTGGCGAATACCTCAAGAACGAGTTTATGGACTATCTAGTGAAGTGTGAGATTACCTCCAAACAAGACTTCACCGGCACGCCACAAAGAAATGGTGTGTCGAGCGAAGAAATATGACTCTTTTAGAAATGGTTAGATCAATGATGAGCTATGCAACATCGCCTATTTCGCTCGGGGTACGCCTTAGAGACGGCGGCATACTTGCTAAATCTAGTACCGCCCAAGTCGGTCGAAAAGACCCTTTCGAGTTGTGGTTTGGGCGCAGCCTAGTTTAAGCCACATAAGGATATGGGGCGCCCAAAGACATGTGTCGAACAAGAAGGCCGACAAGTTGGAGGCTAGATCCGACGCAAGGTCGTTTATCGCTATCCTAGAGGGCGAAGGTGGTTTATTCTATAGTCCTGAGGATCGAAGGTCATTATTAGCACTAATGCCCGATTCTTAGAAGAGGATTATATGAAAATCATAAGTCCAAAGTTGAAATCATTCTTCAAGAATTAGAAGATGATTGTATTCCACCACCGACAGGCCAAAGGTACGAGATGTCGAGTCTAGTGGGAGGATCGACACCGATACTTCAAGAAATTGAAGTGGGTCGAGTTCCACCGAGATACCGAAGCCATAAGTGGTACCTACCCGGCAAGTTGTGCAAGATAGAGAACCACAAGTTTACTCGCACCCACCGCTGCCATTGTGCTCTGAGAACCTCGTCAGAGTGGGAGGGTTGTTCGTCAACCCAAGCGATTTATGTTCGTGGGTGAATCTTCGGATTTAGTCCCGTGAGACGAACAGCAATAATCGACCCATGGACATACAAGGAGGCGATACAAGATATTGATGCAAGATCATGGCACACCGCTATGGACTTAGAAATGGAGTCCATAACGGCTATGGATGTATATGAAAGACACTCTACCGGATGGCAAGGAAGCCATAGGTAGTAAGTGGATATACAAGAGGAAGAGAGATTCGATGGAGAGGTTTCGCTTTTAAAGCCGTGCTTGTGGCAAGGGTACACTCTGCATTGAGGGCATCGATTTCGATGAGACCTTTCACCGTAGCAATGCTAAAGTCCATCGTAATTCTTACGCCATAGCAGCCCACTTGAACCTAGAGGTTTGGCAAATGGATGTTAAAACCGCTTTCTAAACGGTTACCTTGAGGAAGGTAGAGACATCTATATGCAAAGACTCGAAGGTTATGTGGTAAAGGTGAAGAGCATCTAGTATGGAAGCTAAGAAGTCCATTTATGGACTTAAGCAAGCCTCCCGATCATGGAACTTACGCTGACGAGGTAGTAAAGTCCTATGGATTTACCCAGTTGCTTTAGCGAGAGTTGTGTGTATCGGTTAGATGTCAACGGTGATGTGGTATTTTTGCACTTTATGTAGACGACATCCTTCTAGTTGGCAACAACGTGAAGTCATATCGACGTAAAGAGTTGGCTATCCGATCGGTTTCAAATGAAAGAATTAGAGATGCGCAGACATTCTTGGGATCAAGGTTTACCGAGATCGCAAGAAGAAAATGTTGAGCTTATCTCAGCGCCTTACATTGATACGTGATTACTGCTTTAGTATGCGCACCGCCAAGAAATGATTGCTACCTTCGGACATGGTTCCTTTATCTAAGACGCAGCGATCACCTATGACCGCAAAGGAGATAGAGAAATGAGACAAGTTCCTTACGCTCACCGTAGGAAGTCTCATGTACGCAATGCTATGCACGAGGCTCGATATACGCATGCGGTAGCATAGCGACTAGATATCGCCTAACCTCGACAAGCTCATTCGATTGCGAATAAAGCATATACTCAAGCACCGAAAAGGACTCGAGATTATAGGCTAGTTTACCATGCGAGATAGTCTAATGCCTTTGGGTTATCTGCACTGGATTTCCAAGCCGACCGTGATGAGAAAAAGTCGACCTCGGGCTATGTGTTTACCTTGGGAGGTGGAGCCGTATCCCATGAGTGCAAAGCGGCGATGCATTGCGGACTCTACCATGGAAGCGAATATGTAGCCGCCCGGAGGCTTCTAAGGAGGCAGATGGTTCAAGAACTACCTCATGGATCTAGATGTGGTACTGGTTTGCCCAAGAGTATCATAGTTTCTCGTGATAACTCAAAGTGCGATGGCAAACTCTAAGGAACCACGGACCCACAAGGCGACCAAACACATAGAGAGAAAGTACCATGTCATACGAGAAATCGTTAGACGAGGTGACGGTTGATTGAAAAGATTGATATGACGGAAAATCTAGCGGATCCATTCACGAAGAGCCCGCCGCAAAAAGTCTACGATGGACACGTTAGAGGACTTGGATTATGCTTGATGGCACCCACTTAGAAAGGAAACTTTTGTATAAGTGGGAGAAGCAAAGTGATGGTTGTTTGTAATAGCTAGTAGAGACACATTGTATACTAAAAGTTTGCTTTAGTATAAGTGGGAGATTGTTGGATTTGTATACCGAAGCGTTTGGTTGAGCTTGTATACAATGTTTCCAGAACCACTATTACAATCTCCTATCCGATTTGAATACTTGATTGCATATATTTGTGTCCCTTTATCTCATATATAAGTTAGATCATACAGTGTGTAGAAGATCACAGAAGTCTGTATGATTGGTCAAGCTTAATGAGATATGAAAAGTTTCACAGCTGAGACAACTTGAGGACGAGTTGTCGGTATAGGCTGCGGTGTAGATAAGAAGTGACTTGACTTGGTTACTTGTCTATGCCGGTACGTCTACGACGTATTGAAGGATCACGATGAGATGTGTTTTTCTTTTCGACCGTCGTGAAGAACCAAGATCTCGGTGACTTACGATGATCTAAACCTCGATAAGGTATTAGGTGAGTATGAAAGGTCGACCATCACTGACTTGTTATGGGTGAGGTTATATGTTCTAACCCAAGATTCTCCGCATCTTGGGTGGCGATCTTGTATGTCACACTAGTTATCTCAGACGAGTCATCGTATCCGTTTAGGATGATGACGCCCCATAATGAGCTCAAAGGTTTATTGTACTAAACCTGCGCAGTTGAGTTAGCTCAAGTACAATAATAAGGTTGAGTGGTACTACTTAATGAATGAAGTTATTAATTATTTTAAGCGATCGAATGCTATAAATAATTAATGGACGCTCGATATCTTAAATAGGATTCGTAATATCTAAGTGCAAGCCCGACTCAACTTGGTAATAAAGGGTAAGTCAAGATTCTTTCTCTAGTGGCATGATCGAATGTTTATAAATTAATTTATGTTCAATGAACATAAGATAATTAATTTATTTGAGGCCCATCTTTATTCCTCAGATTTGATCCTCGGCCGCCCATCCAGTGCCCTTTAGCTTGAGAAAAATCGGTCCCATGTTGCTCTCTATAGCAAGATTTTATTCTCTTTATCCACAAGGATATTATTATATTTATGGTATATGCATAGATCCTTTCCATATAAGATTATGGTAATAATCCTGAGAGTATGGAAATAATCCTGAGAGTATGGTAATTTCCATAAAGAATTATGGTAATTTCCATATGGGATTATGGTAATTTCCATATAGGATTATGGTAATTTCCATATGGGATTAAGGTAGTGCATTATAAATATAAGGTATGAGATAAAGTCTAGAGTTAATGCTCACATAATTAACACAAGATTTTCGCCCCTCATCAGTATTGTTGAGAGAGTTTCAAAATTGTGCAAAGAGAGCAAGGGTGATTTTCCCAAGCATTCTCCATAGATCGTCCTCACCGACGTTGGAGATTGGGCAACCGGATGATCGAGAAGGTCAAAGCACGAGTCCGATCTGCTCGATCCATTCCTCTCGCTCCATCGACCTCGATGCATCCAAAGGTAAACACGTGAAAACCCCTACTTGTTGCGATTAATTATATAGACGCATGCTAGGTTTATAATCAATGTATGGTGAATTAAATATCCTAGATAGATCCTCGGGCGAGGGTGAACATATGTTTTCCCTACGATGCCTCAGAACTCGAATAAGGCGATGCCCGGTGATCTGTGGTCGGGTCCTTCTCTTGGCTTTGGAGGCTTTGGCGCCGCCTCCCTTATGACGGCTGAGGCCGTTGCTTAGTGCAAGGAGGATGAAGATCCTGAGCTTCAGGAGCTTCTCGCCGAGGTGCGGGCCGAAGCCGAGGAGGAGAAGGAGCCGAGCTCAGCGCTTCATTCAGAGGGGTCAACCGCAGAAGCAAAGAGCGGCGGGAGGTCGACGAGTCCGGCAAAGTGCCTGAGGTCAGTGGACCTGATGTAATAGGTTGATTTGTCGGGGTCGATAGGATCCTGAGCCTTGTAAAAATTTCCCACTTTTTTGAATAATAATAGTTACAACTTTCTGAAATGTGTGTTGTCCCTTTATTTTTAGCACTCCACTTCTCAATACCTCGGACTCGATCATGATTTGTTGACTGCTAAAAGAGGCCCGAGGTGCCTCAACGAGAAGGACTAAGAGTTGTTGTTTTGGAGAGCCGATCTTCCGAGGTGACCCGACTTTCGCAACATGGACATCGCCGGCATTAATCGCCGGGTCAAGATGAAACCGCAAGAGGTCGAACGAGAGGTGGCCGTCTTCGGCCGAGAATGAGACTCTAAAGTTATGATCATACATCTCAAGTCCGGGGCGGACTTATCCGCCGACGTGATTTAGGGCTCTTAATTCAATGCGAGGCGCAGCTCGGTGACGCGGAGAAGTTGGCTCAATCTCGGAGGAACATGTGAATATGAAGAGGTGATCCGCCGATCCGTGGAATAACCATATCGAGGCCGATGATCGAGTGCAGAGCTTGCTCGCCAAGGCATGGTGCTAAGGGACGGGAGGGGCCCAATAGCAAAAATTTTAAAAATTGTCTCGACTCCATTGTGAAGTACGCCCAGATGTACGAGCTCGTCCGTAAGCGACGCATGCCCCAGCCCCGCAGCGAGTCCGTAGCCGGCTCCACTGATGTAAGAATCGAAGAACCCGAGGGGGGCGGCTATGCTGACCATGCCGAAGCTCGCTGCTAGGTCCAACCAAGAGGGAGCAACTAGGGTTCGATCGTCGGCAGCGCGAGGCGCCGAGACCTCGGTCGGCGAGGAAGGCGGCGGTCGGGGCGAGGTCGCATTCCCGCCAAAGGCCAACCTCAAGAGGCCGGGCGCGACCTCGGTTCCGGAGTGCCCTTCGTGTCGGGACCCATCCGCACGGCTCAGTGCGGGTGGAGTAGGTCGCGGTGGTGCCGACCTCGCCGATTAGGTAGAAGGCATCGAGTTCATCCCGGTGTTCATCGCCGACCCCGAGATTTTGTCTCGAACTGGTGTAGCTTCAAGCAAGACTTGGCGAGATGAAACTCCGGCCGAGTGAGTTGTATATAGCTTAGACTTGGTGTATAGTAGTGAATGTATTTAGCATTGTATCAAGTGTATATTTTCCCATGAGAGGTACAAATATAGCTTAGGACTTGGTTTTAGCCGTAAATGTATTCATCTTCAAGCATCAAGTGTATATCTTCCCAAATAAAGCGGTATAATTTGACGAGATCCGATCCGACGTCGCTTGCATGTAGATTTTCAATTTAATGAGTTATCTCGTATGCCTTGCATGTAGACGCTCAATTTCATGAGTGATCTTTATGCTTTGCACTTAGATGTTCAAGTTCATGAGTTGTCTGTATGTGCCATCTTCGCAAGGGCGTCCCCTTTTGAAGGTTAAATGTGGTGTATCCAAATGGATGTTCACATAGATATAAGACGAGACGAAGTGAAATACTCATTAGAAAAACGAATGTTTTATTGAATAAGTAAACAACATCGCACTTTGGCAAAGCAATAAGAGGGCTAACACGATGCCGATCTAAAATCAAAGCTATGTAAAATACCTCCTTAAATGAGTGATATGCCAGGTTCGGGGAATAAGTGCACCGGTTAGGTGAGCAAGCTTATAGGCCCATTTGTCGAGGTCCTCGTGAACGCGGTATGGACCTTCCCATGTCGGATCTAGCTTGTTAAGACGCTCGGCTCTACTGGCTTCATTATTTCGTAGGACGAGGTCGCCTACTTGGAGTGCTGGAGGCTTTTACCCTCTTGTTGTAGTACCGCACACCGCACTTGACTGGCTTCGTTGATGAGGCGAGCCGCGTTCTCCTCGAGAGTATCAAGGTTGACTCGAGGTCCTCCTCGTTGCCGTTCGGTCGAAGTGAAGAGTACGCAGGGCTCGTGCGCCGATCTCGGTGGTATGGCAGCCCGATCCCGTAGACCAAGTCGAATGGGGTTTCTCCGCGAAGTCCGAGGGTGTTGTCTGTGGGACCGTGAGGACTTGAGGAAGATTTTCAACCCGCCTCTTTAGCTCGATCCAACCTCTTTTCAATCCTTGTACGATCGTGCGGTTCATCACCTCGGTCTCGACCATTCGCCGCTGGGTGTGCGATCGAGGTGAAATGTTGCTCGATCTGGAGCTCTTCACACCATTCCTGAAGTTTTGTCAACGAACTGGGTCGTTGTCCGAGATCAAACATGCGGTATGTCAAGCTGCAAACTATGTTTTTCCACACGGGTGTCTCAATCCTTCCGCCGTGAGGCTCGAAAGTGGCTCCGCTCGACACATTTTGTGAAGTAGTCTACGCTACGACTAAGTATCGGTCGACACGGTGCTCGGTCAAATGGACCAACGATGTCGATCCCCACCGCATGAAAGGCCATGGACTCGTAAGCTACCGAGATCGGTCCGGGTAGCTGACCGTGGAGTGAAGTCGACACGGACACTTTTGACGAGCTCGGCCGAATCTTGGATGAGGGTGGGCCAGAATACCTACGACCTAAGTGTCTTCTGAGAGAGCTCATGATCCGACGTGGCTTCCACAAGATCCCATGTGAATCTCGTTTAACACGTAGTCCGCTTCTTCCGCCCAAGGCATCTCGTGAGAGGTTGAAGATAGGATTTCTATAGAGTACTATCATGTATGAGGTACTTTTAGGATTTGACCATCATCTTTTGGCTTCAAGCCGATTCGAGGTAGTCTTCTTCTTCCGTATAAGCCTTTATAGGAGACATCGATTCGGCCCGCCTCGCTGATGATACCGACGGGACTCCGTAATGCTTCGAATGAACTTCCTCCACCGGAGGTTTTGTTGATGATGAAGCCAACTTATCGAGGATGTCGGCTACCGTTCTCCCTCGTGGGATACGATAAATTACGGAATACCTGAATGAGGTCAGCATCTCCTTTGCCTTCTCAAGGTATCGCTTCATTCGATCCTCCTTGGCCTCGTATTTGCCCAGGACCTGGTTTACTACGACCTGGGAATCTCCAAAGATCTGGATTTTTTCCACTTTCAATTCCTTTGCGAGCGGAGTCCTGAGATTAGTGCTTCGTACTCCACCTCGTTGTTTGTGGTCGGGAAGGTAAACCGAAGTGAATAGGTCACTTCTTGTTTGTCCGGGCCAAGGAGCAAGATTCTGCTCCGCTACCCGTTTTGCACGAAGCTTCATCCACATACATTTGCCGCCAGCCTCGTGTATGTCGAGGTCGTTGGGTTGTGGGAGTGGGGGTCGGAGTGACCTCTTTTGCGGGGTTGACCTCGGTAAATCTGACCTCTACCAGAAAATCAGCTAGGGCTTGCCCCTTTATGGCCGGTCTGGGCGAGTACAAAATGTCGTGCTCGCCGAGCTCAAAGTGCTCACTTGCTATATCACCGATGATTCGGGTTTGACAAGACTTGTCTCGAGGTAAGTCAACAAGACTGAATTGAATGAGCTTGGAAATAAGGCCTGAGACGCCGCCATGCTCACGGTGCCAATGCTAGTTTTTCAAAGTGGTGTACCTTGTCTCCGCCCTTGAGAGCTCGGCCATGAAGTAGATAGGAAGTTGTTTACCGACCTCATCTCGCACCAAGATCGCACCGATTGCCTCGCCCGAGGCGGCTGTATAAAGAAAGGAGTTCGCCTTCTTTCGGGGCAGACAGTGTGGGTAGGTCGGCGAGGTATGCTTTTAGCTGGGTGAAGGCGACATGATGTTCTTCCTTCCAAGCAAAGTCCGGGGTTCTTCTCAAGATTTTGAAGAAGGGAAGTTGCTTCTCGGCAGCCTGGGATAGGAATCTACTAAGGGCAGCCAGACATCCGGTGAGTTTGTGGATCTCACGGATGGTTTTTGGTACTGTATGTCGAAAACCATTTTGACCTTAGTGGGATTCGCTTTCTTCTTGAGAAACCCAACATCCCGTGAATTTCCCGCTTTCACCAAGAATGTGCACTTTTGGGGTTGAGCTTGAGATTTGCCGATCCGGAGGAGTTGAGGATCGCTTTTAGGTCGTCGACAACTTTCTGTTTTTTGGCTTTTGACCACGATGTCGTCGACGTAGACCTCGACGATCTTCCCAATATGATCTTTGAATATGGCATCCACCATCCTTTGATAGGTAGCTCTGGCGTTTTTCAGGCCGAAAGGGCATTTTTTGGTATGCGAAGACACCAAGTCGCTGATGAACGCCGCCTCAAGCATCCTCCCCGCTCATTAGACTTGGTGGTACCGCTGGGAAATCGTATGTTAACCCTCGCCCGAGGATCCATCTTGGGTGTTTAATTCACCATACATTGATTATAAACCTAGCATGCGTCTATATAATTAAATCGCAACACGAGGGGTTTTCACGTGTTTACCTCGATCCGCCGAGGTGGATCGAACGGGATGAACGGATTGAACGGTCGAGACTCGTGCTTTGACCTTCCGGACTGTATCCTGGATACCCAAACTCCAACGCCGAGTGAGGACGAGCTATGGAGAATGCACCGAAAATCACCCTTTTCTCACACAGCCTCTCGAAAATTCTCTCTCAAATATACGAGATGGCCGAAAATTTAGTTGCAATATGTGAGCATTAGCTCAGACATTATCTCATACCTTATATTTATAATGCACTACCTTAATCCTATATGGAATATTACCATAATCCTATATGGAATATTACCATAATCCTATATGGAATATTACCATACTCTTAGATTATTTCCATACTCTTAGATTATTTCCATACTCTCAAGATTATTACCATAATCTTATATGGAAAGGATCTATGCATATACCATAAATATAATTATATCCATGTGGATAAAGAGAATAAAATCTTGCCAATTGAGCAATAGGGGAGCCGATTTTCCTCGTCTACGGGCCCGATGGGCCGGCCAGGATCAAATGCAAGGAATAAAGATGGGCCTCAAATAAATTAATTATCTTATGTTCACCCTAACATAAATTAATTTATAAACATTCGATCATGCCACTAGAGAAAGAATGTTGACTTACCCTTTATTACCAAGTTGAGTCGGGCTTGCACTTAGACATTACGAATCCTCAGATTTAAGATATCGAACGTCCATTAATCATTTATAGCAATCGACAACTTAAAACGATTAATAACTTTATTTCCTTAAGTAGTACCACTCAACCTTATTATTGTACTTGAGCTAACTCAACCGCAGGTTTAGTACAATAAACCTTGAGCTCCTTAAGGGGACGCCATCATCCTTAACGGATACGTGACTCGACATGATAACTAGCGTGACATACAAGATCGCCACCACCCAAGATGCGAGAATTGGTTAGAACATATAACCCTCACTCATAACAAGTCAAAGTGATGGTCAAGAACTCATACTCACCTAATACCTTATCGAGGTTTAGATCATCGTAAGTCACCGAGATCTTGGTTCTTCACGACGGTCGAAGAAGAACACATCTCACCGTGATCCTTCAATACATCAGACGCATCAAAGATAGACAAGCAACTAAGTCAAGTCACTTCTTATCTATACTGCAGCCTCAAACCGACAACTCGCCCTTAAGTCGCCCTCGCCAGAAACTTTTATATCTCATTGCTTGACCAATCATACGTACTTCGTGATCTTCTACACATCGTATGATCTAACTTATATACGAGATAAGGGACACGATATATGCAATCAAGTATTCAAATCGATAGAGATTGTAATAGTGGTAATGTGAAACATTGTATACAAGCTCAACCAAACCGCTTTCAAAGATACAAATCCAACAATCTCCCACTTATACTAAAGCAAACTTTTAGTATACAATGTGTCTTTCTACTAGCTATTACAAACAACCATCACTTTGCTTCTCCCACTTATACAAAAGTTTCCTTTCTAAGTGGGTGCCATCAAGCGCAATCCAAGTCCTCTAACGTGTCCATCGTAGACTTTTGCGGCAGCTCTTCGTGAATGGATCCGCTAGATTTTCCGTCAGATCAATCTTTTCAATCAAGACGCCACCTCGCCTAACGATTCTCGTATGACATGGTACTTTCTCTCTATGTGTTTAGTCGCTTGTGGGTCCGTGGTTCCTTCGAGTTTCACATCGCACCGAGTTATCACAAGAACTATGATACTCTGGGCAAACCAGTACCACATCTAGATCCATGAGGTAGTTCTTGAACCATACAGCCTCCTTAGAAGCCTCCGCGGCTACATATTCGGCTTCCATGGTAGAGTCCGCAATGCATCGCCGCTTGCACTCCGCCAGATACGGCTCCACCTCCCAAGGTAAACACATAGCCCGAGGTCGACTTTTTCTCATCACGGTCACTTGGAAACCGAAGTCCAGATAACCCAAAGGCATTAGACTATCTCGCATGATAAACTAGCCTATAATCTCGAGTCCTTTTCGTGTACTTGAGTATATGCTTTCATCGCATCCAATGAGCTTGTCGTGGTTAGACCGATATCTAGCTATTATGCTCACCGCATAGCGTATATCGGCCTCGTGCATAAGCATTGCGTACATGAGACTTCCTACGGCGGAAGCGTAAGGAACTTGTCTCATTTCCTCTATCTCCTTTGCAAATATAGGTGATCATGTTTTAGATAAAGGAACGCCATGTCCGAAAGGTAGCAATCCTTTCTGGCGGTCTCGCATACTAAAACGAGTAATCACAAGATCAATGTAAGACGCCCGAGATAAGCTCAACATTTTCTTCTTGCGATCTCGGTAAACCTTGATCCCAAGAATGTACGCCGCATCTCCTAAGTCTTTCATTTGAAACCGATCGGATAGCCAACTCTTTACGCTCGATAATGACTTCACGTTGTTGCCAACTAGAAGGATGTCATCTACATAAAGTGCAAGAAATACCACATCACTGTTGACATCTAACCGATACACACAACTCTCGCTAGGCAACCGGGTAAATCCATAGACTTTACCACCTCGTCAAAGCGTAAGTTCCATGATCGGAGGTTCGCTAAGTCCATAAATGGACTTCTTAAGCTTCCATACTAGATGCTCTTTCACCCTTTACCACATAACCTTCGTGTTGCGACATAGATGTCTCTACCTTCCTCAAGGTAACCGCTTAGAAAAGCGGTTTTAACATCCATTTGCCAAACCTCTAGGTTCAAGTGGGCTGCTATGGCTAGAAGAATTTCGATGGACTTGAGCATTGCTACAGGTAAAAGGTCTCATCGAAATCGATGCCCTCAACTGAGTGTACCCTTTTGCCACAAGCCCGGCTTTAAAAGTCAAACCTCTCCATCGGAATCTCTCTTCCTCTTGATATCCACTTACTACCTATGGCTTCCTTGCCATCCGGGTAGAGGTGTCTTTCATATACATCCATAGCCGTTATGGACTCCATTTCTAAGTCCATAGCGTGTGCCATGATCTTGCATCAATATCTTCAGACGCCTCCTCAGTATGTCCATGGGTCGATTATCGCATGTTCGTCTCTTTGGGACTAAACCAAGATTCACCCACTAACATAAATCGCCGGGTCGACGAACAACCCTCCCACTACGACGAGGTTCTACAGCACAATGGTAACGGTGGGTGCAGATACTTGTGGTTCTCTAACTCGCACAACTTGTCGTGTAGGTACCACTGACGGTCGGTATCTCCTGAACTCGACCCACTTCAATTTCTTGAAGTATCCGTGTCGATCCTCCCACTAGACTCGACATCTCGCACTTTGGCCTAATCGTGGTGGAATACGATCATCTTCTAATTCTTGAAGAATGATTTCAACTTTGGACTTATGATTTTCATATAATCCTCTTCTAAGAATCGGCATTAGTGCTAATAATGACCTTCCGATCCTTAGACTATAGAATAAACCACCTTTCGCTCCTCTAGATAGCCAATAAACAGCCTTGCGTACGATCTAGCCTCCAACTTGTCGCTTTCTTGTTCAAAGACGTAGGCCGGATCGCCCATATCCTTATGTGGTTTAAACCGGCTCATACCAAACCACAACTCGAAAGGGTCTTTTCGACCGACTTGGACGGTACTAGATTTAGCAAGTATGTCACTGCCTCTAAGGCATACCCCGCAATCGAAATAGGCAATGTAGCATAACTCATCATTGATCTAACCATTTCAAAAGAGTCCTATTTCTTCGCCCGACACACCATTTTGCATTGTGGTGTGCTTGTGAAGTCTTGTTGGGATGTAATCCCACACTTCACTAGATAGTCCATGAACTCGTTATCGAGGTATTCGCCACCGCGATCGTAACGCAGATGACTTGATACTTTTACCTAGCTTCGCTCCACTTCCGCCTTTAAACTCTTTGAATTTCTCAAAGCATTGAGACTTGCGTGAAGCGGTATACGATCCGCACTCGAGTAATCGCCAATGAAAGTGACAAAATACTGCATTCTCCACGAGCTTGTGTGGACATCGGTCCACACAGTCGAATGGACTAACTCCAACATTTCGTGGCTCTATAACCCTTCGCTTTGAAGGGTCCGGTCGACATCTTACCTTCTATACAGATTCGCAGATCGGGAACGGAGTAACCGTGAGATTACCCAACGCCCATTCTTAGCCGCTTTGGATCCTATTTAGATTGATGTGACCTAATCTAAGATGCCGAGAAAAGTAGAGTCATCTTGAAGAAAACTTTCTCTTTTAGGGTTTGATGAAGATGCAACATAGTTATAGGTATTATGTTTTGCGTAAATAGTATAAAGCTAATTATATAAAGTGCCAACACGTATAACTTCGTCATTTCTTATGATAGAAACACCACTATCAAAAATAATGTAAGATCCATGAGTAAATAATTTCAAACAGAAACAAGGTTCCGCCGAAAATCCGCACATATAAAACGCCTTTCAAAACTAAAACTGTTGTCCTAAAACATAAAGAAACATCTCCAACTCGCAATGCTTCGACTTTCGCCCGCGCTGCCCATGGAGATCGTTATCTCGCCATCAAACAGCTCCTTGTCCGCAGGAACCCTCGCAGGTGTAACAAACATGATCAGCTCGCCAGATCTACTACCCAAGAATGGGTAGAACAAGTCGCTAAACATGTTTCACATTAAAGCAAACGGCACTTGAGCCTCGAGCATAGGGCACTTGGCCTTCCAATGCCTGGGCCTTGCCAAGACTGAAGCACTTGCCTTCTCCTTCGCTTCTTCAAGCCTCCGTGGCAACCATGTTCTTGCTCCCATTACTCCCACTATTTCCTTGCCTTTACTACCTTTGGCACCCCTTTTCTATTTCCATTTTGCAACGAAAATTTTGGGCCCTTAGATGTGCTAGCAAGAGCATGTGCTCCTTTTCCCATAACTCCTTCCGCAAAGAACGAGATCATTAAGCAACCGACTAAGTGTAAACTCGGTCTTGCTCATGATCGCATTCACGCCGAAAGTTCTCAAAAGACTGGGCAAAGGTATTGAGGATGATATCGACCTCGCTTCGCCGCCAATACCTCCTCCCAACCGATCAAGACTATCCATGAGATGAGTCATGGGAGACATGTTCATGGACCGAACTTCCTTCTTCCATCTTACACGCCAAGATTTCTCTCATTGTGTGGAAGCGATCGTCCGATCCGATCGCCCAAACTTACTCTCGAGACTTGACCATATATCGTCATCGCTCACCATCGATCGATGTCAGTACTGCAAGCCTTTGGACATCGTAGTCATCATATAGCATTTAGCCATATTGTTTCGACTTATTCCAAAGTCCGCCGACTCTCGCCGCTCATTAGTCGACGCGCCGCAGTGGCATCGGGTTTAGGAGTAGTGAGAACAAACATGTGTTCTTCAAATGATAAGAACATATTCCATGTTTCGCTTCCACTCGATAAAATTTGGACCGGATAACGGATTTTGTGCGAGCATATTGATAATCGGCGAAGAGACATATCTCGAAACGATAATGTAAACACATAAGCATACGATCGCATATAATTCGTAATAATAATATTGTAACCTTTGATAAAACAATATTGATTGAAACCTCCAATCGCCAAGGAATTCCACATGCAAGCCACGCTGTGGACGCGTTTACATGAACCCCCGACTGCACTAAAATATACCTTTAGTCGCTTAATTTCAATCCATGTCAACTTATCCTTATGACAAATGAAATTAATGATTGACCTTACTGACCACATCACTATCGCAAGAAGGGACTTCATGGAAGTTGTACTTGAGGTGATGTCTAAGCAATGACCACAATTTTAATAAACAGAAATGAATTCTTAGAATTGGTATACTCACCGACCATACCGCCCAATTCAAATTCTTTTGTTATCTCATTTTATATCTATCTCTAGAGAACTTATGAAAATCGTGATATGCAAGCCACGCTGTGTGATCGTTTACACATGAAACTCCCACTTCTCAATAGATTTAAAATGTTTTATTTAGAAATCTCATCTAACAAACTTATGATAAACAAGTAAGCAAGCAATGCGTGTGGATCGTTTACTCACAGCAAGGCCTCACTTTGTTTAGAGATCAAAAGTGGAGGTCTTGACATTTTAATTTGAAAAATTAATTTGTCGGGTTGCTTGCTTAGTCTTTTTATTCAAAAGGTTTGTCCATGCAGATCACGTAATCCTAGCATGCTTTTCTATAGAACTCAACATGTAAAACATGCTCGCAGAATTCTAAAATATGCTTGATAAACGCGATAAACCTAGCATGCTTACTATGCGCATCCAATTACGTAAAACACATAAAGGTTTGTCAACGTAATATAAACATACATAGCATGCTACTGCATTATATAAACATCCACGACATGCATATGAACGATAAAAATAAAATAAAATGTTCATCGCGGCCCAATCGTGAAACCTGCACATTTAAATCTAATCTATTACATAGATTTACAAAGCATGTAATTAAACTTGAACGGCCTCGCGCACGGGCACGGACCGAAAATCTGGAAAACGGGTCCGGGCCGGTCGGTCTGCGCCGGCCGGGCCACGCCAGGCAAGGCCCACCGCCGCCCACCTCTTGCTCGCCGCTTCTCGCGTGTCCTCGCGGCTACCTCGCGTCGCCTTTACCCGACGAGCAGACATGCGTGGCCACCGCCCGAGCGCCGAACGCTCGCCGAGACGCTGCCGCCCGGCCGAAACCGCGATCGCGAAGTCCGCCGCTGCGCCGGGTTTCGCGCAACGCGCCCGCCGCCTCGCTAGCTCGCCGCCGCTTGCTTGCGGCCTTATCTCGCGATCGCTAGATCGCCGCGTGGCGCCAGGATCTCGTGCGCGAACGCACGCCCTGTCGCCGCGCCCTCGCGATCGCCCTCGCGATCGCGAGGCTCGCCATGAGATACCGCCTGTGGACCGCCGAGATACTGCTTTTCCCGTCGTTTGCTTCTTCGTTCTTTCGCCTTCGTTTTTTTACGTATAAGATTTACATAATAAAATCTAATCTAACCACGGATTTTCTCGTGGTGAAAACAACAACATCCGAAAAAATAATAAACGAGCCACGATGAACAGCGGATCCATAATTAAATAAACGCACGTAATAATCAAACGTGATTAATCCAACAGAGCCAAGATTCTCGATCCCGTGCTCGATACCAATTGTTGGGAAATCATATGTTAACCTCGCCCGAGGATCCATCTTGGTGTTTAATTCACCATACATTGATTATAAACCTAGCATGCGCCTATATAATTAAATCGCAACACGTAGGGTTTTCACGTGTTTACCTTTCGATCCGCCGAGGTGGATCGAATGGGATGAACGGATTGAACAATCGAGACTCGTGCTTTGACCTTCCGACTGTATCCCTGATACCCAAACTCCAACGCCGAGCGAGGACGAGCTATGGAGAATGCACCGAAAATCACCCTTTCTCTCACACTCTCTGAAAATTCTCTCAAATATACGAGATGGCCGAAAATTCTAGTTCATAATATGTGAGCATTAGCCTAGACATTATCTCATACCTTATATTTATAATGCACTACCTTAATCCTATATGGAATATTACCATAATCCTATATGGAATATTACCATACTCTTAGATTATTTCCATACTCTTAGATTATTTCCATACTCTCAAGATTATTACCATAATCTTATATGGAAAGGATCTATGCATATACCATAAATATAATTATATCCATGTGGATAAAGAGAATAAAATCTCGCCAATTGAGCAATAGGGGCCGATTTTCCTCGATTACACGGGCCCGGATGGGCCGGCCCAGGATCAAATCAAGGAATAAAGATGGGCCTCAAATAAATTAATTATCTTATGTTCAAACCTTAACATAAATTAATTTATAAACATTCGATCATGCCACTAGAGAAAGAATGTTGACTTACCCCTTTATTACCGAAGTTGAGTCGGGCTTGCACTTAGACATTACGAATCCCCGTATTTAAGATATCGAACGTCCATTAATCATTTATAGCAATCTGACAGCTTAAAACGATTAATAACTTTATTTCCTTAAGTAGTACCACTCAACCTTATTATTGTACTTGAGCTAACTCAACCTGCAGGGTTTAGTACAATAAACCTTTTGAGCTCCTTAAGGGGACGTCATCATCCTTAACGGATACGGTGACTGACATGATAACTAGCGTGACATACAAGATCGCCACCACCCAAGATGCGGAGAATCTGGTTAGAACATATAACCCTCACTCATAACAAGTCAAAGTGATGGTCAAGAACTCATACTCACCTAATACCTTATCGAGGTTTAGATCATCGTAAGTCACCGAGATCTTGGTTCTTCACGACGGTCGAAAGAAGAACACATCTCACCGTGATCCTTCAATACATCGTAGACGTATCAAGATAGACAAGCAACTAAGTCAAGTCACTTCTTATCTATACCGCAGCCTAAACCGACAACTCGTCCTTAAGTCGCCTCGGTGTGAAACTTTTATATCTCATTAAGCTTGACCAATCATATGGACTTCCGTGATCTTCTACACACCGTATGATCTAACTTATATATGAGATAAGGGACACGATATATGCAATCAAGTATTCAAATCGATAGGAGATTGTAATAGTGGTAACAGAAACATTGTATACAAGCTCAACCAAACCGCCAAGATACAAATCCAACAACCCCTTGTATAGATCTAGGAAATCAAGATCTCATGGCCCACCAAAGGCCTCCACCTTCTTATCAATATCGGGGAGAGGGTAGCAATCTTTTGGGCGTTGTTTGTTGAGGTCGGTATAATCAACACACATGCGCCACCCTCCTCCTCAAGCTTTGGACCACAACCGGATTAGCCATCCGTGTCGGGTATTTGACCTCGAACGAATCTTGGCCTCCTGAGTCGAGTCACCCCGCCTCTTATGACCAGGCCGCCGCCGTGAAACTTCTCTTCTCGCCGAACTGGTTTGGTAGCCGGGTCGATGTTGAGGCGATGAGTTATGAGCTCGGGTGACACTCGGTCATGTCGAGTGGGGACCACGCGAACACGCCCTTGTATTCCCTTAGAAGTCGCTTCGACATGCTATCGAATATCAGTTGACCACAGGTGCCGACCCTGACGACTTTGGAGGGTCGTCGTCGCATAGTTGAAGGTTCTCGGTCAGTCGCCCCGGGTGTCGAACACGAGGTTCTCAGAATTGCTAGGTCCGAGGTAAGGCCACATCTTGGTTGAGACTCGTAGGCACTCTTTCGTCGCCGCTTGGTCACCCCGATGCTTAGCACTCCCACGGGGTGTATCTTGATGGTGAGGTGGTACACCGAGCAGACGGCTTTGGTGGCGTATAGCCGCCTCTTCCAGAACGATGTTGTACGGAGAAGGAGCTCGGACCGAAAAAATTGAATGGCCTTGGTGACCAATTCGAGCACGCCATACGGTAACTGGAAGGATAATGACGCCTCGGGTTGAACCGCCTCCCGAGTGAAGCTCCGTGGGCGGGATGGTGCAGGATGTATTTGAATCCCACCGACCTCGAGTTTATCCAGGTAACTCTGGAAGATGATGCTGACAGAGGCACCGATGTCGATGTAGACCCGGTGGACATTCTTGTTGCCCACCACGGCCCGTATGGTGATGGCATCTTGGGCGGGCATGATCTTGGGCACCGGGTCCTCTTTGGAGAACACTATGTTCTCACCGTCCCGAGTCGCTTATTTTTCGCCTCGGGATCGGCCTCCGAGCTTCATTTTCAACGACGACCTCATCGCTCCTATGGGCGTTCGGTAATGGCGAGACCGCTTATCGCATTGGGACCTTCATCCTCGCCGCCTTCGTGTTGGGTCGCCATCGAGGTCGGCCCGCAGCTGTTGCCACCTCCATTCTTTCCTCTGCGCTTCTTCCCCGCCCAGTCGGCCGAGGTATTTCTTAAGCGCTCCTCCTTGACGAGCTCGTCGATCTGCGAGCCCAAGTTTCATAGCTTGGCATTGTGACCATACCCTTGGTGATAGTCACAATACTTCTCGCCGACCTCTTCTTGGATCCTCCTTTCATAGGAGGGGCTTCGGGAAGAGCTCGGTGGAGCTCGAATATCTTCGCCTCGATTTAAGCAAATGAGGCGTTGCCGCTGTGGCTTGGCCGAGGTCCCAGCTCGACTCGATCGGGCCTTTCGATCCTCTCAAGGCACTTCACCTCGATGCCTCGACCCCGGTCATCCGGCTTCTTTCTTCACCCTCCGCTCATCCTATATCTCTCTTCTTCCGATCCGACTCGTCTCCCTCGACGTAGTTGTCCCACCGAGTCCGAGGCGACTAGCCGCCTTCGCTTTTCCGGGTGATCTCTTTATTGATGCGCGTGTCCGATCCCGCTCTCGAACGCATTGATGATATAGAGATCGCTACTCTCATCAATTTTGAGAGATTCTTTGATGAACCTCGAGACGAAAGTTTGACATCGCTTCGCCCCACCCTTGGCGGATAGTGAGCAGGTCGGACGAAGGCTGCTGAGGTGGCATCTTCTGGTAGAAGCGCCACTTAAACTGATCCATGAGATCCTGGAAGGTGTATGTTGTTTGGCGGGCGAAGGTGAACCAACGTCGGGCGTTGGAGATCAGCACCCTCGGGAAGATTTTACATATGAAAATCCTCCATTCCTTGGTTCGCCATGTTGGTGGTGTGGCGAAGAGGAAGTCGGAGGATCCCAAGACCATCGTAAGAAACGATGTTGGGTGCCCTGTATCGCTGGCGCAAGGGTGTATCCAATTTCTCCGAGAAAGGAGATGATTCTCCCATACCGCCGAACCCCGGGAGATCGTTGCCATCTCTTCTGGAGGGGTGGGAGACCGATAACGGCGTCTGTCGTCTCTTCGAGGAGGAGTTCGGCTTCGCCTCTCCTCTCTTCTGTCCCTCTCACCTCCCTGGGTGGCATGCCGAGGTGGTGAGCGACTTCGCGGGCGGTGCGGGGGTGAATGGTTGCAACCACCTCGGCGAGGTGATTGACTTCTGGCGGCAGGGCGATGTACGCATTCTCGGCTGTTGTGCCGAGGTGAGCGTTGGTCACTTCGGCGAGGCGAACGACTCTGCGCCAGATTACCAGGCCGGGGCTTTCGAGAGGCCCGCTTCTTTTGTCCTCTGGTGGAGGAAACTCGAATCGCCGAGATTGGCTGAGAAACTCAGACACGGCTCACCGAGGACCTCATGAGACCGTGAACCGCCTGCTCACCGGTATTGAGGTCGGCATTTTCTTCCTCGTTAGGGCGGCGATCCCGAGGTGTATAGGAATGTTCTCTATGTAACCTCGTGCGTGTTGCCGCCTGGTGGCGCCCGCGATCCCTTCCCGTGGCGTTGTGTGACTACCGATCATCATCTGCGCGGTTGTTGCCAAGACCACCGGTGTAAGAAGCGTTTACGTGTTCTTGCCATTAAATTGTAGAAAACGAAGCTTTTTGTTCAGTAGATTCCCACAGACGGCGCCAATGATAAATCTAGTATATGTAAATAGATGAGATTTAAGAAAAGCAGTAAAGAAGAATGAGATCTACGTCCACGGAGGTGATGATCCTCAATACTTTCACTATAAACGGATTACAATGAGTGTATCTAAAAGGCTCTAGTATTCAATAAGTTGCTAACCCTTTTACCGTCGACCTAACCTCTATTTATACATGATCGTGGATCTCGTGCTAGATCCTTGATTGGTGGGATCACGATCCTTCCATAATCGACCACGATCTCCGCCATAACCCACCACGATCTCGCCTGACTTTCGCCTTAATTAGGGTCTTGATTAGGGTTTAGAGGTCGATTTGAAGCTAACCGCTGAGGGCCATCATTAGGTCGTGCCCAACTCGCTTGGGCTCGCCAAGGCCTTTGGCGGTTGGGCCATATCCCATCACATATTATTATTCTTTTGGCTTATAGAATCACACTATTGATCATGTCTTGTTTATAAATTTCAAATTTTTGGAATGAAGTAATTCAAAAGTGTCCAATTTGTTACTAAAGACTAAAGAAAGGATCATCGAAAACGTGAATATATTTGCGAATATGTCGAGTTAGGCTTGATTAATCTCGCACTATATTCCCACATCGAATATGATAAGAATCGACATTCGAAACAAAGTATAAAATGGGAGGCCAATGTAGGTCAGTAGCTCATACCTTTCTCGGCCTTTTGCTAAGATCAAGTGTAGTATCTGTTTACCGCTTAATATCCGATATGTGGGCCATTGGTTCACACGATATTAAATTTATTTTTTTAAGGGGGAAGGCCCATTAAGGTAGCTTGCTGCCCGGGCCTTCAAGTGTCGTCCATGCGTTGCACTACTGCATGGGTCTGGCGCATCCCACCAATTCTAGTTTAAACCAAGTCTTATTTTTAGTAATTAGTTTTTATGGATAAAGTTTGTGTAGGTTGGTTTATTGTAGAGCCGGCAAAATGAGCCCGCCCGAAACCCTTGGGGGTACCCGGGTTTGGGTTTCAAAATTAAAGGCCAAAAACCGGGTCTAAAAAGCCCGAAAAAACCCCGGACTCCGGGCTTTAGCCCAAAAGCTCGAGGTTTGGGCTAAAAAGCCCTTCGATTTTTATTAAATATATATATTTATAATATTATTTAATATACATATCTATATTTTTAATAATATTAATTATATTTTATATAATTATTTATTTTTATAGTAACAATTTTCTTACTAATTCACATACCGGTCGAAAAATAAATTCGAAAAATAATAACCTCATAAATCATTCAAAATAATTCCTAGAGAAATGATCTTCAAAATATATACATTGATGATTGATGATCTTATAGTATATAAAATCTATTTTCAATCATTGATCTTAAATATATACAAGATAATTAATTTATTTTATTCTATTATTTTATGAGTATAAGTCGGATTGACGTTTAATAATATCATTTATCTTTGATTTATAATTACTAATTTTTCTCCTTAAATTAAAGAATTAAAATCATACTGCATTACAATATCATCGCATGAATACATAAATAGGTCAAGATATACAAGAAGCATTAACATAAGAATAAGTAAGCTCAAAATATTCTCATCACTGATTTTTTATTTAAGTTAATGAGTTATGAGATCTTAATTAAATAATTATTTTTTTTAATTTAAAATATTAATTTTATATAATAAAAAAAATTAAAAAATTATCTAAAAAGCTCACTCACTGCGAAAACCCCAGGGGTTGGTTTGGCTTTATATTTTACTGCCCTGAAAATTTAAAAGTCCGACGAGCTGGGAATCGGGCCTACCTGCCCGCTACTTTGCCACCTCTAGTTTATCAGAACCTAACATGCATAGTAAATTTGAGAACTATTTAGGTTGGTTTATTGTAACCTAACATGCATAATGAATTTATACAACACTGTTCCTTTTACATTAGAACAAATGTATGACTCAATTTAATACAAGGAGAGTAAAATAAATAAGTTTTCCTTGATGTATGCGGAAAAAACGAAAAGAAACGTGAATACGTAGTTAAAACAAGACAAAAACTTGGGTGAGCTCCGCCTCACCGTGAGCTCACCCTTGTTTTTTTGTTAAAATGATTATATATTAATTATAGTGAGTAAGTATAATTAGATTTTATTAATGTATAATTAAATTTATTAATTTTTAATTATAATTTTTAATTTAAAATTAGAATTTATTAATTCATAATTGAGGTTTATTAATTCATAATTAGGGTTTATTAATTCACAAGTAGGGTTTATTAATTCAAAGTTAGGGTTTATTAATTCACAATTGGGGTTTATTATTCAAAATTGGGGTTTATGATTTTCAATTAGGGTTTATTAATTCAAAAATAGGGTTTATTAATTCACAAGTAGAGTTTATTAGTTCAAAGTTAGGGTTTATTAATTCATAATTAGGTTTATTATTTTAATTATGGTTTATTAATTCAAAATTAGGGTTTATTAATTCCAAATAGGTTTATTAATTCAAAATTATGGTTTATTAATTCACAATTAGATTTATTATAATTAGAGTTTATTAATTCAAAATTAAGATATATTAATTCAAAATTATTATCTATTAATTTATAATTAAATTTTATTAAACTAATTAATTTTAATTAAAATTAATTAATTAATTAATTAATTATTGAATTAATTAAAATTAATTCAGATTAATTAATTAATTAATAGGGTTGATCTCATTGTGCCACGCTGCCACACAGAGACCAAATTTCAAAACAAATTCTACTTCTTATTCTTCCTCTTCACATTTAGAAGGTATTCTATAGGAGGGTCCACCATTTTCAAGAAGAAGAGATGCCTTTGTCACCTCAAACTCGCCACAACAAACATACAAATAATTACTTAATAATACGACAAGGTTAGAAGCTAAACTTAGTTAAGATAGAGGCTTTATTTGTGTTATACCTCAAGTCTCGATCCAAGTAGGTGATCTCGAGCTCACCTACAAGCTAGCTTCTGAGAAGTGGTAGTTGAGCCGAATCCATGGGTATGTAGTTGTCTTAGATGTGTCATCTTGGAAGGTAAATGCTACGCTTCCATTCCAAGCAAAGTCATCAAAACTACGAAGTTGCTAGGGTTCTACCGCAAGCGGGACGAAAGAGCTTGTGCAAAGAGTCCTAGCTTCACCGGATCGATTTCGAGAATCAATTAGCCTCAATAGGTAACCAATCAAAATTGGAAGTTGATAAACGATTTACGCCTCTATCAATACACTGGGGCAAACACTTGAGGAGAAGAAATGGTAATTTCTAGTACCTCATCTTATAAATGAAGGCAGTAGTATCCTCAAGATAAATCGTGTTTATCAAGTAAAAGAATTGTATTTTATATATATAAGTTGTGTGAATGTGTGTATATATATATGGAGGTCAACGTGAGAATCATTTTTATCGTGAGAACCAAAAAATGACAAATTCAATGTAAAAGTTGATCCAAAAAAATAGAATTTTTGTTACTCATGCGATTCAAACCTGAGTGAAAATTTCTTATTTTTTTGATGCAGTAACTTTCTCAGCGGATACATTTATTTTCATAGTAAATTTTCTAGTTCTTAGTTATCACGTTAAAAATGGTTCTTATTTGAACGTCACTCTTTCTCTCTCTCTCTCTCTATCTCTATCTATCTATCTATCTATCTATCTATCTATCTATCTATCTATCTATATATATATAGTATGTAGTTCTCAAAAGATGAGTTCTCCTTTCGATCAAACTTATATATATATATATATATATATAGTTTGTTCAAATAAGAACCATTCTTATCCTAAAACTAAGAACCAAATGAATTAGTTATGAAAGTTGATGAATCCGCTGAGAAACTTAATGAATTAACAATTGTAAATTTTCACCCGGTTCGAATCTCACGAGGGACTAAAATTTTATTTTTGGATTCAAGAACTTTCCCAACGGATTCATCAACTTTCACCGTGAATTCATCATGTTTTGGTTCTCACGCTCTCAAAATAAAATGGTTCTCACGTTAACCTCCTATATATATATATATATATATATATATATATATATATATATAGAGTGGATCAAATGAGAACCACATCTTTTTGCGAACTAACTGCGAACCATGCATAAGACGTTGAAGATGATGCACAAAACGGTATAAAGTTGTGATAACGAAAACTTTCTAAAATTATTTTGTTGTTCAACAATTTTAGAAAGTTTTGTTATGCACAATTTTATACGCTTTTGCATCATCTTCAACGCCTTATGCATGGTTCTCAAGTTCTCAAAAGATGAGTTCTCATATATATATATATATATATATATATATATATATATATGGGATCGGATCCAAATGAGAACTCATCTTTTTGGAAACTTGAAAACTATGCACAAACGATAAAGTCGATAAACAAAATTTATAAAGTTATGCATAACTAAAACATTCTAAAAATATTGCACAATAAAATAATTTTAGAAAGTTTTCGCTTTGCATAATTTTATACCGCCTTGTGCATCATCTTTATGTCTTATGCATAGTTAGCATAATTAAGTAAAAAAATATAGTCTCATGTAATCCACTCATATATATATATATATATATATATATATATATATATGGAGTGGATCAAATGAGAACTACATCTTTTGCGTAACTATGCATAAGACGTGGAAAGATGATGCACAGAATATTATAAAGTTGTGCACAACGAAAACTTTCTAAAATTATTTTGTTATGCAACGATTTTAGAATGTTTTCATTGTACATAATTTTATAGATTTTGTTCTTCAACTTTTTGTGTATATTAATAGTTATCATAAAAGATGAGTTCTCATTGCATCTAACCCTATATATGTATATATAATTGATCAAATGAGAACTATATCTTTTTTTAGAACTCTGCGAACTATGCATAAGACGTGTTAAAATGATGTATAAACGATATAAAGTTGTGAACAACAAAATATTCTAATTTTTTAAACAATTTTAGAATGTATTTGATGTATAACTTTATAGATTTTGTTCATCGATTTTATACGTGTGCATAGTTCTCAAGTTTTCAAAAAAGATAAATTCTCAATGGATCCACTTTTAAGATAAGAAATAAGAACTAAACACCACCTTTGATTTTATCTAATCTAATGGTCCATAATTAATTCATGCATAAAACCGATTTCTCTTTCTTATGTGTTATTTCCATCCAATTAAACACGTTAGAGATATACGTGTCATTTGAGAATTCACCCTACCCCACATCAACCACATGTCCCATATATTTACGATACTTACTTTTCACTCCCCTTCCCTTCTCTCTCTCTCTCTCTTATTCAATGTTATCTTCTCTCCGGACACTCAAAATCTCGCAAATCCAAGTCAAATTTTCATTGCTTTATTCTTTGTACCGCACTATACGTTTCCCATTCTCTATCTTTATCTCTTTCATTCCATTCTCTCTTTCATCACATTCTCTCCCTATCGTAATCCTTCCGCCTTTACTAGTAATTTATCCACAAATATGTTTTAATACGTGAACATGGAGATGCAAACAAAGGCACAAATATTGATACATTTGTGTGTCTTTTGTAAATATCTATGCTCTTGGTTGTTCATATATATATATATATCTACAATTAAGTGCTTTGATTTTTATATTGAGTTGTTACTCAATGTTGAGATCGTCTGTTATGCATAAATATATGTATCAATTATTTTTAGTGTATGAAGATAATTGATGTAATTTATTTTAAATGAAGTCTAATTTCAGAATTCTATCGTTGTAGTTATACGCATGTTATATATTAGTTATGCACATTAAAAATATCGTGTTCTAATTGATAAATCATTCTTCATAATTTTTAATGTGGATAATTAATATATATAATATGCATAACTAATGTATAATATGTGTATGTATAGCATGTAAACAAGTGAGCATGTAAAATTTATGGCCAAATCAGATCGTTGATTATTATGCAAAGATATAAAAATTTTATGCACATACTATATATTAGGTATGCATATTAAATGGAAGAAAAAACTTACATAATAAATATGAGAAACAATGATAAAAATAAAATGTAATAAATTAATGAAAACAAAAGAATCAATATGATGATCTCATGAATCTTAATCAAGAAAAAATAATTGAATGTAACAAAACGGTGACGATAAAAAAGAAATTGGATGCCAAAAATATGGATATCTATTCCTTAATTATAGTTCCTCTATTTCCTTAATTATAGCTCTTATCCGTAATAAAAATTCAATAATTACTTGATTATCCTCAATCTAAAAATCAGAATATAATATGCATAAATAAGAGAATTAATCGTATCCACAAGATTGAATAAAATCAACGGTCATGATAAATTCTCATTTCACAAAATATTTATGGTTTTCATTTGATCCATCCCCTTATATATATATATATATATATATATATATAGGGGATGGATCACATGAGATTATAAATATTGGTAAAAAATAAGAATGCAACATTGAATTTATAAAGTTGTTACACTAAATATATAAATTTATTGCAACAAATTCGATGCAAATATTCAGTGCTACACTTTATATGTTGAATTTGATGCAACAAATTTATACGATCGTATTCTTATTTCACCAATATTTGCATTCTTACGTGAATCACCCATATATATATATATAGGGCTAGATTCTCATAATATCCGATCCTCATGTAGTATGTAGTTACCATTTAAACAACATATTTTAAACATGTGGTCACACCTCAAGCTGAAACGCGACAACCCCTTTTCCATTATTTTTAAAAATTTTGGAAGTGGCAAAAATGGGGAAGAAAACAAATCAATCTTCTTCTTCTTTTTTCTCCTCCTATCTTCTTCTTCTTCTTCTTCAATTTTTTTACATTTGTGGCAGTGGATGATGACGGTAACAACAACGGACGGAGGCAGCATCGGCAGACATCAGCAACGACACACACAAACAACAACAAACAACATATTTTGAAAGGAAAAAGAAGAAAAGATTTTGAGAAAAAATTGATGGATTTTGATGAAAATAGAAGAAAAATTTATAGAAGATTGAGGAATGAAGGAGATGGTAGCTATGTTAGTGGTTTACGGTGAAATTTGTTTTAGTCGGGAAAGAGACAAATAAATTGATAGAGAATGATGGATTAGAGATTTATTGTCGAAAAAAATACTCATGCATATAACTAAACATATTCATACATATAATAAAACATAAAATTACATATTGGCACGAAACACATATATGCATATGACAAAATACGTTCACGTATATAACAAAACATAAACCTACATTTTGACCATAAAACACAAATATGTAGATAAAATACATTCATGCATATAATAAAACATGTTCATGCTTATAACAAAATAAAATGCATCGGCCAACAAAAGCTAATGGACGTCTGCGAAGGTTAGGTGTCGAGCATGTTTGTGTTGAACTACATGTATTTTTATGTTCATTTATATACATAAGTCAGTTCAACTATATACATGGTTTGTTTTTTTCAATCACATAACAAATCAAACTATTAATCTACCATTATCGTAACAAAATCAACGAAAATAAGCTTAAAAAATCAAAAATCTCTATCATAATATCTATGATGAATGCATTAGATTGAGTACTACATACTACATCAAGCTCGATCCTCACATATATATATATATATATATATATATAGGGTTGGATCCATGAGAACTCATCTTTTGAGAATTGAAAACCATGATAAGACGTTGAAGATGATGATAAAGCAAGATAAAGTTAGATAACTAAAACTTTCTAAAATTGTCAACAACAAAATAATTTTAGAAAGTTTTCTTTATGCACAACTTTATACCGCTTGTGCATCATCTTCAACGCCTTATGCATGGTTCGCAGAGTTCGCAAAAAGACGTGGTTATCATTTATCCACTCCCTATATATATATATATATATATATATATATATGGATTGGATCCGGTGAGAATTCATCTTTTGAGAATTGAGAACCATGATAAGACGTTGAAGATGATGCACAAACAGATAAAGTTAGTATAACGAAAACTTTCTAAAATTGTTGAACAACAAAATAATTTTAGAAAGTTTTCGTTATGCACAACTTTATACCGCTTTTGCATCATCTTCAACGCCTTATGCATGGTTCAGAGAGTCGCAAAAATATGTGGTTTCATTCGATCCACTCCATATATATATATATATATAGTGAGTGGGTCAAATGAGAGCTTCAATTTTTCGAGAGCTAAGTCTATTCATTTTATAATCTAATGGTCAAGATTAATTATAAATAGTATATTATCATCATATTTTAATGATAACCGTTTAGTCCTAAAATTAATGGATTTTGTATATTTATTTTTGTAATTGTTCTTATATACACAATCACTACGATTACATGCACAATAACATGAATTACATGAACATAAAAATGAATTGCAATGTGTGATAGGATGCACAAGAACTACAATTATATGAATTATACGAACAACGAAGAATATAATGTGAAAGATCCAAATAGCAAAAATTTAGGGATTTAACTATTTTTATCATTAAATAATTATGAGTCTTTCGATCGTATTCAATCTAAAGATGATTATTGTTTCTTAATTCTTATTTAAGAGATAGTTTTCTCCATAACCAATCCATATATATATATATATATATATATATATAGGGGTTGGATTGTAATATCCCGAAGTTTTAAAACTAAATTACGATAATATAAATCGTAAATTAGGGTTTTGTTTCGATAATCGAAATAGTAATTTATCGAAGCCCAATTTCGACTATCCATAATGCGAGGATTTTCATATGATATTCATAAACGATTAGTGAATTAAGGAATATATTTATATAATTCCTTCAAAAACATTATTCTAACGTCGATTAAATTTCGATAGTTAGTCTTACGTTATTTTCTAAGCAACGAAGCTTAGAATTTAATTCCTTATTATCAAATGAATAAATAAGATGATTACGACTTTATATTTAACATTTTTGAGACGATTCGAATGTCAATGTTTTTGTGATAATTCGATTATTAAGTGTAACATTTGAAGAATTGCAATATTTAAAGTCCTATAATTATTTTATGAAATAAGAGCATTATTTTTATATAATCCTTCCTTAGAATAATGCTAGTGAATTAAGGAATAAAGATTGAATAATTTATTCTTATTTTTGACTAAGTGTTCGAAAATTTCATATTGTGACATAGAATTGGTCTTAATTATTTTTCCTATGATTTAATTTATCATATAAGACTTATATTATGTCACATTGCTATTAAATGAAAAAAAAAAAAGATATGTAGCATATTTATATATAGTGACCGAAACTTTTGTTCTAAGTGTGAAAAGGAGAAATTTCCAATTTTGAATGATAGTGATGTATAATTATATTGATGTTGAGATGTTATTAATGTATAGATAAGGTGTATGATAAAAAATAAAGTGAGGAGGATGATTTAAATATGGTGGCCGAAATTGTTGAAAAAAATTGAGGAAAGAAGAAAATTCAAAACTCTTTGATAGTGATAGGTTATGAGATTGAAAATGAAAGGTTAATTCATGTATATTATAAGATGCAAAAAATAATATGGTGAGCATTTGTAAGGGGGATGGCCGAGAGCTTTAAAGTGTGAATGAAGAATGTTGTTTTCAACTTTGTGATAGTGATAGTTTGTTCTTTGAGAGTGATGTATAATAAATTCTTACATAAGATAATATGATCTTTAATAAAGTGATAATGTATTATTTTGTTTCCTAGTGAAGGTGTAGCATTTTGGTAATTAATGAAGTGTAAAATGTTGACTTTTAATTAGATAATTTTTCCTAAAGCATGATTAAATTATACTTGCATCAAAAAAATAAAAACCACCTCCATTGCAACTTGAGGGTGCCGAAAATAATGAGGAAGAAAGGGAAGAGATATTTTCATTTAAAGTGTGATAATGAAAGGATGGAAAATGATAGGAAATTCATTAATTGTTTGATAATAGTCATATAACATCAAATGAATACATTTCTCTTTCATTTCTCACCATTAGAACCGTGAGTTTGAAGAAAAAAATAGAGAAGAGAGTTCTTCAATTTTTCTTCAATCCTAAGTTAGAAAAGCATTTTCGTCGATGATCGATTCCGATTAAAAGGTTAAAAATGTTACAAGCTTCTTATATATGCAAAAATATTAGAAATCCAACCATGAAATTTTAAGTTATATGCTATTGTTATTTGATGTGAAATTGGACAAATTGTGTTGAATGTTTTAAGTTGTTTAGTAAATATGTTTATATGATGTTTGGAAGCATATATTATGAATTTAGTACAAAGTTGAGCATGTTATAAATATTTATGTTTGGACTGAAAATAATTGGAAATTATATGTTGATGGAAATGAATTTTAATTGTTGATTTGAGCATGAATTGATGATAGTTAGTAATGTTTAAGCACGTATGAATTGATTCATAATTTTTGGAAAATATTAGATATTATTCACTAAATTTTTGAAAATCATAACATATGATATATTGATGTATGAAGGATATTATTGAATATTATTGATGTACAATCATAATAATGTATTATATGAATTAATTAGAATTTTTGAAAATTATTTATTTAAATTTTCATAATTTTCGAGAACTAAGTTATGAAGGGTTTTGATGTTAAATTTTTCTATATCTAATGTTATTTGATATTATTGATCATATGTCAATATAGTATGTTATGTGAATTTAGAGGAATTTATGGATAAGTTTTGAAATTTTTTTCAAAAGGACCGAAAATGGCAAAGAAATAAAGTTATAGTTTTAAATTTATTTTATCAAGTGTAATCACATATTTAGTCCCAAAAATATGTTCTAGACATACTATGAATTTATGTGATTTTTAAAATACGGGATACTATGTTTATGTCGAAACATTTTGTTAAGTGACATAAGGTTTGAAAAACAAATTGTTATGTCTAAGTTAGATCATACTTATGTGTATTTTTGAGTATGATTGTTTGTTAAAGTGAAAAATCAAGACTTATGAGAATGTGATTATAAATCGATTAGAATTCGAGTATATATATATATATATATATATATATATGTAAATTAATAGTTAAATATGTTAATGTTGTAAAATATATGTTATTGAAAGTCAAATGATTTGACTAAAGTATGAACGTACGAAATATGTTAATACGTGAACAAGGTGATGTCGTACGTCTAGTATAAATATAGGTTGCGATGAATAGATACACTAAGACGTGTAAGACGTATTAGAGATATAAGATTATCTCTTTTATAAGAATCTATTTCATAATTGAAATAATTTTACCGAAAAATGTCAATATGAGTTCAATGATTGATTTAAATGATGAGTACGTGCTCCGAGGCAAGGTTTCGTCGCAGTTAAAAACGAGAAGTCATAAGTTAGAATATTCGATGAAAGGACGTACCAAATTGGTTAAAAGATACGAAGTCTTTAGAAGGTTTATATGTATAGTTAATATATCTTAATAAGATTCAAAAGTTATCGAGTTATTCTAGATCTTGACGATTTCCAAAAATACGACCGACGTACTAAATTAGTTTCTTACGTAAAGGTGGAGCACGAAAGTGAGCAACGAAAGTAAAGGAACGGAACTCATTTTGAGAAGGAGAATATACCAGGTGGGCTTTTTCTCGAAATGACAAATGTTTTACTTATAATGCTTTCTTCGAAATGAAAAGTCTTTATTTATGATGCTTTCTTTTGAGGGAATGATGAAATGCTGTTATATTATTACCTGCCCAAAATGTTTATGTTTTATGTATGGATCCTATCAGTGTTGGTTCGCCAACTATGAATGATAATCAAGTTGTTGGTTCGCTACCAACGTATTTAATGAAAATCGAATTCGGATCTTATGCTAGAAGGACAATTCCCGACAAGGATTAACGTGTACACTATGGTAACCGCACTTGCCGAAGGTTTGCTCACCCGCCACGTGATCGCAGTTTGAAAGGTTTACTCGGCCGTCACAAATATCGTGAGCGAGCCCTCCTTCTACGGCATAAGATGATGTTATATGAGATGTGATATGGATCATACATAGTAAAATACGTCCGCCGCATAAAGTTTATGAAAATGACAGAAAATGTTTAGTAAGCACGAGCATTCAAATAAAACCTCGTGTGTCACTGATGGGGCAGTGTAATTCAATGTTATGATAAAAATATTTTTGGCATAAGTCCATTGAGTGCATTCTTGTACTCAGCCCTGCATGTTTGTTTTTAAATGTGCAAGTTGAGCTGGTGATGCGATGGAGCAGTGTTGAGCAGTAGAAATCTTTTGTCGTTGAAAGTTAGTACCTTGAGTGCACATCATCATATGTGTACTTCACATGTTTTCCGCTGCAAGAACACTAAGTCATATGTTGATCAGAAAACTGGATTCCTTCATATCATTTGAACCCTTTTGTTAAAGGTCTGATGGTCTAGTCTCGTATGTAATTATGTTTGCTTAATCTCCAACGCTTGAAGTTCTAGAAGTATTCTCGATATATGTGTCACAATTCGATGTTCCATGTCCTTGTTACGCTTCTTAATTCCCTGCTCCGAGTAATAGTCCCCGCTAATCCGTCCTTAGGAATATAATGTTACAAAGTGGTATCGAGCGCTCTTTTTCTGAATCCAAAACTTCCTTCAAAGTTAAGTCTAGATCGAGTCACTATACTTGTTAGAGGTCACGACTATGCTCACACTCCATCACATCAAGCTCAACCAAATGAGGTAAATGATTTTTCTGTTTTGGAAATGAAATGTTTGAAGGTGGAAAATGATAAAAATGATGTTTCAAAAGAAATGAAAGTTATGGAAAATGATTGCGAATGAAAGTTGTGAATGATAGTTGAAATGATGTTATAGTTATGAAAAGAAATGGGAAAGAGTTGATAGTGATATGAGAAAGAGATAACAGTGATATGAGAAAGTGTTGACAGTGATATGTCAAAAGTGAAATATTTGAATTCGTGGAATTCAATGAGATTTATTGTTATGAACGTGTTATGTTATCAATGTTTAAATTCTTTCAATTACAAGTTGTTTATGACAATGGATATGTTATCCCAAAAGAACGTAGACTTTTTAAGACGCATGATCCCTTTTTGCGAAAGAACATAGAAAGATGAACTATGGGAATTTTATTCCATAATGAGAACAAAAGCGAGGATGGAAATGAGAATAAAAGCGAGATCGAAATGAGAATAAAAGCGAGATCGAAATGAGAATTTCGAATTGAAAGACGAGAACAAAGTCTAAAAGAGCAAAAATGGAAATGATGATGATAAGAATTGAATGATGATTTTGAGATTATGAATGTCACTATACGACAAATGACATGAGTATAGTCTTTTCCTCGATGTTCACACGAGACTAATTCCAAATCAAGCTATGACTTTTCGTTAAAACGAAATAGAAATGTGATCAAAGAATCAATTGAGTTTAGTATGGTGGTTTACATGTAATGAGAGACCATGATGTGGTAGAAATTTTGAAGGCAAATTGAGAATTTGGATTTTCATTGGTATGAGTAGAGTTTGAGATGTATGGTGGTATGTTGATAACCCTTACAATTTATGATGACCTATTCGAAGTTATATGAGGTTTCAAATTTTATTCATTACCCAAGTTTCGCTATTGAGTTTAACTCTATGATCTAGTTTCAATTGAGATATCACTGATTTTCTCACTTTTGTGAAAGAAGTTTACAACGAGAAAATTTCATAAAGCGTCCTTTTGAAACCAAGCATTCATGTGACTGAGAAGTATTTGTGACGGCTCTGGCCAGCCCATATGACCAAAGAGATCTCAGTAGTCGTCATTCTAGTCTTCGGACCCTATATCCCAATTATTCAGTTCAAAGAACATTGTCATGATGAGTTTTCTTCAATCCTTGAAACTAATAAGTACGATGTAGGTTGACTTATCTTGTCACCTAAGTTTTCAGATCAGTAAGTGATAGACATCAAGTTATGATGTAGAGGAGTTCTCGATGAGACGAGATATATTTTTCCCCCATGATGCACATAGAAGTGAGGACCCTTGATGGGCTTTTCAGATACTGATGACAATGAATTTATACCACCTTGTGCGTGTTATGATAATGAGGTTATAAACAAGATACTCTTTAGCATTGAGTGCTAGAGTAAAAGCAAATGAAAGTATAGAATATTCTTGGAAAATGACCTCCTCTTATTATGATATAACAAGAGAGATTACAACTTATCTTTAAGATAGTTGATTGTCTTTAAGACCTCGTTAGTAGGTTGGACATGTCTAAAGTATGGAGGTGGACGAGACTCATTTCTATGGATATGTAAGGAATGATAGCATTCCAGTTAATAAGTCTTTCACTTTATACCTCAACCCTTATGATTATGCTTGAGCGGAATTGATTTCGAGTATTTGAGACCTTAGTGAAACCAATGATAGTGAGATTGATGGATCATAAATATTGAGAAGTGTGAATAGCTAGGCTAGCCCTAGTGTTTAAATCAAGTATGGAGAATATACTCCAAAGTCAAGACATGGTAATGAGGACTTGTGTTTGGAACTTAAGTTATGTGCATAAGAATACTACCCTACCAGACTATATGACAACCATGAAAGTTTTAACCCTGAAAGTGAGAACCGAAGTATAATGAAAACAATATGACTTTCAGATATCATTATTAAGAAAAGGGGACAAAAGTTGAGAATAGCAGAAGAAACTACGAGCTATCCTATTGTGAGATAGCCCAGGATATGATATAAGCTTCAGAAACAGTCTGACTACGATAAGTAAGGTAATTCCTTTGAAGCAAAGAAGTACATTAAAAAGTAGATTCATTATTTGAGATGAAACCTTGGTACTCTAAGATACATAGACACAAAATGCATGTCTTGAATGTTTTGAAATTTAACAAGCAAAACAACTTCTAGAGAAGTTTGTGAGGAAAATACATTCAAGGGAACAAAGGAAGAGATTCACATGAAAAGACCTTAAGATGAAGCTAATTGGGAAATATGTTTCTCATACTTATATGATGACAAATAAGGTGGAATTTTGGGTACCTCTGACATTGAAATGAAGCAAACATAGAATGTTAAGAAGATAGTGAAGGTACATGATGTTAGAGCAAAAGTATGATACGTCCCTAGTGGACAAGAGTTTTTAACTTATGCAAAAAAACTTAGTTAATCAATGAAGATTAGGGACATGACGATATCCAAATAGGATATTACTAATGATGGCGCTACAAATGCAAACATGAGCATTTCTCTTGAAAAGATTTTAAAGTAAGAATATATATATATATATATATATATATATATATATATATATATATATATATATTCCTAAGAGCGATAGAAAGGAAAAGAACATTGAATCCTTCAGATCAATTAAGAATAAATGATTGGATACATCATGATCTCTACGACAAGATTAGACTGTCGAGGCAACAATTCCAGAGGATAAATCGGCGTAGACCGAGCCGCAATATGCAATTGATAATGGAATAATAGTAATGACAAGCGAGAAGGATATGGCGAATAAGGTAACAGGAAGCCCTGGCAAGGAAACATGTTGCCACAAGGGCAAAGACAAGGATAAACGAGATAGATGTTTACATGGATGAGACATAGACACCAGAGGCTGTGAGCCTATGCTCGCATCAAAAGTAGAATGAAAAAACCAGAAAGCTCGGGTGTATGAGAAAACTTCTCAATATACCTATAATACTTTTGTTCGATATAGGTGCTTCACATTCTTTTGTCGTAAAAGCATGTGTAGATACGCTAGAACTCAAATCGCAATAAGCAAATCAAAGCTATGAAAATATATAAGGGAATTATGGTCGCCACACATGATTACTCGAACTTAGAGTTGAATCTAGGATCATTTAAGGTTCGGCAAACAACTTGAACATAATATCCATGGGACGAGAAATAATTTTAGGAATGGATTAGCTAATAAAACTATTCCACAATCTTGAGTAAAAAGAGGAAGATTTTATTTCAATTTCTCGTAAAAGAAGTCACGAAGTTTTCACGGATCAACATGGGAAAGAAGGTACCAATTATATCCGCACTACAGTGCAAAAGAGAATGATGAACAAGAAAGGATGTTGAGCATTCCTTGTCTATCTAAACGGAGAAACGACACCGAAATAAAAAGTAGAGGATGTGAAAATTGTTCAGAATTTCAAGACGCTTTTCCTAATAATTTACTAGATTACCCTTGATAGAAAACTAGAGTTCACTATCAACTTAGAACAAGGATCATCCCCAAGGTCAAAAGCACCGTATGGAATGGCTCTAAAGGAATTGGAAGAACTAAAAATTTAAATTCAAGAGTTGTTGGATATAGGCTTTATCAGACCTAGTGTATCACCTGTCTTGTTTGTCAAAAAGAAAGATGGTTCATTAAGAATGTGCATAGATTATCGAGGATTGAATGAACTGACATTTAAGAACAAAAACCCACTGCCAATGATAGATGATTTCTTCGATCAATTAAAACACCAAGTATGTTTTCAAAGATCGATCTTAAATCAAGCTACCATCAACTCAAGGTGCGACTAGAAGATATACCCAAAACGACTTTCCGAATAAGATATAGCCACTATGAGTTTATAGTTATGCCATTCGGACTAACAAATGCCCCAGCCGTGTTCATGGATCTCATGAATAGGGTGTTCCAACCGTACTTAGACAAATTCGTCTTAGTCTTTATAGATAATATCCTCATCTATTTGAGGAATGAAGAAGTGCATAAGGACACTTGAGAACTATCTTACAGACATTAAGAGTCGAACAACTTTCTGCCAAGTTTAGCAAATGTGAATTTTGGCTTTAAAAAATTGATGTTCCTTCGACACATCGTGTCTTCGAGAAGAGATCAAAGTAGACCCGCAAAGGTTGAAACAAAGGTAAGGATGGAAGTCACCAACAACCCAAATGAGATCATGGGTTTTTAGAATTAGTGGCTACTATTGGGTTTATTTAGGGATTTCTAAGATAGCAGGGCCGATGACATAGCTACTCCAAAAGGAATCAAATTTATATGGACCGATGAATGCGAGGCAAGTTTTCAAAACTCAAGGAAAAGTTAACTATTGCAGCAGTGCTAGTAGTTTTGGAATCAAACAAAGAATATATGGTATATATTGATGCTTCCAAGAATGGACTAGGTTGTGTGTTAATGTAGGAGGAAAGATGATAGCATATACATCACGACAACTTAGACCACATGAATTTAACTACCCAACTCGCGACTTGGAACTTACAACATTAGTACATACACTAAAGAATTGGAGACACCACCTCTATAGAATGAGGTGTGAGATTTTCACAGACCACAAAAGTTTGAAATACTTCTTCGAACAAAGAGTTTTGAACATGAGGCAAAGAAGATGACTCGAATTAGTAAAGGATTACGAATGTGGTATAATTATCACACAAGGGAGGCTAATGTAGTAGCTGATGCCCTAAGTCGTAAAAGTCAGTCCAAATTAGGATGCCTCTTTACAAGAGAAAGAAAACTCATTGAAGAGTTTAAGAAAATGAAGATAGAAATAGTCGAGCAACCAGAGATTTATCATGAGTCGGTAGCCACACTTATAGTGACATCCGACTTGAGAAAATTTATAATAGAATAACAAAGGAAAGATGAAAAATTGGAAATGATACGGGTAAAGATAAGGACATAACGACTGAAGGATTTTAAGGAGATATCAGATAATGCGATATTGTTTGACGAAAGGTTATGTATCCCAACCAATAATAAACTTAGAAATGAAATCATGAGTGAAGCTCATGATACTCCTTATACTGCGCATCCATGCAGTACTAAGATGTATCAAGATTTACGAGAAAAGTGTTGGTGGGAAGGAATGAAACGAGATGTAGCCTCATTTGTCGAGCGTTGTCACGTTTGCCAGCAGGTGAAAGCATTACATCAACGACCCTATGGAAAATTAAAGCCTCTAGAGATACCCAAGTGGAAATGGGATGACATAGAAATGGATTTGGTGACAGGACTACTAAAGTCAAAAAGAGGTAACACTGCTATATGGGTAGTAGTGGATCGACTTACGAAATGTGCATATTTTCTGCCAATTTAGATTACTCATGGATCTGATAAGTTATCTCAGTTGTACATAAGGGAAATCGTACATCTACATGAAGTACCAAAATCCATCACATCAGATAGAGATTCTATATTTACTTCTAGATTTTAGACTAGCCTACACAAAGAGTTAGGCACGAGGTTGAATTTTAGCATAATTTTCCACCCACAGATAGATAGACAATGTCAGAAAGGACAATACAAACCCTTAAAGATATGTTGAGGATAGTAGTGTTGATTTGATGTACAAGTTGGGAACATGTTTTGCCACTAATTGAGTTCACCTTCAATAAAAGCTATCATTCAATGATCGATATGGCCCCATATGAGTCATCAGATGAAAAGAAGTGTCGATCACCGCTTCATTGGGATGAAGTAGGTGAAAGAAAAGTTTTAAGGCCCAACACCTCGAGTAAATGATTGAGATTGTCCGTCAAAAGCATAAATGATAAACAAAGCTCGTGAGAGACAAAAGTCTTACGCAGACACGTAGATAAAGTTTTCTTAAGATCTCTCCATCGAGATGAATTATAAGGTTTGGAGTAAATGCAAGTTGAGATCACGCTTTATAAGACCTCACGAGATCTTAGAAAGAGTAGAGCTTGTAGCATATAGATCGACACTTTCGCCAAGTCCGGAATGTCCATAATTGTTTTCCACGTGTCGCAGATTAAGAATGTACGCAGTATTATCCAAAACACGTGATCCATCATGATGACGTTATTCTTAACCCAGATATGAATTATGAGGAAGAACCTACGACTATTTTAGATCGTAAAGTTTAATAGTTAAGAAACAAGTCTATACCTTTAGTGAAAGTCCTATAGAGATACCATGGACAAGAGGAAGCCACGTGAGAACTTGAGAATGTTATGATGGAAAGATATCCCATGATTTTCTAAGGTATGCAAATTTCGGGATAAAATTTCTTTTAAGGGGGGTAGAATGTAATATCCCGAAGTTTTAAAACTAAATTACGATAATATAAATCGTAAATTAGGGTTTTGTTTCGATAATCGAAATAGTAATTTATCGAAGCCCAATTTCTACTATCCATAATGCGAGGATTTTCATATGATATTCATAAACGATTAGTGAATTAAGGAATATATTTATATAATTCATTCAAAAGCATTATTCTAACGTCGATTAAATTTCGATAGTTAGTCTTACGTTATTTTCTAAGCGACGAAGCTTAGAATTTAATTCTTTATTATCAAAGGAATGAATAAGATGATTACGACTTTATGTTTAACATTTTTGAGACGATTCGAATGTCAACATTTTTTGAGATAATTCGATTATTAAGTGTAACGTTTAAAGAATTGCAATATTTAAAGTCCTATGATTATTTTATGAAATAAGAGCATTATTTTTATATAATCCTTCCTTAAAATAATGCCAGTGAATTAAGGAATAAAGATTGGATAATTTATTCTTATTTTTGACTAAGTGTTCGAAAATTTCATATTGTGACATAGAATTGTTCTTAATTATTTTTTGTATGATTTAATTTATCATCTAAGACTTATATTATGTCACATTGCTATTAAATGGAAAAAAATAAGATATGTAGCATTTTTATATATAGTGACCGAAACTTTTGTTCTAAGTGTGAAAAGGAGAAATTTCCAATTTTGAATGATAGTGATGTATAATTATATAGATGTTGAGATGTTATTAATGTATAGATAAGGTGTATGATAAAAAAAAAATTTGAGGCGGATGATTTAAAGATGGTGGCCGAAATTGTTGAAAAAAATTGAGGAAAGAAGAAAATTCAAAACTCTTTGATAGTGATAGGTTATGAGATTGAAAATGAAAGGTTAATTCATGTATAATATAAGATGAAAAAAATAAAATGGTGAACATTTGTAAGGGGGATGGCCGAGAGCTTTATAGTGTGAAGTGAAGAATGATGTTTTCAACTTTGTGATAGCAATAGTTTGTTCTTTGAAAGTGATGTATAATAAATTCTTACATAAGATAATATGATCTTTAATAAAGTGATAATGTATTATTTTGTTTCCTAGTGAAGGTATAGTATTTTGGTAATTAATGAAGTGTAAAATGTTGACTTTTAATTAGATAATTTTTCCTAAAGCATGATTAAATTATACTTGCATCAAAAATAAAATCACTCCATTGCAACTTGAGGGTGCCAAAATCATGAGGAAGAAAGGAAGAGATATTTTCATTTAAAGTGTGATAATGAAAGGATTGAAATGATAGAAATTCATTAATTGTTGATAATAGTGATATAACATCAAATGAATACATTTCTCTCTTATTTCTCACTATTAGAACCGTGAGTTTGAAGAAAAAAAATAGAGAAGAGAGTTCTTCAATTTTTCTTCAATCCTAAGTTAGAAAAACATTTTCGTCGACGATCGTTCCGATTAAAAGGTTAAAAATGTTACAAGCTTTTTATATATGCAAAAATATTAGAAATCCAACCATGAAATTTTAAGGTATATGCTATTGTTATTTGATGTGAAACTGGAGAAATTATGTTGAATGTTTTAAGTTATTTAGTAAATATGTTTATATGATGTTTGGAAGCATATATTATGAATTTAGTACAAAGTTGAGCATGTTATAAATATTTATGTTAGGATCGAAAATACTTGGAAATTATATGTTGATGGAAATGAATTTTAATTGCTGATTTGAGTATGGATTGATGATAGTTAGTAATGTTTAAGCACGTATGAATTAATTCATAATTTTTGCAAAATATTAGATATTATTCACTAAATTTACGAAAATCATAACATATGATATATTGATGTATGATTTATGTATGAAGGATATTATGACATATTATTGATGTACAATCATAATAATGTATTATATGAATTAATTTTAAAATTATTTATTTAAATTTTCATAATTTTCGAGAACTATGTTATGAAGCGGTTTTGATGTCAAATTTTTCTATGTCTAATGTTATTTGATATTATTGATACTATGTAAATGTAGGAAATGATTTTAACCTCCCGATGATCTATCTTGGATGTTTAATTCACCATACATTGATTATATACCTAGCATGCACCTATATAATTAATCGCAACACGTTGGTGTTTTCTCGTGTTTACACCGTGAATTTGCCTGCAAGGATCGATCAAGACTCGTGCTTTGATCTTCTCGATCAGGTCCCGATTGCCTAAACTCCAATGCCGAGCGAGGACAATCTATGGAGAGTGCTATAGAAATTCGCCTTCTTCCCACTCCTAGAGTTTTCGAAAATCTCACTATCTCGAATAGTAATTCTCGAAAATATCACACTTGGATTAGGTTTGATTTTCTCACCATATATTTATAATGCAATCCTAAATCTTATCAAGATAGAATTTATGCATATCTAATAAATATAACAATATCACTTAAGATAGAGAGATCAAGACAGAGTCCCAAAGGACTCTAAAGGGAGGAGGACTAAAATCTCATAGCTCCAGCTCTGACGGGCCAAATGTGGATCAAATGCAGGAATAAAGACGGGCCTCAAATAAATTAATTATCTTATGTTCACCGTAACATAAATTAATTCATAAAAATTTATTCATGCCACTAGAGAATAAATGCCGACTTATCCCTTTATTTCCGGGTTGAGTCGGGCTTGCACTTAGACTTCACGAATCCCCGTATTTAAGATATCGATGTCCATTAATTATTTACGCTGCTCGATCGCTTAAAATAATTAATATCTTTAATTCCTTAAGTAGTACCAATCAACCTTATTATTGTACTTGAGATAACTCAACCCGCATGGTTTAGTACAATAAACCTTTGAGCTCCTTATGGACGCCATCATCCTAAATGGATACGTGACTCACGCAGTAACTAGCATGACACATAAGCACCGCCACTACCCAAGATGTAGAGAATTGGGTTAACTCATGTAACCTCACCCATAGTAAGTCAAAGTGATGGTCAAGAACTCATACTCACCTAATACCTTATCGAGGTTTAGATCAACGTAAAGTCACCGAGATCTAGGTTCTTCACGACGGCCGATAGAAGAACTCATCTCACCAGAATCCATCAATACGCCGTAGACGCATCAAAGATAGACAAGCAACCAAGTCAAGTTACTTTATCTATACCGCAGCCTATACCGACAACTCGTCCTCAAGTTGTCTCAACTGTGATTCTTTTATATCTCATTAAGCTTCGACCAATCACACGACACTCGTGATCTACAACACACCGTATGATCTAACTTATATATGAGATAAAGGGACATACATATGCAATCAAGTAAACAATTCAGATAGAGATTGTAATAGTGGTAACAAGAAACATCAGATACAAGCTCAACCAAAACCGCCCAATATACAACCAACAATCTCTCACTTGTACTAAAGCAAACTTTTAGTATACAATGTGTCTCGCTACTAGCTATTACTTAACAACACCATCACTTTGCTTCTTCCACTTATACAAAAGTTTCTTTCTAAGTGGGTGCCATCTTGCAATCCAAGTCCTCTAATATGCTCTTCAGACTTTTTATGCAAGCTCTTCGTGAATGGGTCACTAGGTTATCCGCAGCATCAATCTTTTCTATCAGACGCCTCCTCGCCTAACGATTTCTCGTATGGCATTGTATTTTCTCTCTATGTGTTTGGTTGCCTTGTGGGTCCGTAGTTCCTTCGAAGTTTGCCATCGCACCGAGTTATCACAATAAACTATGATACTCTTGGGCAAACCAGGTACCACATCTAGATCCATGAGGTAGTTCTTGAACCATACAGCCTCTTTAGCAGCCTTCGAAGTGGCTACATATTCGGCTTTCATGGTAGATTCCGCAATGCATCGCCGCTTGCACCGTCAAGATACGGCCCTCCTCCCAAGGTAAACACATAGTCCGAGGTAGAATTTTTCTCATCACGGTCACTTGGAAACCGAGTCCGAATAACCCAAAGGCATTAGACTATCCGCATGGTAACCAGCCTATAATCTCGAGTCCTTTTCGTGTATATGAGTATATGCTTTATCGCGTCCAATGAACTTGTCCAGATTAGATCGATATCTTGCTACTATGCTCACCGTGATAGCGTATATCGGGTCTCGCATATAGCATCAGATACATGAGACTTCCTATGACGGAAGCATAAGGAACTTGTCTCATTTCATCTATCTCCTTTGGTCATAGGTGATCGCTCCTTAGATAAAGCGAACACCATGCCCGAAAGCAAGCAATCATTTTGGCGGTCCGTGATACTAAAACGAGTAATCACAAGATCAATGTAAGACGCCCGAGATAAGCTCAATATTTTCTCTTGCGATCTCGTAAACCTTGATCCCAAGAATGTACGCTGCATCTCCTAAGTCTTTCATTTGAAACCGATCGGATAACCAACTCTTTACGCCCCGATAACAACTTCACATTGTTGTTAAGTCGAAGGATGTCATCTACGTAAAGTGCAAGAAATACCACATCACCGCTGACATCTAAACGATACACACAACTTTGCTAGGCAATCGGATAAATCCATAGGATTTTACCACTTCATCAAAGCATAAGTTCCGTGATTGTGAAGTTTGCTTAAGTCCATAAATGGACTTTAAGCTTCCATACTAGATGTTCTTCACCCTTCACCACATAACCTTCGGGTTGTCGCACATAGATGTCTCTACCTTCTTCAAGGTAACCGCTTAGAAAAATGGTTTTCACATCCATTTGCCAAACCTCAGGTTTGCTGGTCGCTATGGCCGTAAGAATTCGATGGACTTGAGCATTGCACAGCGAAAAGGTCTCATCGAAATCGATGCCCTCAACTGAGTGTACCCTTCGCCACAAGCCCGGCTTTAAAAGCCGAAACCCTCCATCCGAATCTCTTCTTCAGATACCCACTTACTACCTATGGCTTCCTCGCCATCCGGTAGTGGTGTCTTTCGTATACATCCATAGTCATATGGACTCAATTTCTAAGTCCATACCGTGTGCCATGATCTTGCATCGTTGTCTCAATCGCCTCACCGTATGTCCATGGGTCGATTATTGCCGCCGCTTCTCGACTAAATTCAAGATTCACCCACTAACATAAATCGCTAAGGTCGACGAACAACCCTCCCACTACGACGAGGCGCCATCGGCACAATGGCAACGGTGGGTGCAGAACTTGTGGTTCTCATCTCGCACAACTTGTCGGATAGAGCTACTTCAGACGGCCAAGATCTCCGCTGAACTCGACCCACTTCAATTCTTGAAGTATCTCGTGTCGATCCTCCCACTAGACACCTACATCTCGCACTTTGGCTTAATCGGTGGCGGAATACGATCATCTTCTAATTTTCAAGAATGATTTCAACTTTGGATTTATGGTTTTTCATATAATCCTCTTCTAAGAATCGGGCATTAGTGCTAATAATGACCTTCCGATCCTTAGACTATAGCAATAACCACCCTTCGCTCCTATAGGATAGCCAATAAACAGCCTTGTTTCACATCTAGACTCCAACTTGTCGCCCTTCTTGTTCAAAGACACGTGCCGGACTACCCCATATCCTTATGTGGTTTAAACCAGCTTGCGCCCAAACCACAACTCGAACGAGGTCTTTTCGACCGACTTGATGGTACTAGATTTAGCAAGTATGTTGTCGATTCTAAGGCATACCCCGTAATCTAAATAGCAATGTTGCATAACTCGTCATTGATCTAACCATTTCTAAGAGAGTCCCATTTCTTCGCCGACACACCATTTTTTTGTGGTGTGCCTTGCAGTGAGTCTGGGAGGTAATCCCACACCGCACCTAATAGTCCATAAACTCATTATCGAAAGTTATTCGCCACCGCGATCAGACCGCAATGACTTGATACTTTTACCAAGCTTCGCTCCACTTCCGCCTTAAATTCTTTGAATTTCAAAGCATTCAGACTTATGCGAAGGTGTATATGTATCCGCACCTTGAGTAATCACAATGAAAGTGACAAAATACTGCATTCTCCACGAGCTTATGTGGACATAGTCCACACAGTGTCGAATGAACTAGCTCCAACACTTATTTGGCTTTATAACCTTCGCTTTGAAGGGTCCGGTCGAGATCTTTCTTCTATACAGATTCACAGATCGGGAACAGAGTAACCGTGAGATCACCCAACGCCCATTCTTAGCCGCCTGATCCTATTTAGATTGATGTGACCTAATCTAAGATGCCAGAGAAATAAGGTGTCATCTTGCGAAGAAAACTTTCTCTTAAGGTTTGAAGTAAATGCAACATAATTAAAAGTATTATGGTTGGAAGAAATAGTATAAAGCTTAATTATATAAAGTGCCACCACGTATAACTTCGTCATTTCTTATGATAAAACACCACTATCAAAAACAACTAAATATCCATGAATAAATAGTTTCAAACCGAAATAAGGTTTCACGAAACTCCGGCACATATAAAATGTCCTTTAATACTAAAACTGTCCTATCAAAACATAAAGTAACATCTCCGACTGCAACGGCCACGACTTTTTCGCGCTGCCCATGTAGATCGTTATCTCGCCATCACACGCCTCCCTTGTCCGTAGGAACCCTCGCAAGGTGTAACAAACATGATCAACAGACCAGTATCTACTACCCATGAATGAGTAGAACAAGTCGCTAAACATGTTTCACATTAAAGCAAATGGCGCACTGAGCCTCGAGCATAGGGCACTTGGCCTTCCAATGTACCGCCTTGCCGCACTCAAGCACTTGCCCTCTCCTTTGGCTTTTTCGCCTCCTGGCAGCCATGTTCCCGCTCCCACCGGTTCCTTCGCCTCTACCACCTTTGGTGCCTCTTTTCTTCTTCTTCCATTTTCAACGAAAAATTGGGGCCTTAGACGTCTAGAAAGGGCATGTGCTCCTTTATCCATGACTCCTTCCGCGCCACAAGATCATTAAGCAACCGACTAAGTGTATACCGGTCTTGCTCATGATCGCGCTCACGCCGAAAGTTCTCAAAGACTTGGGCAAGGTGTTGAGGATGATATCGACCTCGCTTCGCCCAATACCTCCTCCCAACCGATCAAGACTATCCATGAGACGAGTCATGTGGAAGACATGTTCATGGACCAACTTCCTTCTTCCTTCCTACACGCTAAGATTTCTCTCATTGTGTGGAAGCGGATCGTCCGATCCGATCGCCCAAACTTACCTCGAGACTGACCATATTTCGCCGCGTCTACCATCGATCGATGTCGCACTGCAAGCTTTGGACATTGTAGTCATCATATAGCATTTGGCCATATTGTTCGACTTATGCCAAAGTCCGCCGACTCGCTCATTAGTCGATGCGCCAAGAAGGGCATCGGGTTTGAGGAGTAGTGAGAACAAACATGTGTTCTTCAAATGATAAGAACATATTCCATGTTTCATTTCGACTCGATAAAATTTGGACCGGATAGAGGATTTGTGCGAGCATATTGATAATCGTAAAAGACATATCCGAAAAGTAATGTAAACACATAAGCATACGATCGCACATAATCCGTAATAATAATATTGTAACCTTTGATAAAACAATATTAATTGAAACCTCAATCGCCCAAGGAATTCCACATGCAAGCCACGCTGCGGATCGCTACACATGAACCCCCACCGCACTAAAATATACCTTTAGTCGCTTAATTTCAATCCATGTCAACTTATCCTTACGACAAATGAAATTAATGATTGGACCTTACTAGACCACATCACTATCACAAGAAGGGACTTCATGGAAGTTGTACTTGAGGTAATGTCTAGCAATGACCATAATTTTAACAGAGAAAATGAATTTTAGAATTGGCATACCACTAGACCATACAACCCAATCTAAATTCCTTTGTTATCTCATTTTAAATCTATCTCTAGAGAACTTATGAAAATCGATATGCAAGCCACTGCGTGTGGACGCCATACACGAAACTCCCACTTTCAATAGATTAAAATATTTTATTTAGAAATCTCATCTAACAAACTTATGACAAACAAAGTGTAAGCAAGCCATGCATGTGGACGCCACTCACAAAGCGTATCACTTTGTTTAGAGATCAAAAGTGGAGGTCTTGACATTTTTAAGAATATTAATATGTCGGGTTTCTTGCTTAGTCTTTTTGTTTCAAAAGGTTTGTCCATGCAGATCACGTAATCCAAAGATGCTTTTCTATAGAACTCAACATGTAAAACATGCTCGCAGTAATTCTAAAATATGCTTGAAAAACGCGATAAACCTAGCATGCATACTATGCACATCCAATCACGAAAACATATAATATGTTTATCTACGTAATTAAACATACATAGCATGCTTCTGCATAATTTAAACATCCACGACATGCTTTGAATGATAATAATAAAATAAATTGCTCATCGCGCCCACTCGGATCCTCAGATTTCGCCTAATTTATTACATAAATTTGCAAAAGCATGATCTTCATAAAAACTCAAAACGGCCTCGCGTGCACGTGCACGGGCCGATTCACAAAATTGTTGGGCCAAAAAAATCGAAAATGGGCCGAAACAGTGGATCGGGCCTAATCGGGTCAAAAATCTGGAACCGAGTCAAAAAATTGGGTCTGCGCCAAAATCGGGTTTAGGCCAAAAACGGGTCAGGTCGGCCCAAGATGGGCTGGGCTGTGCGCTAGGGCATAGCCCATGTGCACACTCAGCACCATCCGCCGCCATCCCTTGCGTCGTCGCCCAGCCTGCCGAGCCTGGTCGAGAAGTCACCGTCGAGAGCGCCGAGCATCGCCGAGAAAACCGCACGCCTAGCCTACCGAGGAACGCCTAGCAGCATCGCACATCCTGGCCGAGAGGCCCTGCGCGCCGTGCTGCCCATCCCTATCGAGACTCGTCTCGCCACATCGGGTCGCATCGAGTCTCCTCGCGCAGTGTCGGCATCCGCCGCCGCCGCCCAATGATCTACCGAGAATTGTGCTGCCAAGGCATCGAGAAAACCGCACGCGACTCGCACGCTGTCGGCCGAGTGCTGCTGCGCGTGATCTACCGAGAAAACATGTGCCCCATCGCCCGATGTCGTCGAGAGCCGTACGCCGAGACCCACCGAGAGCTATCAAGGCTTTCGTGCGAGAAGCTCGAGTGCCTCGTCGCATCGCCCGTAGTCCAATCGAGGGCGACCTACCGAGAGCTATGTTGGATTTGTATACTGAAAGCAGTTTGGTCGAGCTTGTATACAATGTTTCTCGCTACCACTATTACAATCTCCTATCCGACTAATACTTGATTGCATATATCCGTGTCCCTTATCTCATATAAGTTAGATCATACAAGTGTAGAAGATCACGTAAGTCCGTATGATTGGTCAAGCTTAATGAGATATAAAAGTTTCACGGTGAGACGACTTAAGGACGAGTTGTCGGTTTAGCTGCGGATAGATGAGAAGTGACTTGACTTAGTTGCTTGTCTATGCCGGGTACGCCTACGACGTATCAAGGATCACAAGTGAGATGAGTTCTTCTTTCGACCGTCGTGAAGAACCAAGATCTCGGTGACTTACGATGATCTAAACCTCGATAAGGTATTAGGTGAGTATGAGTTGTCGACCATCACTGACTTGTTATGAGCGAGGGTTATATGTTCTAACCCAAGATTCTCCGCATCTTGGGTGGTGGCAGTGCTTGTATGTCACGCTAGTTATCTGTATCGAGTCACCGTATCCGTTAAGGATGATGACGTCCCCTTAAGGAGCTCAAAAGGTTTATTGTACTAAACCCTGCAGGTTGAGTTAGCTCAAGTACAATAATAAGGTTGAGTGGTACTACTTAAGGAAATAAGGATATTAATCGTTTAAGCAAATGATTGCTATAAATGATTAATGGACGCTCGATATCTTAAATACGGGATTCAGAATGTCTAAGTGCAAGCCCGACTCAACTTCGGTAATAAAGGGTAAGTCAACATTCTTTCTAGTGGCATGATCGAATGTTTATAAATTAATTTATGTTAAATTTGAACATAAGATAATTAATTTATTTGAGGCCCATCTTTATTCCTTCATTTGATCCTGGTCGGCCCATCCAGTCTGTAAGCACTGTGGAAATCCGCGCCCCTATAGCTCTCAAAGGCAAGATTTTATCCTCTTTATCCCACAAGGATATTATTATATTTATGGTATATGCATAGATCCTTTCCATATAAGATTATGGAAATAATCAGAGTATGGAAATAATCCAAGAGTATGGAAATAATCCTAAGATTATGGTTATATTCCATATAGATTATGGTATTATTCCATATAGGATTATGGTAACATTCCATATAGGATTAAGGTAGTGCATTATAAATATAAGGTATGAGATAAAGTCTAGAGAATACTCACATCATTGCAACCTAATTTTCGCCATCTCATAAGTGTGAGAGAAATATTTTCGTGAGTTTTGTGAGAGCTCATGTTTTTCGGTGTATTCTCCATAGCTCGTCCTCACCGACGTTGGAGTTTGGGTATCCGGATACACCCGTAGGTCAAAGCACGAAGTCTCGACCGCTCAATCCGCTCATCCCGCTCGATCCACCTCGATTGATCCAAAGGTAAACACGAAAACCCCAACGTGTTGCTTTTAATTATATAGACGCATGCTAGGATTATAATCAATGTATGGTGAATTAAACACCCAAGATGGATCCTCGGGCGCAGGGTTAACATACGTTTTCCCTACACTGGTATCGAGCACCGATCGTAATCTTCGCTCGCTGGATTAATTCACGCTGATTATTACGTGCGTTTTATAATTGTGGATTTGTCGCTCATCGTGGCTCGTTTGTTTTGTTGGTTTTGTTTTACACCACGAGAAAATCCGTGGTTAGATTAGATTTTTTATGTAAATCTTATCCGTAAAGAAGAACGAAGACGAACGAACGAAGAACGAAACGACGGAAGAACAGGTTCTCACTGTCTCGGGTGGTTTCTCGCGGAAGTCTCGCGGTCGCTAGGGCGATCGCGAGGGCTGCGGGCGACGGGAGCGCGCTCGCTGAGATCCCCGCGCTTAGCGAGCGAACTCGCTGGTCGCGAGGATTACCCGCGCAGCGCCGCGGCCGTGCGAAAGCTAGCGGGCGGCGGCGCTGTCGCGAGAAACCCGGCTGGCGAGCGCATCATGGTCGCGAGGTATGGTCACCGGGCGACGGCGTCTCTACAGACGTCGGGCGCTGGGGCGTGGCGCCGCAGCGTGCAGCCGACGGGTCGCGGTGGCGTTAGCGACCGCGCGGCGCCCGCGAGAGGCGGGCGCGGCGCGCCGAGGTCGGGCGCGCAGTTTCGCTTTGCCTAGCGCTGCCCAAGACATTTGGGCCGACCCGCCCGCACCTGCTTCAGATTTTCCGGCCCGCCCGCACGCGAGGCCCAATTGTTGAATCCGTCCGCGCCCGCACGCGAGGCCCTGCCAAGTTTATTTGCATACTTTGTAAATCTATGTAATAGATTAGATTTAATTGTGCGTGTTTCACGATTGGGCGCGATGAACGTTTTATTTTATTTTTATCGCTCATATGCATGTCGTGGATGTTTAAATTATGCGGTAGCATGTTATGTATGTTTATATTACGTTGACAAACCTTTAAGTGTTTTACGTAATTCGATGCGATAGTAAGCATGCTAGGTTTATCGCGCTTATCAAGCATATTTTAGAATTCTCTGAGCATGTTTTACATGTCGAGTTCTATAGAAAAGCATGCTAGATTACGTGATCGCATGGACAAACCTTTTGAATAAAAAGACTAAGCAAGCAACCCGACAAATTAATTTTTCAAATTAAAATGTCAAGACCTCCACTTTTGATCTCTAAACAAAGTGAGACGACCGTGAGTAAACGCCCACACGCTGCGGCTTGCTTGCATCGCTTATCATAAGTTTGTTAGATGAGATTTCTAAATAAAACATTTTAAATCTATCGAGAAGTGGGAGTTTCATGTAAACGCCCACACGCTGCGGCTTGTATGTGCGATTTTCATAAGTTCTCTAGAGATAGATATAAATGAGATAACAAAAGAATTTGAATTCGAGCGTATGGTCCGAGAGTATACCAATTCTAAGAATTCATCTTCGTTAAAATTGTGGTCATTGCTTAGACATCACCTCAAGTACAACTTCCCGCCAAGTCCTTCTGCGATAGTGATGTGGTCTAGTAAGGTCCAATCATTAATTTCATTTGTCGTAAGGATAAGTCGACATGGATTGAAATTAAACGACTAAAAGGTATATTTTAGTCCGGTCGGGGTTCATGTGTAAACGCCCACACGCTGGCTTGCATGTGGGATTCCTTGGGCGATTGGAGGTTTCAATTAATATTGTTTTATCAAAGGTTACAATATTATTGTTACAATTATGTGCGATTGTATGCTTATGTGTTTACATTATCGCTTCGAGATATGTCTCTTACACCGATTATCAATATGCTCGCACAAAACCTTTATCCGTCCAAATTTTATCGAGTGGAAACGAAACATTGAGAATGTTCTTCTTCGCCGAAGATAATTTATTTGTACTCACCACACTCGTCCCAAACCTCTAGACGATTTATTCATCGATGAGAGCGCAAGGAGCACGAGAAATGGACAAATCAAATAGAATGGCGAAGTGCCTCTTTGGTCACCATGTGCTAGTCCTGCAACCCAAAGATCAAGAATGGATGATGCAGCCACGATATGGCTAAATCTCATGAAATTGTATGAGAGTCGGACAGTAAACGTCATAATTTGACAAAATTAATTATGTCAAGTTCTATGAAGGAAAGCGATTGATGCATGACCATGTAGTAGCGAGATGATCAATCTCTCTGAGAGCTTCAATTGGTTGGAGGATATATTGATGACGTAGTCGAATCGATATGATCCTCAATTCTTTGCCCAAGTCTTTTGATGACTTTCACATGGAGTAGTCCTTTATGATAAGAGTTATACTCTAGATTCATTGCTAAGAGGACTTAGTAACCAAGAAAGCAAAATGAGCAAAGTGCCTGAGCCAAAGACGCACCTCTAGGAAGACCAATCGCTTTATCGAAGATGAAAAGGGAAAGTGGAATTCTAGAGATGCTAAGGCTAAAGAAAAGAGGGAGTAATATAAAGGCTCTACCACCGTTTGAAAAAGCCAAAGGAGAAGGGCAAATGCTTCAAGTGCGGTGAGGCTGGGCATTGGAAGGCCAAGCACCCTATGCTCAAGGCTCAAGGTACGCTATCGCTTTAGTAACGGAAACATGATTGGCGACTTGTTCTACCCATACTGGGTAGTAGACTGGCGAATCGATCATGTTTGTTACACCTGCGGGTTCCCGCGACAAGGGAGCTGTTTGATGGCGAGATAACGATCTCCATGGGCAACGCGGCGAAAGTCAAGTTGCTGCGCTGGAGATGTTTTTATGTTTTGGGACAACAGCTTTAGTTTTGAAAGACGCTTTATATGTGCCGGATTTTCGGGGAACCTTGTTTGCTGTCAAATTATTTACTCATGGATATTCTGTTATTTTTGATAGTGGTGATTCTATCATAAGAAATGACGGGTTATCCGTGTTGGCACTTTATATAATTCGCTTTATACTATTTCGCAAAACATAATACCTATAACTATGTCGCATCTTCATCAAACCCCAAAAGAGAAAGTTTTCAAGAAGATGACTCTACTTTTCTCCGGCATCTTAGATTAGGTCACATCAATCTAAATAGGATCCAAAGACCGCTAAGAATGGGCGTTGATAATCTCACGGTTACATTCGCTCCTACCGCGAATCTCGAGATAGAAGGTAAGATGTCGACCGGACCCTTCAAAGCGAAGCGGTTATAGAGCCACGTAAATGTTGGAGTTAGTCCATTCGGACTGTGTGGACCAATGTCCACACAAGCTCGTGGAGGTACGAGTATTTTGTCACTTTCATTGACGACACTAAGGTATGGATACGTATACCGCTTTCACCGCAAGTCCGAATGCTTTGAGAAATTCAAAGAGTTTAAGGCGGAAGTGGAGGCGAAGCTAGGTAAAAGTATCAAGTCATCATGCCGTCTCGATCGCGGTGGCGAATACCTCAAGAACGAAGTTTATGGACTATCGATTGAAGTGTGGGATTACATCCCAACAAGATTTCACCAGGGCACACCACAACAAAATGGTGTGTCGGGCGAAGAAATAGGACTCTTTTGGAAATGGTTAGATCTATGATGAGTTATACTACATTGCCTATTTCGATTCGGGGTATGCCTTAGAGGCGGCGGCATACTTGCTAAATCTAGTACCGCCCAAGTCGGTCGAAAGACCCCTTCGAGTTGTGGTTTGGTATGAGCCGGTTTAAGCCACATAAGGATATGGGCGCCCAAAGACATGTCTTTGAACAAGAAGGCCGACAAGTTGGAGGCTAGATCCGACGCAAGGTCGTTTATTGGCTATCCAGAGGAGCGAAGGTGGTTTATTCTATAGTCCTAAGGATCGAGAAGGTCATTATTAGCACTAATGCTCGATTCTTAGAAGAGGACTACATGAAAATCATAAGTCAAAGTTGAAATCATTCTTGAGAATTAGAAGATGATCGTATTCCACCACCGATTAGGCCAAAGGTGCGAGATGTCGAGTCTAGTGGGAGGATCGACACGGATACTTCAAGAAATTGAAGTGGGTCGAGTTCCACTAGAGATACCGACCGCATAAGTGGTACCTACCACGACAAGTTGTGCAAGATAGAGAACCACAAGTTTCTGCACCCACCGTTGTCATTATGTCTATAGCACCTCGTCAGAGTGGGAGGTTGTTCGTCAACCCGAGCGATTTATGTTCGTGGGTGAATCGTCTGGTTAGTCCCGTAAAACGAGCGGCAATAATCGACCCATGGGCGAACAGAGGCGTACAAGACAATGATGCAAGATCATGAAACTTACGTTTGGGCGGTGGTAAAGTCCTATGGATTTACCAGTTGCCTAGCGAGAGTTGTGTGTATCGGTTAGATGTCAGCGGTAATGTGGTATTTCTTGCACTTTACGTAGATGACATTCTTCTATTTGGCAACAATGTGAAAATGTGTTATCGGGCGTAAAGAGTTGGCTATCCGATCGTTTCAAATGAAAGACTTAGGAGATGAAGCGTACATTCTTGGGATCAAGGTTTACCGAGATCGCAAGAGAAAAAATTGAGCTTATCTCGGGCGTCTTACATTGATCTTGTGATCACTCGTTTTAGTATGCGAGACCGCCGAGAAAGATTGCTACCTTTTCATACATGGCGTTCGCTTTATCTAAAGGCGACCACCTATTGCAAAGGAGATAGAGGAAATGAGACGAGTTCCTACGTTTCCGCGTAGGAAGTCTCATGTATGCAATGCTACGCGAGCCCGATATCAGCATGCGAGAAGCATAGTAACTAGATATCGATCTAACCACAGACAAGCACATTGGATTGCGATAAAGCATATACTGAGTACACGAAAGGACTCGAGATTATAGGCTAGTTTACCATGCGATAGTCTAATGCCTTTGGGTTATCTGCACTCGGTTTCAAGGCGACCGTGATAAGAATAAGTCTACCTCGGACTATGTGTTTACCTTGTGAGGTGGAGCCGTATCTGGCGGTGCAAAGCGGCGATGCATGCGGACTCACCATGGAAGCGAACATGTAGCGGCGAGGCTACTAAGGAGGCGGTATGGTTCAAGAACCACCTCAAGGATCTAGATGTGGTACTGGTTTGCTCAAGAGTATCATAGTTTCTTGTGATAACTCAGGTGCAATAAGCAAACTCGAAGGAACCATGCACCCACAAAGCGACCTAACACGTAGAGAGAAAGTACCATGTCATCTGAAATCGTTAGGCGAGGGACGTCGATTGCAAAGATTGATCTGACGGATAACCTAGCGGATCCATTCACTAAAACACGCTTAATAAGTCTACGTCGGGGGCGTTAGAGGACTTGGATTGCGGCTTGATGGCACCCACTTAGAAAGGAAACTTTTGTATAAGTGGGAGAAGCAAAGTGATGGTTGTTTGTAATTGCTAGTAGAAAGACACATTGTATACTAAAAGTTTGCTTTAGTATAAGTGGGAGATTGTTGGATTTGTATACTGAAAGCAGTTTGGTTGAGCTTGTATACAATGTTTCCTGTTACCACTATTACAATCTCTATCGATTTGAATACTTGATTGCATATATCGTGTCCCTTATCTCATATATAAGTTAGATCATACGAGGTGTGAAGATCACGAGCATGTATGATTGGTCGAAGCTTAATGAGATATAAAAAGTTTCACACCGGTGAGGCGACTTAAGGACGAGTTGTCGGTTTAGGCTCGCGATATAGATGAGAAGTGACTTGACTTAGTTGCTTGTCTATGCTGATGCGTCTCGGCGTGAAGGATCCTGATGAGATGAGTTCTTCTTTCGACCGTCGTGAAGAACCAAGATCTCGGTGACTTACGATGATCTAAACCTCGATAAGGTATTAGGTGAGTATGAGTTCTTGACCATCACTTTGACTTGTTATGAGTGAGGTTATATGTTCTAACCCAGATTCTCCGCGTCTTGGGTGGTGGCGATCTTGTATGTCGCTAGTTATGCATGTCGAGTCACCGTATCCAGATTAAGGATGATGGCGTCCTTAAGGAGCTCAAAGGTTTATTGTACTAAACCTGCGGGTTGAGTTAGCTCAAGTACAATAATAAGGTTGAGTGGTACTATAAGGAAATAAGGATATTAATCGTTTTAAGCGATCGATTGCTATAAATGATTAATGGACGTTCGATATCTTAAATACGGGATTCGTAATGTCTAAGTGCAAGCCCGACTCAACCCGGTAATAAAGGGTAAGTCGACATTCTTTCTCTAGTGGCATGATCGAATGTTTATAAATTAATTTATGTTACGGGTGAACATAAGATAATTAATTTATTTGAGGCCCGTCTTTATTCCTTGCATTTGATCCTGGTTTGGCCCATCTAGGCCCGTAAGCATTGTGGAAATCGGCGCCCCTATAGCTCTCAAAGCAAGATTTTATCCTCTTTATCCCACAAGGATATTATTATATTTATGGTATATGCATAGATCCTTTCCATATAAGATTATGGAAATAATCCTGAGAGTATGGAAATAATCCAAGAGTATGGAAATAATCCTAAGATTATGGTTATATTCCATATAGGATTATGGTATTATTCCATATAGGATTATGGTAACATTCCATATAGGATTAAGGTAGTGCATTATAAATATAAGGTATGAGATAAAGTCTAGAGAATACTCACGATTGCAACCTAATTTTCGGCCATCTCATAAGTGTGAGAGAGAAATATTTTCGTGAGTTTTGTGAGAGCTTGGGTGTTTTCGGTGTATTCTCCATAGCTCGTCCTCGCTCGGCGTTGGGTTTGGGTATCAGGGATACGATCCCGAAGGTCAAAGCACGAGTCTCGACCGATTCAATCCGTTCGTCCGTTCGATCCACCTCGGCGGATCAAAGGTAAACACGAGAAAACCCCAACGTGTTGCTTTTAATTATATAGGCGCATGCTAGGATTATAATCAATGTATGGTGAATTAAACACCCAAGATGGATCCTCGGGCGAGGGTTAACATCACGTTTTCCTACAAGCTATCGAGCCGCCGCGGACCGACCCATCGAGCGTGCGTGAGCAGCGTCGCGACCCCTGCCTATGTCGTCCAGACGCTTCCGGACGTGACCCGCCGAGGCCATCCGAAGCTGCCGAGGCCCTGTCCATCCAGATCCGCCGATACAGCCGAAAAAATGCGCGACTCTTGGGCGTCTTTGCGAGCACCGAGCACGTCCGCGTGCCGTCGCTCGTACACCCTCGGCGGTGAGTTCATTTTTTTCGGTAGCCTCCCATCGCGCCGTGCAATGGGACTCTGTCGTCTCGTTCTTCATGATTTTCGTCTTCGTTTTTCTTTTACAGATAAGATTTACAAGAAAAAAATCTAATCTAACCACAGATTTTCTCGTGGTGAAAAACAAAATCCGACAAAAAATAAAACGAGCCACGATGAACGACATATCCACAATTAATTAATTGCGCACTTTATAATCAAATGTGAATTAATCCAACCGAGCCAAGATTCTGATCCAGGCTCTGATACCAATTGTAGGGAAATCTGATTTTAACCCTCTCCCGATGATCTATCTTGGATGTTTAAATCACCATACATTGATTATATACTTAGCATGCACCTATATAATTAATTGCAACATGTTGGTGTTTTCTCGTGTTTACCTGCGAATTTGCCAGTCAAGGATTGGATCAAGACTCATGCTTTGATCTTCTGGACTATGTCCCAATTGCCTAAACTCCAATGCCGAGTGAGAACAATCTATGGAGGGTGCTAGAGAAATTCGCCTTCTTCCTTACCCTAAAGTTTTCGAAAATCTCACTATCTTGAATAGTAATTCTCAAAAATATCACTCTTGGATTAGGGTTTGATTTTCTCTCACCATATATTTATAATCAATCCTAAATCTATCAAGATAGAATTTATGCATATCTAATAAATATAATAATATCACTTAAGATAGAGAGGATCGAGGCAGTCCCGGAGGGACTCTAAAGGGAGAATGCGAAAATCTCATAGCTCCAGGGCTGGATGGGCCAAACCTAGGGATCAAATCACGAGGAATAAAGATGGGCCTCAAATAAATTAATTATCTTATGTTGACCCGAACATAAATTAATTCATAAACATTTATTCATGCCACTAGAGAATAAATCTTGACTTACCCTTTATTTTCGAAGTTGAGTCGGGCTTGCACTTAGACTTCTGAATCCCGTATTTAAGATATCGTATGTCCATTAATTATTCTGATTACATTGCTTAAAATAATTAATATCTTTAATTCCTTAAGTAGTATCAATCAACCTTATTATTGTACTTGAGATAACTCGACTGCATGGTTTAGTACAATAAACCTTTGAGCTCCTTAAGGGGCGACATAAATCCTAGCGGATACGGTGACTCGACACGGTAACTAGCATGACATACAAGACACGCCACTACCCAAGATGCGAGAGAATCTTGGGTTAACTCATCTAACCCTACCCATAGCAAGTCAAGTGATGGTCGACCTTCAGCACTGCCTAATACCTTATTGAGGTTTAGATCAGCGTAAAGTCACCGAGATCTAGGTTCTTCACGGCGATCGGATAGAAGAACTCATCTCATTTGTGATCCATCAATACGTCGGGAGGCGTACCAACATGACAAACAACAAGTCAAGTTACTTTTATCTATACGCACTATCCGACAACTCGTCCTCAAGTTGTCTCGGTGTGATTCTTTTATATCTCATTCGCTTGACCAATCATACGGACTTGTGATCTACAACACAGCGTATGATCTAACATATATGAGATAAAGGGACATACACATGCAATCAAGTAAACAATTCGGATAGGAGATTGTAATAGTGGTAACGAGAAACATTGTATACAAGCTTAACTAAAAGCTGCTTCCGGTATTTAAATCCAACAGTTAATATAGTATGTTATGTGAATTTAGAGGAATTTATGGATAAGTTTTGAATTTTTTTTCAAAAGGACCGAAAATGGAAAAGAAAGAAAGTTATAGTTTTAAATTTGTTTTATCAAGTGTAATCATATATTTAGTCCCAAAAATATGTTCGAGATATACTATGAATTTATGTGATTTTTAAAACAAGGTATACTATGTTTATGTCGAAACATTTTGTTAAGTGACGTAAGGATTGAAAAACAAAGTGTTATGTCTAAGTTAGATCATACTTATGTGTATTTTCGAGTACGATTGTTTGTTAACGTGAAAAATCGAGACTTATGAGAATGTGATTAGAAATCGATTAGAATTTGAGTATATATATATGTAAATTAATAGTTATATATGTTAATGTTGCAAAATATATGTTATTGAAAGTCAAATGATTTGACTAAAGTATGAACGTACGAAATATGTTAATACGTGAACAAGGTGATGTCGTACGTCTAGTATAAATATAGGTTGCATTGAATAGATACACTAAGACGTGTAAGACGTATTAGAGATATAAGATTATCTCTTTTATAGGAATCGATGTCATAATTGAAATAATTTTACCAAAAATGTCGATATGAGTTCAATGATTGATTTAAATGATGATGCGTGCTCGAGGCGAGGTTTCGTCATGATTAAAAGCGAAGTCATAACTTAGAATATTCGATGAAAGGACGTACCAAATTGGTTAAAAGATCACGAAGTCTTTAGAAGGTTTATATGTATAGTTAATAAATCTTAATAAGATTCAAAAGTTATCGAGTTATTCTAGATCTTGACGATTTCCAAAATCGACCGGCGTACTAAATTAGTTTCTTACGTAAGGTGGAGCACGAAGTGAGCAACGAAAGTAAAGGAGCAGAACTCGTTTGAGAAGGAGAATATCCCAGTGGGCTTTTCTCGAAATGACAAATGTTTTACTTATAATGCTTTCTTCGAAATGAAAAGTCTTTATTTATGATACTTTCTTTTGAGGAAATGATGAAATCTTTGTTATATTATTACACCCCAAAATATTTATGTTTTATGTATGGATCTATCGGTGTTGGTTACATGACTATGAATGATAATCAAGTTGTTGGTTCATTACCAGCGTATGAATGAAAATCAATTTGGATCCTATGCTAGAAGGATAATTCTGGCAAGGATTAACGTGTATACTATAGTAGCGCACTTGCTGAAAGGTTTGCTCGGCCGATTCACGGTGTTGTGTCTTGAAAGGTTTGCTCGACCGTCGCGGCGTCCGGTGGAAGGAGGTCTCGCTTCTACGGTAGCAGATGATGTTATATGAGATGTTATATGAGATGTAATATGGATCATACATACTGAAAATACGTGCGGCGGACAAAGTTTATGAAAATGAGAAAATGTTTAGTAAGCACGAGCATTTCAAATAAAACCTCGTATTATTCTTGATGGGCGGTGTAATTGATGTTATGATAAAAATATTTTGGCATAAGTCCGTTGAGTGCATTCTTGTACTCGACCCTGCATGTTTATTTTTAAATGTGCATGTTGGTGGTGATGCGATGGGCGGTGTTGGCGGAGAAATCTTTTATCGCTGAAAGTTAGTACCTTGAGTGCACATCGTCATATGTGTACTTCACATGTTTTTCATTGCAAGAACACTAAGTCATATGTTGATCGACGGATTCTTCATATCATTTGAACCCTTTTGTCAAAGGTCTGATGGTCTAATCTCGTATGTAAATTACGTTTGCTTAATCTCCAACGCTTTGAAGTTTTAGAATTATTCACGATATATGTCTCACAATTCGATGTTCCATGTCCTTGTTACGCTTCTTAATTCTCGTTCCGAGTAATAGTCCCTACTAATCCGTCCTTAGGAATAGTGAGAACATTACATGGATCTAGTGAGAACTCATCTTTTTTGAGAACTTGAGAACCATGCATGTACGTTGAAGACAATGCACAAAGCGATTGTAAAGTTTTGCATAATGAAAACTTTCTAAAATTGTTGCACAACAAAATAATTTTAGAAAGTTTTAGATTATACTAACTATCTGATTTATACATCATCTTCAACATCTTATGCGTGGTTCGCAGAGTCGCAAAAAGATAATGATTCATTGATCCACTCCATATATATATATAGGGTTGGGTTCCCGTAGTACCCAGTCCTCAGATAGTATGTAGTACCAAATCTTGACCATATATTTTGAACATGTGGCCGCACCACAAGCTGACATTGGCAACTCATTTTCTTTTTTTTCTTTTTTTTTTTAAAATTTTCGCAAGGGGCAAAATAGGAAGGAATCAAATCCGCTTTCTTCTTCTCCAGGCTGCGGCCAGCAATGACTGACACGGAGACGACGACGGTGGCAACGACAGCGGACGACGCCGACGATAGCACCTGTGAACAGCAGTAGCAAGATACACAAACAACAACAAACAATAGATTTTGAAAGGAAAAAAAAAGAAAAAAAAATGAGAACAAAATTGATGGGTTTTGAGAAAAAATAGAAGATGAATTTGATATATAATTGAAGAATCGAGAAAGATGGTGGCTATGGCAGTTGTTCACGGAGAATTCGTCGGTAATCATGGAAAGAGACGACGGAATTGACAAATAAGGATGGATGAGAGATTTGCTGTCGAAAACCATAAAAATGCATTGAACAAAATATAAAACTACATGTTGTCATGAAACACAGATATGTATTTAACAAAGCACATTCATGCATTGATCAAAACATGTACATGCATTTAACAAAGCATGTTCATGCATTTAACAAAACGTAAAAATACATTGTTGACCAATGGCGCGATGACGCGAAGCGCTAGAGCGGCATGAGCACGAGCCTGCCGGGCGCGAGCTTCCAACCGTATGCATTATTGTGTTCAACTACATGCATTTTTTGTTAATTTGAATGTATTATTCAGTTCAACTAAATGCATAATTTTTTTTCGCAATCACATAACAAATCAAATTACTAATTTACCCTTACTGTAGCGAAAATAAGCGAAATTAAGCTTAAAAAGTTCAAAAAAATCTCAACCATAGGATCTATAAAATGAGTGGATGAGATTGAGTAATACATATTATCTCAGGTTCGGGTACTATATGATCTCTCCTATATATATATGGGTTCGTTATCGCGAGAACTACATATTTTGTGAGAACATTGCATTGAACGTGTAAAGTCACTGAATTCATCGTGAAAGTTACTTCATTGAAGAAAAAAAAGGAGGAAGTTTTGTTTCTCATGAGATCCGAACCTAGTTGATATATTCATCCAGTAAAATGATGCATTTCACCGTAGATATTTACGATCAAAGAACTGAAATGATTCTCGGATTCTCACTTTAAAATAAAGTTCTTATTTGAACCTATTCATGTATATATTTTGTTACAAAATTTCAAATGTCCATGACTTGTTTATTTTCTATCTATTTTTTACATATCATACATCAAAATTAAAGTTTTTGTCACGATCTTTAATTCAAAATACATTATATTTTTTTTATGAACAGAATAGTACGATTCTAAGAATCAATGAAGTTATTTTCCTACACCAAAATCTGCCACACTCTTGCGATTTTTTTTAATTAACTTAAAATTTTAATTGAATTTATTTAATATAATTTTAATATAATTTTATGACACAGTAGGCCATTAATTTGTGAAGAGATTGCAGATTCATAGATTTGAAGCTTATTTCTAAAATTTAAATTAATCATTTTTTTATTGAAGTGTTTAAGAAGTCAACAATGATCATCTTGGTATTACAGTTACCCAAAATAAACGTATGTAGTTAAAAACCATTTGTTAGTGTGAACCGGAACCCTTTTTTCTCACTTATTCCTTGCTTGGCTTCGAAAATTTGAATTGACAAATTCAATATTGGAAGATCCTAATTTCGAAATTTGCAATATTTTTCAAATCAAGCTACAAATAATAAAGAAGCAGCTAGCCGGTACCCAAAATGATTGAATCATCTTGATATATTGCTTCATAGATAGAAATTTAATTCTTATATGATATTCATAATAGATCATTAGAGTTCTTCACTTTTTCCAAGACTCAAAATATCAAGTTGATTTACAAATTGCAGATACAAACAAAATGACTGCTGATCGATCTTAATTTCGTTAGGGAAATAAATGCAAGAAGAACACAAGGGATTTACGTGGTTCGATCTATGAATAAGATCTACGTCCACGGGGAGAGATAGTATTCGTGTATTCAATATAAGAGGAGTGATTACAAGCAGTGTAGATCAGTGATCGATCCGAGAGTCCCCTTTTCTTCTATTCTAGCCTCTATTTATATATCTCCAAGTCGAGTTCGATTCGACTACGATACCAAGTTGAGTTTGACTCGATTACGATACCAAGTTGAGTTTGACTACGATACCAAGTCTTATCTCATAAGGATTCTTTTAGATATGCATCCGAATCTTCTACGCTCCAATTGCGATTAGAGTTATAGTTGGTGAGAGTCTTGGCCGAACTCACATGGGCCGAGCTTAATGTCGGGCCCATTTATATTGGGCACGATCTTTGGGCCTAGTAGTTGGGCAGTATCTATCATATCCCCAAAAGACGTAGGTGAGGTCGTGATGGAGGGGAGCGGTGGATGACGTCGCGCCGCCGGGTCGTGAGTCGGCGGTGGAGCGCTGATCCGTCGAAGTTGAATGTCGCTTGACTTCGCCTGCCGAGGGCGTTGCCAGTTGTATGTCGCTTGGCCGCCCCGCCGGCGTTGCTCGCGAAAGTCATGTCGTCGCTGGCTTCGCCCCGCTGGGCGCTCGCCAAGTCGTATGTCACGGCTTTGCTCAGTAGGCGTCTGCCGAGGTCATGTCTTGCTATTTGTATATCTTGCCGTGCGTTTTGCAAGTCTTGGTGCTCGACTTCACCGACGGTGTTATGCCGATGTCTGGCCGGCTTCACCGACGAGGCGTTATGCCGAAGTCTTTGGGCTGGCTTCACCTGACTAGGCGTTATGCCGAGGTCTTTTGGCTGGCTTCACCTGACGAGGCGTTATGCCGAGGTCTTTGAGCTGGCTTCATCTGACGAGACGTTATGCCGAGGTCTTTGGTGGCTTCACCGACGAGGCGTTATGCCGAGGTCTTTAACCGCTTCACCCGACGGGCGTTATGCCGAGGTCTTTGAACTGGCTTCACCTGACGAGGCGTTATGCCGAGGTCTTTGTGCTGGCTTCACCTGACGAGGCATTATGTCGAGGTCTTTGAGCTGGCTTCACTCGACGAGGCGTTATGCCGAGGTCTGGGCCGGCTTTCACCGTCGGCGTTATCTCCGGGTCTTACGCCGCTGGTCTTTACCTTGCAAGTCGTATTTTACTGGCTTCACCTTGCGAGGCGTGATGCCAAGTCGCATGTTGTTTGGCTTCACCTTGTCGAGGCGTTATGCCAAGTCGCATGTTGCTCGCTTCACTTGGCTAGGCGTTACTGCAGTAGAATGTCGCTCGGCTCGAATTGGCTGAAGTTCAATCGCGTCGTCTTGCCGAAGTCAAATATGTCACGCGTGCGGTGAAGGCTCGGGATGCGCGGGAAGAAGGCGGGGCTCGACGGCGCCGAGGCGGCGAAGGCCGAGGTGGCGGGCCGAGGCGAAGTCGACCGCAGAGGACCGAGGTGAGGCTACTCAAGGTCGAGACGGAGACGCCAAGGCCGAGGCGAGGTCGGCCTGCGGAAGGCCGAGGCGGAGGCGCCCGGTCGAGGCGAGAGCCGAGGCGAGTACCGCGGAGGCGGCCATGTCGGGAGGCGAGGCGAAACCGCGAGGCGCCATGTATTGGGAGGCCGATGTGGCGGCGAGGTCGACTCGTGTTAAGCAGGTGGTTAGTTCGCCCTCGCGAAGGTATCCGTCCTCGAAATAAAGCGAAGGTATTCCGTCCTCGCACGAAGGTAGTTAGTCCTTGTATGGGGTATCCGTCTTCAAGTAAACGAGGTATTCCGTCCTCATATGAAGGTAGTTAGTCCTTGTATGGGGTATCCGTCTTCAAGTAAACGAAGGTATTCGTCCTCATATGAAGGTAGTTAGGTCCCGCACGGGGCATCCGCCTTGAAATAAACGAAGGTATTCCGTCCCTCGCACGAAGGTATGGGTTCTGTTTTGCCGAGGTCATCGGGAGGGTGGTCCCTTACGCGTTTAGTTCTCCTCCTTAGAGGTTCTCTCCTAGAGGGTAGGGTTCTCCTCAAGTAGAGGGTTCTCCTCCTAGAGGGTATGTTCGTCCTCCTTAGAGGGTATTTGTCGTCATGGGGAAGAGGTAGCCTGCATAAGTGACATGAAATATGCAGGACCAAGCATATGAAGCAAATAATAAAAAAAAGATTTTATTAATGAAAGGACTTAAAGACATGACCTTCAGGGGTTGGTTCTCTGGCGGGGTTTTTCCCGAGCTGAGCTCGGCGTATCTGGCCGTCGTTGTTGCCGGCGGCGACCCTGGATGCGTGACTTCTGGTATGCATTGTCGTGATTGATTCCACAAACGATGGTTGATCGAAACACAAAATTTCGCTTCCACGGCGGCGCCGGTGATCGATCTTAATTTAGTTAGGAAATAAATGCACGCAAGAACACCAGGATTTCGTGGTTCGATCATGAATAAGATCTACGTCCACGGGAGAGATAGTATTCGTATGAATATAAGAGGAGTATTACAAAGTGTAGATCAAGTGATCGATCCGAGAGTCCCTTTTCTCTCTATTCTAGTCTCTATTTATATATCTCAGTTGAGTTCGACTCGACTCACGATACCAAGTTGAGTTTGACTCGATTACGATACTGACAGAGTTTGATACCAAGATCTTATCTCTCGTAAGGATTCTTTAGATATGATCCAATCTTCTACGCTCCAATTGCGATTAGAGTTATAGTTGGTCGAGAAGTTTCTACCGAACTCACGTGGTATTTTAATGTCGGGTCCATTTATATTGGTACGATCGCCGCCAGTAGTTGGCCAGATCCTATCAACTGCGAACCCATATCTGAAGTTACGCAGCATCAATATATGCGCCACAAATTAAAGTGAGATAAAAATCAAAACTCCTCCAACTGGGCTGGCGCCACGTGTCAGCACATTGTCAGCTGCTTATCTGCTATCTCTTCACTCCCACTGCTGTATCCCAAGAAAAAAAATCAGTTAACTTGCTCAAATCCAGTTGCAACGAACTCAAACAACATTAATTTGCCTTGCAATAAATCAAACATGGAGGCTGGTATGGCATGCTGCGCACGTGTAACAATCCTGCCCAATGTTTCTTCACAGCAATACTCAGCTGCACTCGCATCACCGCGCTCCGTTTATCCATCTTTTAGCTCCAAGGTTTGTTGCTTCCAATCTCATTTTCGTGAATTATATTAGCACAAAATCTTGTCACAATGCAACCATGAAAGTAGGAGATTATAAAGGTGGTATGTGTAAAGATCATGATTTGGTGTATCAAAAGTTAGTTAATGTTATTATGAAATGTTGGGTGCAGAGCTCGAAAGGGAGCTCCATATTCGGAGAGTCGTTGCGCGTGGCACCAAGATCATCGATGAAGGGGTCTAAGGGGAAGAGTTCTTCTTCCACCCTTGTGACTAAGTGTGAGATTGGAGACAGTCTGGTGAGTAAATGGACTGATTAATTCATAGGTGAAGAATTGATGATGTTGTTGTTGTAGTGATGAAGAATTGTTTTGTCATTGCAGGAAGAGTTTCTTGCAAAATCGACGTCGGATAAGGGGCTTATTACGCTGATGATGTGCATGGGAGAGGCGCTGCGGACGATTGCATTCAAAGTTAGAACAGCTTCTTGTGGTGGAACTGCCTGCGTTAACTCTTTCGGAGACGAGCAGCTTGTTGTGGATATGCTTGCTAACAAGCTTCTTTTTGAGGTTGGATTCTTAACAAATTAGTTTCTTTAACAACTTGCTCACGAGCTAATAAACCAAATAATGTCAAGTTCAAGTATATATCAGTAATTTGGTTCACGAGCTTCATTAAACAAGCTCGAATGAGCTTTTATAGAGTTGAGATCCAAGTTGCTAGCTCACTGATTTACAACCTTAGTTGTGATGACAGAATTGGATTCATTTTGGCTGACTTGAGTTCTACTAACAGACTTTCTAAAATCTATGATTCAAGAATAGTTAATATATTTTTCCTCTTGATAATGCATAGGCATTGCAATACTCTCACGTCTGCAAGTATGCTTGCTCTGAGGAAGTCCCGGAGCTCCAAGACATGGGAGGGCCTGTTGAAGGTCTGCATTATTCACAATCTCGTATTTTATTTCATCAATTCTTGCAACGAGCGTGATTTTTTATGTCGAATTTGGAGCAGGAGGATTCAGTGTTGCATTTGATCCCTTGACGGCTCCAGCATTGTGGACACAAATTTCACAGTTGGCACAATCTTTGGAGTGTGGCCTGGTGACAAGCTCACGGAGTCACTGGAGCTCAACAAGTTGCTGCTGCCATGGGCATTTTCGGGCCTCGTACCACTTATGTTCTTGCCCTCAAGGATTGCCCAGGAACACATGAATTTCTCCTGCTTGATGAAGGTTTGATTAAAAAAAGTTTGTTTCAAGTCATGAGACATTTCCCAAATGTGAAGAAATATGATGTTGAAAATCTCTGTTCTTGAAGGAAAATGGCAACATGTGAAAGACACTACATCAATTGGAGAGGGAAAGATGTTTTCACCTGGTAATTTGAGGGCTACCTTTGACAATGCTGATTATGCCAAGGTCTTTTTCTGATTTTGATTTTGAAATTTCTCATATTTTGATGATTAAATTTGTATGATGATAATAAATTATTAATCCGCAGTTGATTGACTACTACGTGCGTGAGAAATACACCTTGAGATACACTGGAGGAATGGTGCCTGATGTTAATCAAGTAATGCCTTAACCCTCCTCTGTATTCTTGTGAAAAGAGCATATTTGTTTAGTGGATTTAGGCTAACTGATGTGTTTTTTTGGATCAAATTTTGTAGATCATTGTGAAGGAGAAGGGGATATTCACAAATGTGATATCACCAACTGCCAAGGCCAAGTTGAGGCTGCTGTTTGAGGTGGCTCCTCTAGGGTTCTTGATTGAGAAGGCGGGCGGGTTTAGCAGCGATGGCAAGCAGTCAGTGCTGGACAAGGAGGTCATAAATCTTGATGACAGGACTCAGGTTGCCTATGGCTCCAAGAATGAGATCATTCGGTTCGAACAAACTCTCTACGGATCCTCCAGACTCAAGGCTGCTGAGCCAGTTGGAGCTGCTGCTTGAGCACGTCGGCCACCAGAGAATTTGCCACTTTTCTGCCTTCTTTTCTTGTCTAGCTAGCTAGAGCAAGATGCTTTTGTACACAGACTCATAACAACTATGCCTTGATGAAAATTGAAGATGAAAATATATCTTGATCATGAGTTCAATTATATCAAGTAGCAGCATTGCCATTTAGCAAACTGTTTTCTTTGTTTGGTTTCTGTTTTCTATGGCCAATAACTGTCTACAATACCAATGTTTTTGACTTTTTATGCCAATAGCCAGAGAAAAAATAATGCCAAGAACTTTGTAAACTACAGATGAAACTTTGTTTTTTGTTGTTTCCGAAGCAATTCTTGTGCTAGCTAGGAATCATCCTTAGAATCTCAGATGCATCAGTACCACGAAACCAAGCTGTCCTAATAGATAGTTGCAAGAAGCAAGGTTTCTTGAACTATTCCATCAATGCAAAATCATGGAAAAGAAAGATGAGCAATATATGGTATGACTTGAATAGCATTTGATTAAATTTTCTTATCGCCTTTTTCAAGAATCTTACAACACTTATATTAGAACATTTTATGTTTATTCTTCAACAGGGAAATGAGGTGATGAAGAGCCAAAAATGGCATGGATCAGTAGGAGGCATTGTTGATGCACCATTAGACAAGGTTTGGAAGATGGTTTTCGAAGCAGTAGACTACACGAATGGATGCCAATGGTGGAAAAGTGCACTGATTTGTCCGTACATGAAGGCGTTGCAGGCTATATCCGGTTAGTCTCAGGTTTCATGTTCCCACAGAAAGATGAGGACAGATCATGGATCAAGGAAAGGCTCGTTGTCATGGACTCCTCATCCCACTGTTACACATCGTTTGGAAGCAAGCAATGTAGGTCTTGGTGGATCTTCAAACTCATGGACTATGGCGATGGCTCGACTCTAGTTTGACTGGAAATTCGAGATTAGTTCAGTCGAAGGCGTCTCCGAGGAGCACATAATGGACTATTTGGGATATCTGTACAAGTCTTGTATCAATAGAATTGAGGGTGCTATTGAGATCTCATCTAGCAGTGGCGGACCCTGGATTTTGTGTTTGGGGGTACGATAAATATTATATAACAATATACGCAAAAAATATAATATTAAAAATAATACATCCCATAACATTGATGAATATCAAAGTCATACAATTCAAAATACAAAAGAAAATTATATAACAAACTAATCTATTATTCGACGAGTCTTCATCTCTTGAAAGCGATTGACAATACTGTCATCGAAAACTTGTAGAAACAAATCTTTCTCAATGAAAGTGACCAAACAATCATTTAAAATTGATCCCCAATGCTATTTCGTAACTTATTCTTGATATAAGTCATTCCAGAAAATACTCTCTCTACACTTGCAGTAGCAACCGGAAGAATCAACACCAACTTTATGAGTAAAAACACAAGAGGATAAGTGACATGTCTCTTTGTTTCAACAAGTTTCATCGAAAGACAACTAATATCATGCAAATTTTAACATCATAATTATTTGTAGGAGACACACTAGCATTTCAATTACTTGAACTCTCTTGAGATTTTTTTTCTCGAACATGAATTGTCAAGATCGGATTGTTTTGACATTCTTTTGATTTTTTGATTCGTGTGTTTCACTTGTCATTCCTATATTCAATACACAAACTATATAAGGATTATAAAAGAAAACTAAACCTACTCATTAACACAAACAAATTTGCATATCAATTATCAAATAAGCAAAAGCAATCAACAAATCATTTGGGCATTTTAAACCTAATTTAGAAAAATAAAGTGTAACAAAGACTTGAAATTGGAACAAAGAGCTCGGTGGTCTTTGGAAAGATTGAAAGAGAGAAAGAGAAAAAGATTAAAGATAATTTAGGAGAAAGAGAAAAAGATTAAAGAAGAAAAACAATGGAGTTCTTTGGCTTGTTGCATAAGCTTTCCTTTCTCTTTTAAACTTGTTTTTTCAATTTTTATTATACTTATTTGCAATTTGATCCTTAACTTTTCTAAAAATTAAGGAGTACAAATAAAATTAATTTATAAACTTTCTAATACATAATATATAATAATAATTTTTTTTTTTTGGGGTACAACAGACTCCATGTCCCCTCTCGGTCCGCCATTGTTATCTAGAAACTCTTGTCGATTCTTGAACCATAACAATGATATGTAACTAGAGTGACAAGGGCGGGTCGGTGGCCGGCCCGCCAATGGTTTGTGGTTTTTACCGGTTGGTGGCTCGGCCGAAATGCTATCGGTGAAAATGTGGTAGCCCAGCCTAGCCCCATCTGGGCCATCGGGCCAAACCCGCCCAATATTTAATTTAATAAGATATTATTTTTAATTTCAAAAAAATATGATAACAATAAATAAATTAAATCTACTAACATCAATTTCAAAGCAAATAAGATAAATTACGTCTACTAACATCAATTTCAAAGCAAATAAGATAAATTACGTCTACTAACATCAATTTCAAAATAAATAAAATAAATTAAATATACTAACAAGTCTAATATCAATTTCAACGTAAATAAGATAAACTTAAAGTTACAAATATCATCAAACATCAAACATCGACCTTTAAAGAAATGTATATGAGAGAGGGATGGACGAAAGGGAGTTTTAATAGTCATTCATTTTATTTTCTATATTTACTATTTAGTATTTACTACTAATATGAAATATTAAAACTTTAAATGTGTGGTAGGGCTTTTTAGTCCGAAAACCTGCTTTTTAGCCCCAAAGTCAGTGAGGCCCACCGGCTATGTGGCGGGCTTTTTAGGCCCGATTTTTCGGCCACTATTTTACGAGCCCAACCCGACCCCAATTCCGGTACCGGGCGACCCGGGCCGGGCCAATTTCTTGGCTCTATATGTAACTTCTCAACATTATTGGAAAATGCCATTTTATTGGAGCCATGCTTTTCTTTGTTGTGGGAAATAGAAAGCTAGATACTATATGTTTGTATAATTGGTCCCTTTTAGTTGTTGTTGCTTGTATATAACTTCATCTAATGATCCATTTAACTTATTTCAAAGATGTGGCTATATCACATAATTAGTGCATTTTTTAAATAAAAATATTCCTTCTGTCATATTTATAATGTCTCATTTTCATTTTGGGTTATTCCATTACAAGATCTCATTCAATTTTAGGAAGTAATTATCCTTCAAAAATATAGACCTACCCACTTTTTATCACTTTAATTACTTTATATATTTCTCCTAAATACCCGTGTCCAAAAGAAAATGGACACTTTAAATGGGATGCACAGAGTATTTCTCAACCAATCATCTTTTCCTTTTGTTTTTAAGCTCAATTACCAACTCCTGCACAGTTCAATCCCTTCTGGAAGCATATACATGGTACAGAGATTGCAGCTAAACAATCAATTCATGGAAAACATTATATTAGTAATTTTCTTGAACTAATTTCGAGTTTTGCTATTATTTTTCAAGATTTTCATATGTATTATTTGAAAGTTGTCAGAATTTTTAAAACATAGTTTTGAAGAAATTTAGACGGTATATATACCTGAATCTGAAAGAATTTAGTGCCTGAATTACTACTTATTAAGACTGTGTGAATGTTAGTAGAGTAATGTTACTAGCAATGTAAATAACATTCCAAGTAACACGCAGCGGAAAAAGTAAATAACACACAGGATAATTGTTGGGTTATAAAAATATCCCGTGTTGTCTCGCGACAACTAGCTCTATTGATAACTTAGAACAGATTACAAGTGTTATACACGATGACCTATCTACGGGATGCACTACCGCCTATGATAATTTACCTAGTCTAACACAACAAACTGAATGTTAACAACAAGCAAAACAGCCGATACAAAGAATGGACAAACAACCTGAACAGAAAAAGACGACTCGGTCTTCAACCCCACTCTTGCTCGCCTAGCAATACCGTGGTCGATGTTTACAGATTGGCTGCCTAACATCGCCTCAGTTTAAGCGTGGTTGAAGGTGCGTTTCTTCTCTGTGTTTCAGGAAAAATGACGAGTCGATCGGAGTGTAGGATTCTCTCTAAATTGATTTTCAAACGTCTGGCGTGAGAGAGCTATCTTCAGCCTTTTATAGAGGATTATTTCGTGGTCTTCAAGCTTAAAATCCCACGTCCATAAACCTCCTATTACCCGCAATCCACTCGTTATAATCGCTGCTGATAGATGTTAGTGGAGATCATGCCCTAGAAAATAGGAACTAACTTCCCATGATCTTGTAACCATGATCTAACTAACCTCCACTTATTCAAACTTGTTCCAATTGCAATCCACGTTTATTAGACAATGAATAAAACATAAAAGCGTAAAGGAATGGAAAGATTACTTATATACGCACGTGCGAGAGTCAAGTTCACAAGGTCGACCTGTGAATGTTGATCGCACCTGTGATGTTACTAACATCGAATGTTACCAACATCCCATTCAATATTGACCGAGTCAACATCGACTCTAACAATCTCCCTTAATCTTTCCTTCCCGCAAGAAAGCGAGAAAACCTTCCCGCAACAAAACAAGAAAACAACAAAAGAAAATCTATTTACGGAGAGAATTCTATGTTACGGGTTCGGATCAAAGTAAAGTGTTAAAGCTCCCTCAATCAAACAAGAGGTAAAACCTCTAAACAATTAGACAAAGTATTAGAGTAACACTCTCAAACATATAAAGAAGAGATTCAAACTCCCTAAATATGAGAAGGTCGGTCAAGGCCAAGACGCTGAGAAGTACCGCAAACAAGAATCACAATCCAACAACAATGCAACCAACATGGTATCAGAGCCAACAACTGACAGAAACCAAAAAATGATTGCATCATTACAAAGAAGACAAAGGTGTCCATACACCCACAAAAAAAACCACGATGTCCATGCATCACAAAAACAAATGTGTCCAGTACATAAAAAAAAAGTGTCGAGCACTTAAGAAACAGTAACATCTGAAACAGAAGTAACATAGGGTGCATGAGCGCAATCTACTTCCCCTTTTTTGTTGGAGAAAGGAAAGTGAGCTGATCATGCAGAATTTTGATCGAGGCATCAATTTGGGACTTGATGATCCCGACCACCTCCTTGTTGTAGTTGTGCAGTTTCTCACTAGCTTCCAACGTCAGGTCCAGCTTGGCCTTCACACCACTAAATTTCTTGATAGCATGCTGAAGTTCTTGGGGATCCACGGGAATATCCAGGATGTCATTGACTTCGTTCTCATCAACATCCATGGTAGCCTTGCCTTTGGCAGCCTTCTTGGAGGTACCTGCATCAACATGTTGGAAAGAAGGAGAAGAGGAGCCTGCTTCAGAGGATGAATTTGAAACGTCGTCTTCGTGCTCAACATCCTTCATCAGAGCCTCAAAAGAGTCAGAGCTTTCAGAGACAACAATCTTCTTTTTCTTCTTGGCAACATTGCATGTTAGAGCAACATGCTTGTCCTTCGCTGGTTTGTTAGGTAGATCCTTCACCCTTTCTGATGCTTAAACAGTCTTGACAAACTCCATGGTGTTAACTTCCTCCACCAAGTCCTCTTTGGAGGTGTTCAAGCCATTGGATGTCAGCAGATGATAGATGAGACTTGGAAATGGCAGAGTGTTGGAGCCCATCGTTTTTGATGTTGCACGAGTTATACAAGCAAAAACAAGCTTACCAAAGTTGAAGTCCAAGGACTTACCAACTGCTGGATTTGTATCTCGAAAGCGGTTTGGTTGAGCTTGTATACAATGTTTCTGTTACCACTATTACAATCTCCTATCCGATTTGAATACTTGATTGCATATATCGTGTCCCCTTATCTCGTATATAAGTTAGATCATACGGTGTAGAAGATCACGTAAGTACGTATGATTGGTCAAGCTTAATGAGATATAAAAAGTTTCACAAACCGAGACGACTTAAGGACGAGTTGTCGGTTTAGCCGCAGTATAGATAAGAAGTGACTTGACTTAGTTGCTTGTCTATGCTTTGATGCGTCTCGACGTATTGAAGGATCACGATGAGATGTGTTCTTCTTTCCGACCGTCGTGAAGAACCAAGATCTCGGTGACTTACGATGATCTAAACCTCGATAAGGTATTAGGTGAGTATGAGTTGTCGACCATCACTTTGACTTGTTATGAGTGAGGTTATATGTTCTAACCCAAGATTCTCGCGTCTTGGGTGGTGGCAATCTCAGATGTCACGCTAGTTATCTCAGACGAGTCACCGTATCCGTTTAGGATGATGACGCCCCCATGAGCTCAAAAGGTTTATTGTACTAAACCTGCAGTTGAGTTAGCTCAAGTACAATAATAAGGTTGAGTGGTACTACTTAAGGAAATGAAGTTATTAATCGTTTTAAGCGCAATGATTGCTATAAATGATTAATGGACGCTCGATATCTTAAATACGGGATTCAGAATGTCTAAGTGCAAGCCCGACTCAACTTCGGTAATAAAGGGTAAGTCAACATTCTTTCTCTAGTGGCATGATCGAATGTTTATAAATTAATTTATGTTCGGTGAACATAAGATAATTAATTTATTTGAGGCCCATCTTTATTCCTGCATTTGATCCTGGTGGCCCATCCAGCCCATAGCTACAAGAAAATCGGTCCCCTATGTGCTCTCAAAGGAAAGATTTTATTCTCTTTATCCCACAAGGATATTATTATATTTATGGTATATGCATAGATCCTTTCCATATAAGATTATGGTAATAATCACGAGTGTATGGAAATAATCCTGAGAGTATGGAAATAATCCTAAGATTATGGTAATATTCCATATAGGATTATGGTAATATTCCATATAGGATTAAGGTAGTGCATTATAAATATAAGGTATGAGATAAAGTCTAGCTTAATGCTCACATATTGTAAAGAAGATTTTCGGTCATCTCATATACATTGAGAGAGAGAATTTTCGAGAGTATTGTTGGAGAGAGCATTGGGTGATTTTTCGAAGCATTCTCCATAGATCGTCCTCACTCGACGTTGGAGATTGGGCAATCGGGATACGATCCGTAAGGTCAAAGCACGAGTCCGATCCGTTCGATCCGTTCATCTCGTTTCATCGACCTCTTCAGATCCAAAGGTAAACACGTGAAAACCCCAACGTGTTGCGATTTAATTATATAGACGCATGCTAGGTTTATAATCAATGTATGGTGAATTAAACAACCAAGATGGATCCTCGGGGCGAGGGTTAACATACGTTTTCCTACACTGGTATCGAGCACGGGATCGGAATCTTGGCTCGCTGATTAATTCACGTTTGATTATTACGCGGCGCTTATTTAATTGTGGATCCGCTGCTCATCGTGGCTCGCTTATTATTTTGTCGGATGTTGTTGTTTTCACCACGAGAAAATCCGTGGTTAGATTAGATTTTATTATGTAAATCTTATCTGTAAAAGAAGAACGAAGACGAAAGAACGAAGAACGAAACGACGGAAAACAGTATCTCGGCGGTCCTCGACGGTATCTCGCGGCGAGCCTCGCGGTCGCAAGGGCGATCGCGAGGGCACGGGCGACAGCGGCGTGCGTTCGGCACGAGATCCACGGCGCCACGCGAGCAATCTAGCGGTCGCGAGATGAGGCCGCAAGCAAGCGGCGAAAGCGAGGGCGAGCGGCGGCGCGCTGCTCACGCGCGAAACCCGGCGCATGGCGCAGCATCGCTGTCGCGAAGTTTCGTCACCGGGCGACGACGCCTCGGCAGACGCTCGGGCGCCGGGCGGTGGCCACGCATGTCAACCGCTGTCGGGTCGCGGTCGCCTTTAGCGATCATGAGGTAGCCCGCGGAGGACACGCGAAGCGCGCGACAAGAAGGTGGGCGCGCTGGCCGGGCTCGCTTCAGCGGCCCGCCCAAAGACAGACAAGCGACCCGCCCGCACCGCTTCCAGTTTTCCGTCCGCGCCTGCACGCGAGGCCCAATTGTTGAATCCGTCCGTGCCGTGCACGCGAGGTCTGTCAAGTTTAATATCGACTTTGTATATCTATGTAATAGATTAGATTTAAATGTGCAGTTTCACGATTCGGGCGCGGCGAACGCTTTATTTTATTTTATCGCTCATATGCATGTCGTGGATGTTTATATAATGCAGTAGCATGCTATGTATGTTTATATTACGTTGACAAACCTTTATGTGTTTTACGAATTGATGCGCATAGTAAGCATGCTAGGTTTATCGCTTATCAAGCATATTTTAGAATTCTCGCGAGCATGTTTTACATGTCGAGTTCTATAGAAAAGCATGCTAGGATTACGTGATCTGCATGGACAAACCTTTTGAATAAAAAGACTAAGCAGCAACCCGACAAATTAATTTTTCAAATTAAAATGTCAAGACCTCCACTTTTGATCTCTAAACAAAGTGAGACGACCGTGAGTAAACGCCCACACGCGTGGCTTGCTTGCACTGCTTATCATAAGTTTGTTAGATGAGATTTCTAAATAAAACATTTTAAATCTATCGGTAGTTGGGAGTTTCATGTAAACGCCCACACGCGTGGCTTGCAGATGTGCGATTTTCATAAGTTCTCTAGAGATAGATATAAAATGAGATAACAAAAGAATTTGAATTGGAAGCGGTATGGTCCGAGTGAGTATACCAATTCTAAGAATTCATTTTCTCATTGTTAAAATTGTGGTCATTGCTTAGACATCACCTCAAGTACAACTTCCCGCCAAGTCCCTTCTTGCGATAGTGATGTGGTCTAGTAAGGTCCAATCATTAATTTCATTTGTCATAAGGATAAGTTGACATGGATTGAAATTAAACCACTAAAAGGTATATTTTAGTCCGGGTCGAGGGGTTCATGGTAAACGCCCACACGCACGGCTTCGTATGTGGAATTCCTGGGCGATTGGAGGTTTCAATTAATATTGTTTTATCAAAAGGTTACAATATTATTGTTATGAATTATTTGCAATCGTATGCTTATGTGTTTACATTATCGCTTCGTGATATGTCTCTTACGCCGATTATCAATATGCTCGCACAAAATCCGTTATCGGTCCAAATTTTATCGAGTGGAAACGAAACATGGAATATGTTCTTATCATTTCAAGAACACATGTTTGTTCTCACTACTCCTAAACCCGATGCCCTCATCGACGATCGACTAATGAGCAGCGAGAGTCAAGCTTTTGAATAAGTCAAACAATACGGCTAAATGCTATATGATGACTACGATGTCCAAAGCTTGCGCACCGCAAGCATCGACGATGGTAGACGCGATCGATATTTGGTCAAGTCTCGAGAGTAAGTTTGGGCAATCGGATCGACAACCGCCCACACAATGAGAGAAATCTTGGCGTGTAAGATGGAAGAAGGAAGTTCGGTCCATGAACATGTCTCCCACACGACTATCTCATGGATAGTCTTGATCAGTTGGGAGGAGGTATGACGGCGGCCAAGGTCGATATCATCCTCAATACACCGCCCAAGTCTTTGAGAACTCGTGAATGCGATCATGAGCAAGACCGAGTTTACACTTAGTCGGTTGCTTAATGATCTCGTTCTGTGCGGAAGGAGTTATGGGAAAAGGAGCACATGCTCTTGCTAGCACATCTAAGGGCCCAAAATTTTCATCGCAAAATGGAAATAGAAAAAGGTGCCAAGGTGGTAAAGCGAGGAAATAGTGGGAGAATGGGAGCAAGAACATGGTTGCCACCGAGGTGAAGAAGCCAAAGGAGAAGGCAAGTGCTTCAAGTGCGTAAGATGAGGCGGGCATGGAAGGCCAAGTGCCCTATGCTCAAGGCTCAAGGTACGCTGCTTGCTTTAGTAACGAAACATGTTTAGCGACTTGTTCTACCCATTCGGTAGTAGATACGGGCGAACCGATCATGTTTGTTACACCTGCAGGGGTTCCCGCGACAAGGGAGTCGTTTGATGGCGAGATAACGATTCCATGGGCAACGCGCGAAAGTCAAGTTGCAGCTATGAGATGTTTTTTATGTTTTGGGACAACAGCTTTAGTTTTGAAAGACGTTTTATATGTGCCGGATTTTCTATGAACCTTGTTTCGCTTTCAAATTATTTACTCATGGATATTCTGTTATTTTTGATAGTGGTGTTTCTATCATAAGAAATGACGGGTTATCTGTGTTGGCACTTTATATAATTCGCTTTATACTATTTACGCAAAACATAATACCTATAACTATGTCAGATCTTCATCAAACCCTAAAAGAGAAAGTTTTCTTCAAGAAGATGACTCTACTTTCTCTCGGTATCTTAGATTAGGTCACATCAATCTAAATAGGATCCAAAGTGGCTAAGAATGGGAGTTGGGTAATCTCACTGTTATTCGCTCCCGGCCCCGCGAATCCTATATGTAGGTAAGATGTCGACCGGACCTCTTCAAAGCGAAGGGTTATAGAGCCAAAGAAATGTTGGAGTTAGTCCATTCGACTGTGTGGACCGATGTCCACACAAGCTCGTGGAGGGTACGAGTATTTTGTCACTTTCATCGACGACACTCAAGGTACGGATACATATACCGCTTCACCGCAAGTCCGAATGCTTTGAGAAATTCAAAGAGTTTAGGCCAAGTGGAGCGAAGCCAGGTAAGAGTATCGTCGCTGGGTCATCGATCGCATGGCGAATACCTCAAGAACGAGTTTATAGACTATCTAGTGAAGTGTGGGATTACATCCCAAATAAGATTTCACCCGCACACCACAAACAAAATGGTGTGTCGAGCGAAGAAACAGGACTCTTTTGGAAATGGTTAGATCTATGATGAGTTATGCTACATCGCCTATTTTGTTCCTGGGATATGCCTTAGAGACGCGGCATACTTGCTAAATCTAGACCGCCCAAGTCAGTCGAAAACACCCCTTCGAGTTGTGGTTTGGCGCGAAGCCCGTTTAAGCCACATAAAGATATGGGCAGCCCAAAGACACGGCCGAACAAGAAAACCGACATGTTGGAGGCTAGATCTCGACGCAAGGTCGTTTTTATGGCTATCCTAGAGGAACGAAGGTGGTTTATTCTATAGTCCTAAGGATCAAGGTCATTATTAGCACTAATGCCCGATTCTTAGAAGAGGATTATATGAAAATCATAAGTCCAAAGTTGAAATCATTCTTCAAGAATTAGAAGATGATCGATTCCACCACCGATTAGGGCCAAAGTACGAGATGTCGAGTCTAGTGGGAGGATCGACACCGATACTTCAAGAAATTGAAGTGGGTCGAGTTCACCGAGATACCGACCGCATAATTGGTACCTACTGACAAGTTGTGCAAGTTAGAGAACCACAAGTATCTGCACCCTCCGCTGCTATTGGCTCAGAGAACCTCGTCAGAGTGGGAGGTTGTTCGTCAACCCGAGCGATTTATGTTCGTGGGTGAATCTTCGGATTTAGTCCCAACAGATTTAACATGCAATAATCGACCCATGGACATACAAGGAGGCGATACAAGATATTGATGCAAGATCATGGCACACCGCTATGGACTTAGAAATGGAGTCCATAACGGCTATGGATGTATATGAAAGACACTCTACCGGACGGCAGGAAGCCATAGGTAGTAAGTGGATATACAAGAGGAAGAGAGATTCCGATGGAGAGGTTTCGCTTTTAAAGCCGTGCTTCAGGTAAAGGGCACACTCAGTTGAGGGCATCGATTTCGACGAGACCTTTCACCGTAGCAATGCTCAAGTCCATCGTAATTCTTCTAGCCATAGCAGCCCACTCAACCTAGAGGTTTGGCAATGGACGTTAAAACCGCTTAAACGGTTACCTTGAGGAAGGTAGAGACATCTATATGCAGAACTCAAGGTTATGTGGTAAAGGGTGAAGAGCATCTAGTATGGAAGCTTAAGAAGTCCATTTATGGACTTAAGCAGCCTCCCGATCATGGAACTTACGCTTGACGAGGTGGTAAAGTCCCATCGATTTACCCAGTTGCCTAGCGAGAGTCAGTGTGTATCGGCTAGACGTCAACGGTGATGTGGTATTTCTTGACTTTATGTAGATGACATCCTTCTAGTTGGCAACAACGTGAAGTCGTTATCGCACGTAAAGAGTTGGTTATCCGATCAGTTTCAAATGAAAGACTTAGGAGATGCGCAGACATATCTGGGATCAAGGTTCACCGAGATCGCAAGAAGAAAATGTCGAGCTTATCTCAGCGCCTTACATCGATATCGTAATTACTGCTTTAGTATACTGCATCGCCAAGAAAGGATTGCTACCTTTCGGACATGGCGTTCCTTTATCTAAGACATACCACCTATGACCGCAAGGAGATAGAGGAATGAGACAAGTTCCTTACGCCCGCCGTAGTAAGTCTCATGTACGCAATGCTATGCACGAGGTGCTCGATATCTCGCTATGCGGCAGTATAGTAGCTAGATATCGCCTAACCTCGACAAGCTCATTGACTGCAAGAGAAGCATATACCAAGCACCGAAAAGGACTCGAGATTATAGGCTAGTTTACCATGCAGATAGTCTAACCTCGTTATACAGCACTGGATTTCCAAGCCGACCTGTGATGAGAAAAAGTCAACCTCGTGCTATGTGTTTACCTTGGGAGGTGGAGCCGATCTCAAGTGAGTGCAAAGCAACATGCATTGCGGACTCTACCATGGAAGCCGAATATGTAGCCGCCTGAGGCTTCTAAGGAGGTCAGATGGTTCAAGAACTACTCACGGATCTAGACGTGGTACCGGTTGCCCAAGAGTATCATAGCCATCGTGATAACCGTGCAAGCAGCAAACTCGGCGAACCACGGACCCACAAGGCGACTCAAACACATAGAGAGAAAGTACCATGTCATACGAGAAATCGTTAGACGAGGTGACGGTTGATTGAAAAGATTGATACGACGGAAAATCTAGCGGATCCATTCACGAAGAGCCCGCCAAAAGTCTACGATGGACACGTTAGAGGACTGGATTGCTTTGATGGCACCCACTTAGAAAGGAATCTTCAGATAAGTGTGAGAAGCAAAGTGATGGTTGTTTGTAATAGCTAGTAGAAAGACACATCAGTATACTAAAAGTTTGCTTTAGTATAAGTGGGAGATTGTTGGATTTGTATAATCGAAAGCGCTTTGGTTGAGCTTGTATACAATGTTTCTCGTTACCACTATTACAATCTCCTATCTCGATTGAATACTTGATTGCATATATCTGTCCCCTTATCTCATATATGTTAGATCATACACAGGTGTAGAAGATCACGTAAGTCCGTATGATTGGTCAAGCTTTAATGAGATATAAAAGTTTCACAAACCGAGACCACTTAAGGACGAGTTGTCGGCTTAGGCCGCAGAGATAGATAAGAAGCTGACTCGACTTAGTTGCTTGTCTATGCCGGCACGCCTCGACGTATCAAGGATCACAAGTGAGATGTGTTCTTCTTCCGACCGTCCGGAAGAACCAAGATCTCGGTGACTTACGATGATCTAAAACTCGATAAGGTATTAGGTGAGTATGAGTTGCCGACCATCACTTGACTTGTTATGAGTGAGGTTAGAGAATTCTAACCCAAGATTCTCCGTGATCTTCGGGCGGTGGCAAGGTCAGATGTCACGCTAGTTATCTCGACGAGTCACCGCATCCGCTAGGATGATGACGCCCCCTTAAGGTTTCAAAGGTTTATTGTACTAAACCCCGCAGTTGAGTTAGCTCAAGCACAATAATAAGGTTGAGTGGTACTACTTAAGGAAATGAAGTTATTAATCGCTTTAAGCAATGATTGCTATAAATGATTAATGGACGCTCGATATCTTAAATACGGGATTCGTAATGTCTAAGTGCAAGCCCGACTCAACTTCGTAATAAAGGGGTAAGTCAACATTCTTTCTCTAGTGGCATGATCGAATGTTTATAAATTAATTTATGTCTCAACGAACATAAGATAATTAATTTATTTGAGGCCCATCTTTATTCCTCAGATTGATCCTCGGGCCGCCCATCCAGCCCATAGCTACAAGAAAATCGGTCCCCTATGTGCTCTCAAAGGAAAGATTTTATTCTCTTTATCCACAAGGATATTATTATATTTATGGTATATGCATAGATCCTTTCCATATAAGATTATGGTAATAATCCCCGAGTGTATGGAAATAATCCCGAGAGTATGGAAATAATCCTAAGATTATGGTAATATTCCATATAGATTATGGTAATATTCCATATAGGATTAAGGTAGTGCATTATAAATATAAGGTATGAGATAAAGTCAGCTTAATGCTCACATATTGTAAAGAAGATTTTCGTCATCTCATATACATTGAGAGAGAATTTTCGGAGTATTGTCGAGCAGCATTGGGTGATTTCTGAAGCTAACTCAATCCTTCATCATTATCCAAGAAACAAATATGGTTTGAAAGCTTTATGGGCTTGGATACTAAATCCAAGCAAAGTAACAACTTTAAAATAAACAAAGCGATAAATACTCAAGATGAATATAAGAGATAAAGGCTAACCAAGGATGCACTAATCCTATCCACAACGATGTTTATCACGCTTATTATCCGTTTTAATCGCGACAAGATGGAAGATCACATATGTAACCAACAACTTCGATTCACGAAATTGTGACGAGTTGATCACTAATTTTCCCTATTCTTTATACGTCTACAGAAATTAAGCAACTCAAAAGGATCACAAAGAATATGCTTCCTATGAATGTTCTATCTCGATTCTACTCGAACTTATCCGTATCATGCATTCGAAGATCGATTGACAATTAAAGCATTACACGTAATTAGACAGACTATAGTATGCATCAGATTGATGAAATCAACACTATAATTAAGCACCATGAATCATGAATCGATGCCGGAAGGTAAACAACAACGGAGAATCACAACATATAGGATAGAATCGGCAAACCCTAGGATTAGAGCAGATATTTAACGGACATAAATAACGAAATTAAATACTGAAACAATCTAAAAACATAAATTAAATAGATAAAACCCGTGAGGCGACGAAGAACAATGGTTGGGTTCGTTCCAACCCCAAACAGCAACGATGGAATTTGTTGGACAAAAGCGTTGAAGCGTTAAAATGCGTAGAACTAATGCTAGAATGAATTTAAATCAAAGCTGAAGTGCGAAGAAATAATGAAAACCGGAAAAACGTGACAAAAAGGGAAGGGTTGGGGCGGAGGCGAAGCCCTATTTATAGTAGGGTGAAAACCACATTTTGCGTCTGCCGCTACGGCATGCTGGCGGCTCTTGATCATGAGCTCGATCGTGAGCTGTTGGATTTGTATCTGAAAGCGGTATGGTTGAGCTTGTAACAATGTTTCCTGTTACCACTATTACAATCTCATTCGAATTGAATACTTGATTGCATATATCTGTCCCTTATCTCTATATAAGTTAGATCATACATGTGTAGAAGATCACATACGTATGATTGGTGAAGCATAATGAGATATAAAAGATTCATGAGAAACTTGAGGGCGAGTTGTCGGTATAATCGGTATAGATAAGAAGTGACTTGACTTGGTTTCTTGTCTATCTGATGCGTCTCTAACGTATTGATGGATCACGTGAGATGAGTTCTTCTATCGAGGTCGTGAAGAACCAAGATCTCGGTGACTTCACGATGATCTAAACCTCGATAAGGTATTAGGTGAGTAGATTCTTGACCATCACTTTGACTTGTTATGGGTGAGGGTTGTTTCTAACCCGAATATTCTCGCGTCTTGGGTGATGGCGGTCTTGATGTCATCTTGGTTATCACGTATCAGTCAAGTATCCGTTTAGGATGATGGCGTCCCTTAGGAGCTCAAAGGTTTATTGTACTAAACCTGCAGGTTGAGTTAGCTCAGTACAATAATAAGGTTGAGTGGTACTCTTAGGAATTAAAGATATTAATTATTTTAGCGTGAATGCTCTAAATAATTAATGGACGTCAATATCTTAAATACGGGATTCAGTAATGTCTAAGTGCAAGCCCGACTCCCTTAATAAGGGGTAAGTCGCATTTATTCTCTAGTGGCATGAATAAATGTTTATAAATTAATTTATGTTAAAGTTGAACATAAGATAATTAATTTATTTGAGGCCTCTTTCCTTGCATTTGATCCACAGGTGGCCCGTCAGGCCCATGTACGTGAAATCGTACCCCTATCCTCTAATGCAAGTTTGATCCTCTTTATCCATAAGGATATTATTATATTTATGGGATATCATGGATCCTTTCTAATAGGATTATGGTAATGCATTATAAATATAAGGTAGAGATAAGATCAAGGTTAATCCTCACAATTATTCTTAGCATATTTTCGAGAATCTCTATAGTTCTTAGAGAGAATTTTCGAAAATTCAGAGAGGATTAGGGTGATTTTAGTAGCATTCTCCATAGATCGTCCTCACGATGGAGATTGGCGCAGGATACGATCCGAAGATCAAGCACGAGTCTCGATCCGTTCTCCAGAGCAGTTCAAGGTAAACACGAGAAAACCCTCGTGTTGCAATTAATTATATGAGCGCATGCTAGGAATATAATCAATGTATGGTGAATTAAACATCCGAGATAGATCTCGGAGAGGTTAAAATCAGATTTCCTACAATTGGTATCGAGCTTGGGATCGAGTCTTGGCTCTGTTGGATTAATTCACGTTTGATTATAACGTGTGCATTTAATTAATTGTTGAATCTGGTTCATTGTGGCTCGGTTTTATTTTTTGCCGGTTTTGTTTTTCACGCGAGAAAATCCGTGGTTAGAATAGATTTTCCCAGTAAATCTTATACGTAAGAAACGAAGGCAACACGAAGAACGAGGCAGCGAAGACTCGGGAGAAATCGGCCGGCGGCGCTTCGGCGCCGTGCGTGCGTTCGCGGCATCGGCGGCGTCGAGCGCCGCAGGCGGTGGTGGCGCGCATGGCTCTAGGGAGCGACGGCTGCGACGCCAGGCCTCGGCCGGCGGCCGCGCAGCGAGATCTCGGCAGCGGCGGCAAACCTCAACTTCGGGATGCAGGCGGCGCCGTGCGAGTCTGTGGCGCTTCGGCGTATGCAGATCTTGTGAGCGGCGCCTGGCAGGCCGTGCTGGGCGTTCTCGGCATCGCTCGGCCACGCAGCTTCGCGTCGCGCGGAAACCTGAGCGGCTGGCGCGGCACAGGCGATCGGCAGCGTGAATCTGCCGCACGAGGCCTCGGCGGCGCTCGGCGGCCTCGGCAGATCGCGAGAAACCTCAGGTCGTCGATTTTCTCGGCGGTGGGAGCGGCGGCGCGGTCTGGGCGAGCATGGGCATGCCCTGGCCTGGCGGCCCGACCGCCATCGACGCGGCCCGTTTGTTGCAGGTCGACCGACCGGTTTGTACGACCCTTTTTCGGCCGGATCCTTTATTTTGACTCGGTTCGTTTTGACCGGTTGCCCGTTTCTTTATTACGGCCGAATCCGTTTGCGAATCCGGTCCTTACGCCGTGAGGCCCATTTTTCAAGTTGAAGATCCGTACTTTGCAATTCTATGTAATAGATTAGGCGGAAATGGGTTCCACAGTGGAGCCGATGAGCGTTTATTTTTATCGTTCATTGCATGTCGTGGATGTTTAAATTATGCAAGATGCATGCTATGTATGTTTAAATTACGTGAACAAACATATTATATGTTTCGTGATTGGATCGCATAGTAAGCATGCTAGGTTTATCGCGTTTCAAGCATATTTTAGAATTACGGAGCATGTTTTACATGTTGAGTTCTATAGAAAAGCATGCTAGGATTACGTGATCTGCATGGACAAACCTTTTGAAACAAAGACTAAGCTAGTAAACCCGACATATTAATTTTCAAATTAAAATGTTAAGACCTCCACTTTTGATCTCTATACAAAGTGAGGCATCTGTGAGTGGCGTCCACGCATGTTTGCATTGCACTGTTTATCATAAGTTTGTTAGATGAGATTTCTAAATAAAACCTTTTAAATCTATTGAGAGTGGGAGTTTCATGTGTAGCGTCCCCAGCATGCTTGCATGTGCGATTTTCATAAGTTCTCTAGAGATAGTTTTAAAATGAGATAACAAAATTTTTAATTGGGCGGTATGGTCCGGTGGTATGCCAATTCAAGTATTCATTTTTGCTATTAAAATTGTGGTCATTGCTAGACATCACCTCGAGTACAACTTCCCTGAAGTCCCCTTCTTGCGATAGTGATGTGGTCTAGTAGGTCCATCATTAATTTCATTTGTCATAAGGATAAGTTGACATGGATTGAAATTAAGCGACTAAAGGTATATTTTAGTCTTGTCGGGGGTCGTGTAGCGTCCGCGGGCTGACGTATAGGATCAGGCGATTGGAGTTTGATCAATATTGTTTTATCAAAGGTTACAATATTGTTTTCACTAATTATGTGCGATCGTATGCTTATGTGTTTACATTGTTTTTCGAGATATGTCTCTTACAGATTATCATATGCTCCAAAATCCACTTATCGGTCCAAATTTTATCGAGTGGAAGCGAAACATGGAATATGTTCTTATCATTGAAGAACACATGTTTGTTCTCACTACTCCTAAACCCGATGCCTTCGACGATCGACTAATGAGCGCGAGTCAGCGGACTTTGGCATAATAGAACAATATGGCCAAATGCTATATGATGACTACAATGTCCGAACTTGCGTAACGACATCGTCGATGGTGGCATGACGATATATGGTCAGTCTCGAGAGTAAGTTTGGGCGATCGGATCGGATCGCTTCACACAGATGAGAGAAATCTTGGCGTGTAAGATGGAAGAAGGAAGTTCGGTCCATGAATATGTCTCCGCTGACTCGTCTGGATGAGTCTTGATTAGTTGGGAGGAGGTATTGCGGCGAGGTCGATATCATCCTCAACACCACGCCAAGTCTTTTGAGAACTTTCGCGTGAATGCGATCATGAGCAAGACCGAGTATACACTTAGTCGATTCTTAATGATCTCGTGGCGTGGAAGGAATCATGGGTAAAGGGCACGTGCTCTTGCTAGCATCTAGGGCCCAATTTTCCGTTGAAAATGGAAAAGAAAAGGGCACCAAAAAGGTGGTAGAGCAGGAAAATAGTGGGAGTAATGGGAACAAACATGCATGCCACGAGGCAAAAACGAGGAGAGGAGGTGCTTGAGTCGGCGGGTGGGCTTGGAAGGCAAGTGCCTATGCTCGAGGCTCAGTGCCTTTGCTTTAATGGAAACATGTTTAGCGACTTGTTTACCCATTCTTGGGTAGTGAACGAGTCGTTGATCATGTTTGTTACACCTGCAGGGTTCCGCAGACAAGGAGCTGTGATGGCGAAATAACGATCTCCATAGGCGGCGGTCGAGGCCGTGCGTCGGAAATGTTACTTTATGTTTTGAAACATTTAGTTTTAAAGGCTTTTATATGTGCGGTTTTGGTGGAACCTTGTTCTTTAAATTTTTATTCATGGATATTCTTATTTTTGATAGTGGTGTTTACATGAGAAATGGCGGTTATCTGTTGGCACTTTATATAATTAACTTTACTCTACGAAAACATAATACCTATAACTATGTTGCATCTATATCAAACCTTAAAAGAAAGTTTTCTCGCAAGATGACACCACATTTCTCGGATCTTAGATTAGGTCACTCAATCTAAATAGGATCAATGCGCTAAGAATGGGCGTTGGGTAATCTCACGGTTACTCGGTTCCCGATCTGCGAATCTGATGAAGGAAAGATGTCGACCGGACCCTTCAGGTGAAGGTTATAGAGCCAAAGTGTTGGAGCTAGTCCATTCGACACGTGGACCGATGTCCACACAAGCTCGTGGAGGAGCAGTATTTTGTCACTTTCATTGCGATTACTCGAGTGCGGATACATATACCCTTGGCAAGTCGAATGCTTTGAGAATTCAAAGTTTAAGGCGAAGTGGAGCGAAGCTTGGTAAAAGTATCAAGTCCTTGCGATTCGATCGCGGTGGCGAATACCTCGATAGAGTTTATGGACTTTTGAGTGCGGGTGGGATTACCTCATCACTACGCACGACCACAACAAAATGGTGTGTCGAGGCGAAGAAATAGGACTCTTTTAGAAATGGTTAGATCAATGATGAGTTATGCAACATTCTATATTGTTTGGGGTATGCCTTAGAAGCGGCGGCATCTTGCTGAATCTAGTACCATCAGTCGATCGAAAAGACCCTTTCGAGTTGTGGTTTGGGCGCGAGCCTGGTTTAAGCCACATAAGGATGATGCAACAAATTTGATCCGTTATTATGCTATCCTAGAGGACGAAAGGTGGTTTATTCTATAGTCTAAGGATCGAAGGTCTTATTAGCTAATGCCCGATTCTTAGAAGAGGATTATATGACAAACCATAAATCCAATGTTGAAATCATTCTTGAGAATTAGAAGATGATCGTATTCCACCAGCGATTAGGCGGAGTGCGAGATGTCGAGTCTAGTTGGAGGATCGACACGATACTTCAAAATTTAAGTGGGTCGAGTTCCTTGGAGAAGCCACCGTCTAGTGGTACCACCGACAAGTTGTGCAGATGAGAACCACAAGTTTACACACCGTTGTCATTGTGCGGTAGGTGCCTCGTCGTAGTAGGAGGGTTGTTCGTCGGCCGAGCGATTTATGTTCAGTAGGTGAATCTTGGTTTAGTCGCGAGCGAATAATCGACCCATGGACATCTGACGGCGATACAGACCTTGATGCAAGATCATGGCACACCGTTATGGACTTAGAAATGAGTCCATGCGCTATGATGTATATGAAAACACTCTACGGATGCGAGAGAGCCTGGGTGTAAGTGGGTATCGAGAGGAAGAGATTCGATGGAGGGTTTCGGCTTTTAAAGCCGGGCTTGTGGAAAAGTTTCAGAATGAGGGCATCGATTCGATGAGACCTTTGTAGCAATGCTCAAGTCCATCGAATTCTTGGCCATGCCCAGCGAACACAGAGGTTTGGCAAATGGATGTGAAAACCGCTTTTCTAGCGTTACTTTGAGGAAGGTAGAGACATCTATATGAGCAACCGAAGGTTATATGGTGAAGGGTGAAGAGCATCTAGTATGGAAGCTTTAGTAGTCCATTTATGGGCTTAAGCAAACCTCACGATCACGGAACTTACGCTTTGGGTTGGCGAAATCATGGATTTACCGTTGCCTAGGAGAGTTGTGTGTATCGTTTAGATGTCAGCGGTGATGTGTATTTCTTGCACTTTATGTAGATGACATTCTTCTAGTTGGCAACAATGTGAAGTTGTTATCAGGGCGTAAGAGTTGGTTATCCGATCGTTTCAAATGAAAGACTTGGAATCCGTACTTCTTGGGATCAAGGTTTACGAGATCGCATGAGGAAAATATTGAGCTTATCTCAGCGTCTTGTTGATCTTGTGATTACTCGTTTTAGTATCGGCATGAAAGTTTGCTACCTTTCGGACATGGTCGCTTTATCTAAGGCGATCACCTATGACCAAAGGAGATAGAGGAAATGAGACAAGTTCCTACGCCTTCCGTAGGAAGTCTCATATACAATTTATGTCGAGGCCGATATCTCTATACGGTAGGCATAGTAGCTGATGTCGCTCTAACCGGACAAGCTCATTGATGCGAAAGCATATCACTAAATAAAAGGACTCGAGATTATAGGTCGGTTTACCATGCAAATAGTCTAATGCCTTTGGGTTGTCGACTCGATTTCAAGTGACCGTGATGAGAAAAAGTCTACCTCGGCTATGTGTTTACCTTGGGGTGGAGGCCGATATCTGGCGGAGTGCATGGAGCGGATGATTGTGGCTCCCGGCTATAGGAGCGGAGTGAAGGTGTATGGTTCAGAACTACCTCATGGATCTAGATGTGGTCTGGTTTTCCCAAGGGTATCATAGTTTTTGTGATAACTTTCGTGCGATGCAACTCGAAGGAACCACGGACCCACAAGCGACCAAACACTAGAGAGAAAGTACCTGTCCGAGAATCGTTAGGCAGGGGACATGCGATTGAAAAAGATTGATCTGACGGATAACCTAGCGGATCCATTCACGAAGAGCACATAAAGTCTCGACGGACACGTCGAGAGACTTGGATTGCGCTTGATGGCACCCAGAAGAAAACTTTTGTATAAGCGGGAGAAGCAAAGTGATGGTTTTGTTTGTAATAGCTAGTAGAGACACATTGTATACTAAAAGTTTGCTTTAGTATAAGTGGGAGATTTTGGATTTGTATCTTGAAAGCGTATGGTCTGTTACCACTATTACAATCTCTATCTGAATTGAATACTTGATTGCATATATCTGTCCTTATCTCATATATAAGTTAGATCATACGATTGTGTAGAAGATCCGCAGTGCGTATGATTGGTCGAGCAATGAGGATATAAAGTTTCGGTGAGACTTGAGGACGAGTTGTCGGTATGACTGCGGTATAGATAAGAAGTGACTTGACTTGGTTGCTTGTATATCTTTGATGCGTCTCGGCGTATTGATGGATCACGTGAGATGAGTTCTTCTATCGACCGTCGTGAAGAACCAGATCTCGGTGACTTACGATGATCTAAACCTCGATAAGGTATTAGGTGAGTATGAGTTCTGACCATCACTTTGTTGGTTATGGGTGAGGGTTATATGTTCTAACGATATTCTCCGCATCTTGGGTGATGGCGGTGCTTGATGTCATCTGGTTGTCGATCAGTCACCGTATCCGTTTAGGATGATGGCGTCCTTAAGAGCTCAAAGGTTTATTGTACTAAACCGCCGGTTGAGTTAGCTCAGTACAATAATAAGGTTGAGTGGTACTATAAGAATTAAAGATATTAATTATTTTAAGCGTCGAATGCTCTAAATAATTAATGGACGTCGATATCTTAAATACGGAGTTCTTAATGTCTAAGTCTGGCTGAGCTCAGCCGGTAATAAAGGGTAAGTCGACATTTATTCTCTAGTGGCATGAATAAATGTTTATAAATTAATTTATGTTAAATTTGAACATAAGATAATTAATTTATTTGAGGCCCATCTTTATTCCTTGCATTTGATCCACAGGTTTGGTCCGGCGAATGACAGTGAAAATCGGCCCTGTCCTCTAATGCGAAGGATTTGATCCTCTTTATCCATAAGGATATTATTATATTTATGGGATATGCATGGATCCTTCCTAATAGGATTATGGTAATGCATTATAAATATAAGGTAAGATAAGATCGAGGTTAATCCTCAATTATTCTTAGCATATTTTCGAGAATCTCTATAGTTCTTAGAGAGAATTTTTGAAAATTCGAGAGGATTAGGGTGATTTTATAGCATTCTCCACTAGATCTGTAGATTAGAGCGGAGGGATCGATCCGGAAAGATCAAAGCACGAGTCTCGATCCGTTCATCCCGACAGTTCAAAGGTAAACACGAGAAAACCCTCGTGTTGCATTAATTATATAGGCGATACTAGGAATATAATAATGTAGGTGAATTAAACATCAAGATAGATCCTCGGGAGAGGTTAAAATCGAATTTCACAAGGCATCCTTCCGTCTCGGCCATCTTGGTTTCTCGGCGATGCAGCGTCGAATTGCGCTGACCACACATCGCGATCGCTAGGTGTGGTCGCGTCTGCTAAAATCGTCGCGTCATGGCTCGCTTCGTTGGAGTGCTTCGCGTGCTCGGCGTCTCGCGTGTCTTTTGGCGCCTGGCGTCGCTGAGGCGATCGCTAGACTTGACTATGGTGATCTAGTTTTCGGCCTGGAGTAACGTTCGGTGCTTAGCGGCGCTAAGGCGTCGCTAGGCCTCCTTTTGCCCTTCGCTCGTTCGCATTCCATGCTTGGTTTTCAACTTATAAGCCTACAAAACACCAAAAGCGGAACCCAGCGATTCTTCAAAAATATGTAAAGCATTGAGATCCAGACATAAGCGCTTTATCGATCTAAAATCATCTTTAAAATCAACAATAAGCGTGTAAAATGCGTTTATCACCCCAAACTTAAATCATTGTTTGTCCTCAAACAAAAACAAGACGAAAAGAAGAGAAAACAACAAAAGATCAGCGGCGTCGTGAAGTGATTAACAATAAAGCCTGAAATATCTCAAAGCTCAAAATCATTAGTGCACGAGACATTAGTCACTCGACAATGTACAACCATTGAAAGCAAAAATCTCATTTAACTTCGACCCTCAATGACATGATCGTAAAATATAGAGTACACTCACTCATACAATAAGGGCGTGTATAAAATCAATGCAATGCAAAATCTCACCATAGGCTTGCCATTTCTCTAATATCTCCACCACGTCAAATGCATTCAAATTAGGATAAAAAGGACTTTTCATAGGTTGTATTGTAGGCACATTGGTTAAGGTAGGATAATATATGGCTAAGTGACTCAAATATATTCCAAGTACTTCCTCTATAATAAGCTCATATGGACTTTGTCCTTTCCTTTCCTTTCAACATGCTATTTGACATTTATTCACTCAGGTACTATATCTATGATAATTGACTTCCTTTATGCTCATACTATTCACAATTTTTTTTCTTTTCTTGGCTTTGTAATAGAGCTTATAGGGTCTATTCTTTTCCACAAGTGCCATACTTTATCTTTTATCCCACTTTGCATATCAAAACAAATTTTTCTCCCATTTGATTCCCATATCCATCCTCACTCCTATCATCGTTAATCGAAGAATAAGGTCTAATAAAGGCTCAAAGAAGGCGACAAATGGTATATATCATTGGGCTAGTGTTTGGGTAAATATGTGGTTTAACAAAGATGGCCTTTTATCCTTTCCATATCAAAACACATATTGCAGCCTCGAATCGGAAAAAGCAAGTTCTAGAAGATAATTAAATGCACGATATCACACAAATAAAAGAAGCGTAACAAGATAGTGTATAAAGCTCAAGTCTCACGGTTTTAGCAAATGATTAAAAAAACAAGCTAAAATCTGAGTAGTCCGTCGTCATTTTCTAACATATCATGTGCACTATCATTAAATATCAACAAAAATTTCTATGTCATTGGCTACATGGATTAACACATTTCACTTCAACTCATTGATCGACCGACACAACAAAAACACGAAAGACACGACAAAGCCCCAACATATAAAAACTTGACAAAACAACGCAAAACATAAAATGACTCTCAACCACTCACACTCTTCACCAACTTATTGTCAGCGGTGTGCGATGGAGCGATAATGTTTGCGAAGAGTGATTGGGAGAGATCTTACCTCAAATGTCGTGCTACTCGTGGTGGATAGAATCCTCGCCATTGATGATATACTTGGGACTTAAAACAAACAATCGAACCACGACAAAACAAAGAAAACAAGAAAACAAAGCAAAAGCATGTAAAATGTTGGGTTACCTCCCGACGTCTGATTTTTCATATAGCTCGGCGTTACCTCTCATCAATCGGCGATTTGACAAGGAGCTTTCAAACTTCGATTTGCCGTACAGCATTTACAAGCCCCCAATTGGCATAGAATGGCTTCACGAACTTGAATGAATCACTGGATTTTATACTAGTCCACTCTTTTTCGGCATGCCCGATGGTGTCGGTTGCCCTTCAGTGCGAGACTTGACTAGCGATGTGATGGTGTCGAATAACACTTTCAGCTACGAGTGCGTGTTGCTTGATGGCGTCATATATTGAAATCTTTAGCTCTTCATCATTGGCGCAAAGCGTAAAGTCACCTTCCACAATCAGTCAAAGCCACGACCGGTTGCTAGAAAAGGTCTACCAGATTAGTGGTTGATGCTTGAATTCGGGTATGTCTAATATAACAAAATCGGCAGGAAGACAAAGTCCGAATTCTTACCAACACATCTTCAACAATCCCTTAGGGTATGTGGTGACACATACCATCATCAATGAGATCTTTGTTGTCTTCCTTTAGCTCCAGACGATTGAATACATTCGACATCAGTTGATCTTGGCTCCCAAATCGCACAACACATTGGGGAATGTGTGCTCGGCAATCTCGCTGTGTGAAGCTCCGGATCTTTACTGAGGCGACTTTCATTGTAAGATGGCAGCGTCTTGAATAGGTTAATTTTTCGAAATTTGCAATTTCTTTTTGCTTGCTAATGCGTCTTCGAAACTTCACATATCCGGCATGTTTCGCGCGCTTCAAAGAGGGTAGATTGATATTCACTTTTGAAATATCTCTTTGAATGCGAACTCCTCATCATATTTCGACTTAGCTAGCCGACTTGGAAGCGGAATCGGAGGGTGTCGTCGAAATTTAGACTCTGGGCGTCCTCGCGGCCGTCCTCGCGATCCTGATCGATCGCTAGGGACCTCATTGCTTGTCTTCTTAGCGGTGGCACGCGGTCGGACTCCTCTCGCTCTGCACGGTCTCTGCGGCGAACTCGTGGTCGCGAGGTGCTTCTTTTGGCGCAGCGGGTTCGCGAGCTCCTCGGGCCGACTAGATGCGTGATGGCTGCGTGGGGCTTGCCGTCGTGAGCTCGGTCGTGAGGTGCTCTTCGTCGCTCGCTTCTTGCCGTCGGGTGGAGTCGTCTGGCTCCACTTCTAATGCGGATGGCGAAGCGATTCTTTGGGTTAATTCCGTATTACTCGGAAATTGGCCCGTCTTTTGGCTGTGCGTTCGCGTGCGGCCATTTGGTGATCGATTATCCGGCATATTCAGTGTTTGCCCATGGCTATCATGGTGGATTCGGATGAGCAATTTTTGAGTAGTGCTATTGATGAGCGAGTTACATTGTGTGGCCATCGAATTACGATTATGCGTTTGTTGGTTGCTCGCGACCAAGCTGCTGCATCAACTCCTCTAAACCACCTTCTTGACTCTTGAATCATACCATTTTGCCTGTGACTCTTGGAGGTTGTTGGAAGTTATTGGGGTTGGCATCTGATTCGGATGATTCACATTGTTTGGATTGTATGTCGAATTTTCCCCATGGTTCTCACGTTGATATGATTGACCTCTTAGTCTCGTCGACTCTTGAAAAGTGAACTTCTTCATAAGATCGTCTATTTAGTCACTCTCTCGAGTCTTTAGCCACGGGTGTTCTCTCCATTGGCCATTGATAACTATTGGCGCCATCTCTTCTATGATCGGTGGCCTCCTCTCTCGGCGGTTCAGGCGTCCTGCTAAGCGCGATCTGAATGCTCCTCATATGCGACATCGACCCCTATAGAAGCTGCGTGATCTGTTGCTCTTCGAGAATCCATGTTGTGGGCATCTTCTCAATAGGCCCTAAATCTCCCATCATCGAACAACGACTCGTCTCCTTGTTGGCAAGTAGAGATCTCGAGATATAATCTTACGTACTTTGGTGGAAAGTATTTTGAAAGGAACTTCATAAAGTTTCCCATTATCTATCGATTCGGTCGACTCTTGAACCAATCTTTGGCTGGCTGCTGAGAAGAATCGAACATGCACGTCCGGATCGTATCTTGTGGAACCCCATTTTGCTTGATGGTGTCAAAAATATCGAGATAAGTCTCGAGATGTGCATTCGGGTCTTGTAACTCCTCATCGAGCTTCATTGCGCCATCTTGATCGAGGGCGGCTTTAATTGAAATTGTTCGCATCACATGGGCCCATCCTCCTCCTTGGAATTGTTCGGTGGGAGGTCGGTGCATTAGTTTAGAGGTCTCGTCTGCGGGTAGGGACAAGAGTCCCATATTGCCATCTGGCTGCATCTCTGAAATCGCTAGTGCCTTGCTGGCTTTCGGGAGGAATGCCCGTTACGTGGATTATTGCCATTGCAGCCTTCTTCTCGTCTCCTCCTCCTTTGGGAATTTTCGATCTCTCGGTCGAGATTTTGCTCGGGAGGTCCCGGGATCTTGTGATCATAAACTACCGGAGAAAAAGCAGAGAGCTTAACTCGCAGAATAAATAAATAATATAAATATATAACTTGAATTAATAACTCAAATCGTCAAATTATTCCTATGTGATATTAACAATCCCGACAGCGGCGCAAATTTGATCGGCGAAATTGATCGCCGAAAATAACGCGATGTATAATGGTAAGTCGAGTATCGTATCCACAAGGATTTTAATGCAGCTCTAAGCTCTAATCCTTCATCTTATCAAGCAACAAAATATGGTTTGAAAGGTTTATGGGCTTGGATACTAAATCAAAGCAAAGGTAACAACTTGAAAATAGACAAAAGCAATAAATACTCAAAGATGAATATAAGAGATAAAGACTAACCACAGGGATGCTAATCCTATCCGCGATGTTTATCCTTCTTATTATTAACCGTTTTAATCCGGCAAGATGGAAGATCACATATGTAGCCAACAACTTGATTCGACAATTGTGAAGTTGATCACTAATTTTCCTATCTATTCGTCTCTGAGGAAAATAAGCAACTCGAAAGGATCACAAAGAATATGCTTCCTACGAATGTTCCTATCTCGGTTACAACTCGAGGCTTATACGTATGCATTGAGATGCGATTGACAATTAAAACCGTACGTAATTAACGAGCGACTATGATATGCATCAAGATTGATCGAATCAACACATATAATTAAGCACCATGAATCATGAATCGATGCACGGAAGGTAAACAACAACGGGGAATCACAACATATAGGATAGAATCGGAAACCCAGGATTAGAGCGATATTTAGCTAGACATAAATAACGAAATTAAATATGAAACAATCATAAAAATAGAAATTAAATAGATAAAACCCGTAGGGAAGCGTCAGAAGAACAATGGTTGGGTTCGTATCCAAACCCAGCAGAGAAAAGCGATGGAATTTGTTGGGACAAAAGCGTTCGAGCGTTAACAATCCGTAGAACTAATGCTAGAATGAATCTAAATCAAAGCTAGAGTGCGAAAGAAGGAAAAATAATGAAAACACGGATAAGCGTGAAAAACATGTGCGGGGAAGGGTTGGGGCACGGTGAAGCCTGTTTATAGATTTAGGGTGAAAACCACAATTTTTGCGTCTGCTTCGACGCGACCGGGCTCTCGATCGAGCTCGGTCGTGAGGCATTCTTCTCGTCTCGGCCATCTTGGTTTCGCGATGCAGCATCAAGATTTGCCTCTGACCCGCACCGATCGCTAGGTTGTGTCGCGTCGCATAAAATCGTCGCGTGCATGGCTCGCGCCCAGGGAGTGCTCGCGTGCTCTGGCGTCTCGCGTGTCTTGTTATTTCTTGCGGCCGACCTAGCGGTCGCTAGACTTTTTGTGGGCATCTGTGCTCGCGCCTGTGATACGGCTAGCGGCGGCTAAGGCGGTCGCTACCCTCCTTTTGCCCTCGTGCCTCGTTCTTCGTTCCATGCTTCCGTTTCAACATAAGCCTACAAAACACCAAAGCGGAACCCGAGCGTTATCTTCCAAAAATATGTAAAAGCATTGAGATCGAAGATATAAGCGTGCTTTACCGATCTAAAATCATCTTTAAAATCAACAATAAGCGTGTAAAATCGGCGTTTATCATTTGTCGAGAACAAAACACCATGGTTAACATTGATGGACATATATTTTCAACATCGACAACAAGCGGTATTAAATGACTCTTCTTGATGAAACTAATGTTACAGGAGAATGTTTGTTGTGTTGCGGTCCCGAGGAAAAGGAGTTTGATCATCTCAAAGCCATTAGTGATCTTGAGTTCTACGTGATGACATCGATGCTCAATGTGAGGAGCAGCGAAAGGACATTCTTCTTGTTGTTGGATGAAAATCAAACTTTGAAGGATCGTGTCATGAGGTTAGAAGTTCTCCTTACCAAAAGGATGCTAAGCTTTTTGTCTTGAAGGTAAAGTTTACAAAGTGAAAACCTTTGATAAGTTTAACAAAACTGCAGTCTTGATGAGGTGTTATCTCATAATCTGCTGGGATTCATGGTATTGGTTACGATTACGTAACACTAACATGTTGAATAAAACTGCTGCTCATGTGTTTGTTAGAGAAGGAGATGCTAATGTGTTTGTGAGGTCGAATGGAGAAAATTCAAAATGAAGAAGATGAACTTTTGAAGGAAACCCTATGTGTGCCATTCTTCGAGCACCGGGCATATCAAACATTCTTGTGAAGTATTTGAATGATGTTCTTTGTAACATCGACAAGTCGAGATGTTTATGAATATCGATCCGATGTTGGGCGTTCCTTGAAAATATCTCATGTGACAAAATGTTACGAAAAATATATCGATCGATGTTGTTTTCACTTCTCTTCATGCTAACCTTTCACTAATTGGTACTTTGATAGTGGTTGTTCGAGCATATGACGACAAGGGAGTTTCGATCGATTATGTTCCGACAAATTGTGGGCATGTTACCTTTGGAGGAGGTGCGAGGCGATATTGTTGCAGGGAACTTTGAATGTTAAAGACTTCCCAAAACTCGAAGGTTCACCATGTTGAAGGCTTGAAGGCTAATCGATCGATGTCGACCGATTATGTGACGAGATGTTTGTCAGTTTGATAAGAACATTTGTGAAGTGTTTGATTAACCAACAAATGTGTGATGGTAGGTAGCGTCATCGACCATGCTACAAGGCACAATAACAACATCTATCTTCGCAGATATGTGAAGTGGATCTATGGCACTTGGTGGGGCATGTTAACTGAAGAATCTCCGAGCTCATAACGAATGATGTTGTTAGTGGACTCCCAAAGTGGTGATTAAGAATGATGTTATGTGTGGACCATGTCGAAAGGAAGCGGTCGAGCGTCGCGTCAATGTTATCAACATGCGGCACCACTAGATGTTTTGAAATCCTTCACATGGACTTGATGGGTCCCTTGAAGTTGAGAGCCTTGGGCGAGAGGTATGTCCTTGTGTCTGTGATGACTACTCGATATACTTGGGTTGAGTTCATGCGTGAAAAATCGAGACTCTTTCTTTAAAAACTATAAAGGTTTCTTACTCGATATGGTCGGGATCAAAAGCCGATCATGGGAGGAATTTGAGTGATTCTCGATTTTGTGCTAACAATGGCATCTTTCATGAGTTCTGCTCCCAAGACACCACAACGAGAATGGTGTTCGAGAAAAGAATCGCACTCTCGAGATGGTAAGAGCAATGTTGCATGCAAAAACCTCTCCAAAGGTTGTGGGCTGACGATTAACACGCATATCACATCATCATGAGAATCTATTTGAGACACAGTATGTTGACACGTATGAGATCTTGAAGGGTAAAACCTAACCTCAAATATTTTCATGTTTTGGTTTTGTTTGTTATATCACGAATGATAGGGATCATTTGACCAAACTTGACTCTAAAAGTGACAAAGGAATGTTCCTTGGCTACTCGCGATAGCCATGCCTATAGGGTGTACAACCTTGGACTAAGACCATTCGAAAGCGGTGAATGTGGTTTTGATGATATGGTGAGGCAGGTCACAATAAGAAGAAGATGTTTCGACTTATTGGAGGATCAAACTATGCGAGCAAACTCATGAACAACATTTTCAACTGATGTTGGGCCAACGTCCAATGGTGACACAACATCGAATGAAAACGAAAGTGGTTACGGCGGTGATGGAGATAATGATGGTGGAGATTTTCTTCATGATCCGATCAGCGTGACCCTCGGGAAGAATTAGGAAGAACCATCCCAAAGATCAAATCATTGGTGAAGCCTCGGGACAAATGCAAGCGAGGAAGAAAGGACAGTGAACTACCGTGATATGGTAAATTGCATGCATGCATTGTGTGTGAAAGTTGAGTTTGCTTGTTACATGTCTTGTGAACTAAGAATATTAAGGAGGCTTTACTAGATGTTGATGGGTGAATGCCATGCATGATAAACTCGATAAGTTTGTTCGCAATGATGTGTGGGATCTTGTTACTAGACCACGTGATAAAAATGTGATAGGTACCAAGTGGATTTTCAAAACAAATCGATGAGCAGGATTATTGTTAGGAATAAGGCTGAACTTGTTGCTCGAGGGTATACTCAGTTGAAGGATAGATTTTGATGAAACATTTTCTCTGTTGCTAGGATTGAATCTATTAGACTCTTGTTTGCCATTGCTTGTCGACTTAGAATTTCTTTGTTGCAAATGGATGTTAGAGTGCTTTCTAAATGGAATGTTGTCGAGGAGGCCTATGTTGACGACTAAAGGCTTTGAGGATCCCAACAAACTGAGCATGTTTATAAAGCGAAAAAGGCCTTATATGGATTGAAACAAGCCCCCCGTGCTTGGTATGAGCGTCTTCTTGTGTTTCTCATGAGTTTGGATTCACTAGGGGTCAAGTTGACAAGACTTTGTTCATTAAGAAGCGTGGTGGTAACATTATCATTGCTCGGATATATGTTGATGATATTGTGTTTGGTCTACTAACTGCTCTTATAGAAGATTTTGTGAAATCCATGTAACAACTTTTGAAATGAGTATGGTAGGAGCTCACTACTTGTGGTCTACAAGTGAAGCAAACACGAAGGAATCTTCTTCTCACAAAGCAAGTATCTGAAGGATTAGTCGAAAGATTTGGATTGGAAAGTGCAGCATATGGAACTCCATGGGCTCTGGTGACAAACTTAGCGAGATGATGTTGGCATAGATGTGGATCCAACATCTTCAGGAATGATAGGAAGTCATTTGTACCTCTGCAGCGGTCGACATTATGTCGATGTTGGTGTGTGTGCTCGCTATCGGTTCATGCCGAAAGAATCACATTTGAAGGACATCGAGAGGATCGTCCATTATATTCTTTGGAACAAGCGAGCTTGGAATGTGGTATTCTAAAGACACTAACTCTAACATTGTTGGTTTTAGTGATCTTGATTGGGCGGTGATGCGGATGGGAAGAGCACCGGTGGATGTTAATTTGGGCAACAATGTGGTGTCGTGGTGGTGCAAGAAACAAAATGTGTCTCCTCCTCGTTGAATACATCTCTGCTGCAGTTTGTGCTCAACTACTATGGTGAGACAAATGTTGAGCGACTATGGTATGAAAAGTGACATCCTTCTGTTGTGTGATAATATGAGTGCTATTGACATCTCTAAAATCATGTACAACATTCTACTTTTAATACATTGACATGAGGCACCATTTTATAAGAGTCTAGTTGAAAAGAACTTGATATGCATTAAATTCGTTCCTCTGTGAACGATGTTGACATATTCACCAAAGCCTTGGATTACGAGATTTTCTCACCTTAGGAAGTCTCTTGGCCTTTGTTGCATCTAGTTTAGTTGTGTGTGTTGAATGTTGGGACTTAGGATTTTGTTTGGCCCCACATTACTTTTGTTGCTTGTGTTTGTTTTCTCTTTCTTTAGGCATATGCATGTGTTTTTCTAATATTCGCCTTTCGCGGGGAGAAAGTAGTTACATTCTCACCTCAACTTATCGTGTTAAGTGCCGTAAGCAGAATCTTGATCGAAATAACTTGTGATGTTATAAGACACATAGAAGAAGTGAGGCTTAATGGTCGAGAAAATTATCCTATCTCTTGATGATTGTGTGATGTTTATCCTTGCTTAGTCGTACTTATTCTATTGGATTTGGAGATCTTTTAGGGTTTTTATTCCTTATGAGTTTGTTTGTGTGTTTATTATCAAGGGTTATATATTCTTCATACATGATCACTAACGTTTAACCCTTGCTCTCTCAGCTTTTCGTGTTCCTCGTTTTCTAGAATCGAGCAACATGGATCAAGGGCCAACTTGCTCTCATCATTAGTTAAAGACTTTGGAACTCGAGCTGCCAAACACCTCGTCTCACTCCACTGAAGCGTCTCAACTCCTACTCCAATCCTCGGTTCTTTATGCTCATCCTCTCTTCCCACCTTCTCTTATCGCTCTGCAGAAAAAATGGCTGATGGCACCGATGTTGCCGAAACCCGTAGTAGGCTTAAATGTTGAGCTATGCGATGATCTTCTGGAGGACATCGAGAAAACCCGGATGATGTGCCCATCAGCGTCACGTACTCGGCAAAGGCGGGGCGAGAGGCTTGGGAGAAATCATCCTCACGGAGAATGAGGCGAGCTCCGTGACAAAGAAGGCGAAAACCTCCATGGATGATGCAGGAGACTTCGAACTTGTCCCTCGTGCTGATGCAGAGAATCCACCAAATCTCCTCCCAAAGGCTGAGCAGTGCGGTGGTGATGATGCTCGATCGTGGAAGTAAGCCATCCTCAGCGGCGGAGAGATGGAGGAAAATATCGGCCGAATGTTCTTGAGGAAAGGTTCGAGGAAGCTGTTGAACAAGGAATTTTGCGAAACCACTTGTTGGATCGGAGGATGATGTGCAAGTGATGAAGGAGACCGGATCTACTCGAAAGGATAAGGAAAAAATGCTCCCCATGACTCAGGTGGGCCTGTCGCACGGATCAAAGTCCATTAACCTCGCCATCGAGCTTGAATACATCCGGACTGACGGAAGGGTGATTTCTTGCCAACATCGATAAAGCCGCTCAAAATCTCCGTGAAGAAGGAGACAAAGGAAAAGGACAGCTCCATCTCCACAGTCTGGTCAAGCGACAACTCGGGCGAGACTCGAATCGACTATAAAGTAAGAAGGGCTTACTCCACTCGCTTTTATTCTCGTGAGGCTAAGGCATCTATGAAAACTTGTTATGAAAAGATCTTTTTGAATGAAAGAAAGGTTGATGATCTTTCTTCTCTAAATATGTTTTAGATGTCTTGTTAAAGAAAGAAAGTTGTGAAAAGCGTGGTGATATCTATTCTTATGATGAGAATGTTGTGAGAGTTCTACGCTAACATGTTGAAGGAGGTGTCGATGTTACGTCTAAAAAATACGAGGAGGGTGTATGTGAGAGGAGATGCATGATTTCGCCTTATTATCAACAAGCATTGTGCACGATCTTTGTTGATGAGAATTTTCGGAGAAAGAGTATGATGAAGACTATTCATTGCACAAGCTAGGAGCTTGACAAGCAGGCGTATATGCGCACAAAATTTGTCAGAGCATGGCACAAGATTTGAGAGCGATTTATAAAGTTGGTGTGGGAAGCGTATGTTAACCTAGCCCAGGATCCATCTTGGTTGTTTAATTCACCATACATTGATTATAAACCTAGCATGCGTCTATATAATTAAATCGCAACACGTTGGGGTTTTCACGTGTTTACCTTTGGATCGAAGAGGTCGATGAAGCGAGATGAGCGGATCGAGCGGATCGGACTCGTGCTTTGACCTTACGGGTGTATCCGATTGCCCAATCTCCAGCGTTGAGTGAGGGCGATCTATGGAGAATGCTTGGGAAAATCACCCAATGCTGCCGACAATACTCCGAAAATTCTCTACTCAATGTATATGAGATGACGAAAATCTTCTTTACAATATGTGAGCATTAAGCTGACTTTATCTCATACCTTATATTTATAATCACTACCTTAATCCATATGGAATATTACCATAATCTATATGGAATATTACCATAATCTTAGGATTATTTCCATACTATTATTTCCATACACTCGGGATTATTACCATAATCTTATATGGAAAGGATCTATGCATATACCATAAATATAATAATATCCTTGTGGATAAAGAGAATAAAATCTTTCCTTTGAGAGCACATAGGGGACCGATTTTCTTGTAGCTATGGGCGGATGGGCGACCCAGGATCAATCTGAGGAATAAAGATGGGCCTCAAATAAATTAATTATCTTATGTTCGTGAACATAAATTAATTTATAAACATTCGATCATCATGCCACTAGAGAAAGAATGTTGACTTACCCCTTTATTCAGTTGAGTCGGGCTTGCACTTAGACATTAAGATCCCGATTTAAGATATCGAGCGTCCATTAATCATTTATAGCAATCATTGCTTAAAGCGATTAATAACTTCATTTCTTAAGTAGTACCACTCAACCTTATTATTGTGCTTGAGCTAACTCAACTGCGGGTTTAGTACAATAAACCTTTAAGCTCCTTAAGGGGCGTCATCATCCTAAGCGGATACGGTGACTCGATCTGAGATAACTAGCGTGACATCTGCCTTGCCACCCGAATCACGGAGAATCTTGGGTTAGAATTCTCTAACCTCACTCATAACAAGTCGATGATGGTGGAACTCATACTCACCTAATACCTTATCGAGGTTTAGATCATCGTAAGTCACGAGATCTTGGTTCTTCCTGACGGTCGGAAGAAGAACACGTCTCCTGTGATCCTATACGTCGAGGCGTACCGGCTATGACAACAACTAAGTCGAGTCAGCTCTTATCTATCTGCGGCTAACCGACAACTCGTCCTTAAGTGGTCTCGTGTGAAACTTTTTATATCTCATTAACTTGACCAATCATACGGACTTACGTGATCTTCACACCTGTATGATCTAACATATATGAGATAAGGGGACACGATATATGCATCAAGTATTCATCGAGATAGGAGATTGTAATAGTGGTAACAGAAACATTGTATCAAGCTCAACAAAGCGCTTTCGATTATACAAATCACAATCTCCCCATACTAAAGCAAACTTTTAGTATACATGTGTCTTTACTAGCTATTACAAACAACCATCACTTTGCTTCCCCTTATACAAGATTCCTTTCTAAGTGGGTGCCATCAAGCAATCCAGTCCTCTAACGTGTCCATCGTAGACTTTTGGCGGGCTCTTCGTGAATGGATCCGCTAGATTTTCCGTCGTATCAATCTTTTCAATCAAGTCCCTCCTAACGATTTCTCGTATGACATGGTACTTTCTCTTATGTGTTTGGTCGCCTTCCGTGGTTTAGTTTGCCTTGACGTTATCACGATACTATGATACTCTTGGAAGGCCGGTACCACGTCTAGATCCGTGAGTAGTTCTTGAACTCATCGACCTCTGAGAAGCTCGGCGGCTACATATTCGACTTCCATGGTAGAGTCCGCAATGCATGCTTTGCACTCGCAGATCGGCTCCACCTCCCAAGGTAAACACATGCAGAGGTTGACTTTTTTCATCCGGTCGGCTTGAAATCCAGTGTAAACGAGGCATTAGACTATCTGCATGGTAAACTAGCTATAATCTCGAGTCCTTTTGTGCTTGAGTATAGCTTCTCTTGAGTCAATGAGCTTGTCGGGGTTAGGCGATATCTATACTATCATATGCGGATATCGAACTCGATGCATAGCATTGCGTACATGAGACTTCCTACGGCGAGCGTAAGGAACTTTCTCATTCTATCTCTTTCTGCGTCATGGGTAGTGTGTCTTAGATAAAGGACGCCATTAGAAGGTGCAATCCTTTCTGGCGTCGTGATACTAAAGCAGTAATACGATCTATCGAGAAGCGCGCGAGATAAGCTCGACATTTTCTCTGCGATCTCGGTGCCTTGATCCCAGAATAGCCGCATCTCAAGTCTTTCATTTGAACGATCGGATAGACTCTTTACGTCGATATGACTTCACTTGTTGCCAACTAGAAGATGTCATCTACAAAGTCGCGAAATACACATCACGTTGACTCTAAGATACACACTCGCTAGCAATGGGTAAATCGATGGGACTTTCCTCGTCAGTAAGTTCCATGATCGGAGGCTGCTTAAGTCCATAAATGGACTTCTTCTCATACTAGATGCTCTTCACCCTTTACCACTAACCTTGAGTTCTGCATATAGATGTCTCTACCTTCCTCAAGGTAGTTTAAGCGGTTTTAACGTCTCATTGCCAACCTCTAGGTTGAGTGGGCTGCTATGGCTAGAAAATTCGATGGACTTGAGCATTGCTACGGTAAAGGTCTCTCGAAATCGATGCCCTCTGAGTGTACCTTTCGCCGGCACGGCTTTAAAAGCGAAACCTCTCCATCGGAATCTCTCTCCTCTGTATATCCTACTACCTATGGCATGCCGTCGGTAGAGTGTCTTTCATATCATCCATAGCGTTATGGACTCCATTTCTAAGTCCATAGCGGTGTGCCATGAATCTTACATCAATATCTTGTATCGCCTCCTTGTATGTCCATGGGTGCGATGTTGCATGTCTGCTTCTGGGACTAAATCCGAAGGTCACCCACGAACATAAATCGCTCGGGTTGACGAACAACCCCCCTTCTGACGAGGTTCTCTGAGCCTGCAAGCGGAGGTGCGGAGCTTGTGGTTTCTAACTTGCACAACTTGCTGTAGGTACCAATTATCGGTGGTATCTCGGTGAACTCGACCAATTCTTGAAGTATCGGTGTCGATCCCCGCTAGACTCGACATCTAGTCTTTGGCCTATCGGTGGTGGAATCGATCATCTTCTAATTCTTGAAGAATGATTTCAACTTTGGACTTATGATTTTCATATAATCCTCTTCTAAGAATCGGGCATTAGTCTAATAATGACCTTGATCCTTAGGACTATAGAATAAACCACCTTCGTTCCTCTAGGATAGCCATAAAACGACTTTGCGTCGAGATCTAGCCTCCAACATGGTTTTCTTGTTCGGAGTGTCTTTGGGCGCAATATCTTTATGGGCTTGCGCTCTCAAACCCACTTGAAAGGGTGTTTTACGGCGGTCTTAGATTTGCAAGTATGCGTCTCTAAGGCATATCCCAGAACAAAATAGGCATGTGCATAACTCATCATAGATCTAACCATTCAAAGTCTTTTAACTCACTGTGGTGTGCGGTGAAATCTTGTTGGGATGTACCCACACTTCTCGATAGTCTATAAACTTCGTTCTTGGGTATGCATGCGATGACTTGATACTCTTCTGCAACACGTCTCCCTTGCCAAACTCTTTGAATTTCTCAAAGCATTCGGACTTGCGTGAAGCGGTATATGTATCCGTACCTTAGAGTGTCGTCAGAGAAGTGACAAAATGCTCGTCCTCGAGCTTGTGTGGACATCGGTCCACAAGTCAGATGGACTAACTCCAACATTTCTTTGATACTTAACCATCTTGCTTTGAAGAGGAGTCCTTATATCTTTGCGATGAAACCAGTAGAAGATCTTCTTAGCAAAACTTTCTCGTTTTAGGGTTTGATGAAGATCTGACATAGTTATAGGTATTATGTTTTAGCGAAATAGTATAAAGCGAATTATATAAAGTGCCGACAGGGTACGTCATTTCTTATGATAGAAACACCACTATCAAAATAACGAATATCCATGAGTAAATAATTTGAAAGCGAAACAAGGTTCATGAGAAATCCGGCACATATAAAGCGTCTTTCAAAACTAAGCTGTTGTCCCAAAACATAAAAAACATCTCAGCTTGAAACTTTCGCTCGTACGTTATCTCGCCATCAAAGCGACTCCTTGTCGCGGAACCCACCCAGGTGTAACAAACATGATCGGTTGCGGTATCCTACCGAATGGGTAGAACAAGTGCTAAACATGTTTAGTTACTAAAAGCAAGCAGCGTACCAGCTGAGCATAGGGCACTTGGCCTTCATGCCCGATCTTACGCAATGACACTTGCCTCTTTGGCTTCTTGACCTCGGTGCTGACCATGTTCTTGCTCCCATTCTTCGCTTTTCCATTTGCATTTGCTTTTTCTATTTCCATTTTGCGATGAAAATTTTGGGCCTTAGATGTGCTAGCAAGAGCATGTGCTCTTTTCCCATAACTCCTTCAGACAACGAGATCATTAAAAGCGACTAAGTGTAACTCGGTCTTGCTCATGATCGCATTCAGTAGTTCTCAAAAGACTTGGGCGGTGTATTGAGGATGATATCGACCTTGGCCGCCGTCAATACCTCACTCCCAAGTGATCAAGACTATCCATGAGATAGTCGTGTGGGAGACATGTTCATGGACGAACCTTCCCATCTTACACGCCAGATTTCTCTCATTGTGTGGGCGGTTGTCGATCCATTGCCCAAACTTACTCTGAGACTTGACCAAATATCGGTCGCGTCTACCATCGATCTTTGCTACTGAAGCCTGGACATCGTAGTCATCATATAGCATTTAGCCGTATTGTTTGACTTATTCAATGCTTGACTCTCTTTTCATTAGTCGATCGTCGATGAGGGCATCGGGTTTAGGAGTAGTGAGAACAAACATGTGTTCTTGACGATATGAACATATTCCATGTTTCGTTCCACTCGATAAAATTTGGACGGATAGCAGTTTTGTCGAGCATATTGATAATCGGCGTAGAGACATTCTGAAGCGATAATGTAAACACATAAGCATCGATTGCAAATAATTCGTGAAATATTGTAACCTTTGATAAAACAATATTGAAACCTCCAATCGCGAGGAATTCCACATACGAGCCGTGCGTGTGGGCGTTTACATGAACCCCTCGACAGCCGGACTAAAATATACCTTTTAGTGGTTTAATTTCAATCCATTCGACTTATCTTATGACAAATGAAATTAATGATTGGACCTTACTAGACCACATCACTATGCAAGGACTTGGAAGTTGTACTTGGTGATGTCTAGCAATGACCACAATTTTAAATGAGAAAATGAATTCTTAGAATTGGTATACTCACTCGGACCATACCGCTTCAATTAATTCTTTTGTTATCTCATTTTATATCTATCTCTAGAGAACTTATGAAAATCGCATCTGAGCAAGCGTGTGGGCGTTTACATGAAACTCACTTACCGATAGATTTAAAATGTTTTATTTAGAAATCATCTAACAAACTTATGATAAGCAGTGCAAGCAAGCCACGCGTGTGGGCGTTTACTCGCGGTCCTCACTTTGTTTAGAGATCAAAAGTGGAGGTCTTGACATTTTAATTTGAAAAATTAATTTGTCGGGTTCTTGCTTAGTCTTTTATTGGTTTGTCCATGCAGATCACGTAATCTAGCATGCTTTTCTATAGAACTCGACATGTAAAACATGCTCGCGAAATTCTAAAATATGCTTGATAAGCGATAAACCTAGCATGCTTACTATCGCGTCAATTCGTAAAACACATAAGGTTTGTCGGCGTAATATAAACATACATAATACTCTGACATTATATAAACATCCACGACATGCATATGAGCGATAAAATAAAATAAAGCGTTCGCCTTGACCGATACACTGCACTTTAAATCTCTATTACATAGAATATACAAAGTCGATATTAAACAGCAGACCTCGCGTCAGAACGGACCGGATTCAACAATTGGGCCTCGGTGCAGACGCAGGCCGGAAAATCGGAAGGCAGTGCGGGCGGGTCGTATGTCTTTGGCAGCGGCGCTGAAGCGAGGCCCGGCGCGCCAGGCCTCTCGCCGCCGCCAGCGTGTCGCCGGGCTACCATGAGTCGCTAAAGCGAGCCGCGACGACCGGCATGCGTGGCCGCCCGGCGCCCGAGCGTCGCGAGGTCGTCGTCGCCCGGCGAGCGAAACGCGACAGCGATGACGCTCATGGCGGGGTTTCGCGCGTGAGCGCGCGCGCCAAATCGCCCGCTTCTCCTCGCTTGCCCGTCCTCGCGCATTAGATTGCTCGCGTGGCGCCGGGGATCTCGTGCCGCACGCCCGTCGCCCGTGCCTCGCGATCGCCCTGCGACCAGAGCTTCCCGAATACGTCGAGGGCTGCCGAGATACTGTTTTCCGTCGTTTGATTCTTGTTCTTTCGTCTTCTTCTACGATAAGATTTACATAATAAAATCTAATCTAACCACGGATTTTCTCGTGGTGAAAACAACACAGACAAAATAATAAGCGAGCCCGATGAGCAGCGGATCCACAATTAAATAAGCGCCGCGTAATAATCAGCGTGAATTAATCAGCGAGCGATCTCGATCGAGCTCGATACCAGTGTGGGAAAAGCGTGTTAACCCTGCCAGGATCCATCTTGGTTGTTTAATTCACCATACATTGATTATAAACCTAGCATCGTCTATATAATTAAATCGCAACACGTTGGGGTTTTCACGTGTTTACCTTTGGATGCGAAGGGTCGATGAAGCGAGATGAGCGGATCGAGCGGATCGGACTGTGGACCTTACGGGCGTATCCGGTGCCCATCTCAGCGTCGAGTGAGGCGATCTATGGAGAATCGAAAAATCACGAGCTCTCCACAATACTCGAAATTCTCTCTCCGATGTATGAGATGACCGAAAATCTTCTTTACAATATGTGAGCATTAAGCTAGACTTTATCTCATACCTTATATTTATAATGCACTACCTTAATCCATATGGAATATTACCATAATCACTATATGGAATATTACCATAATCTTAGGATTATTTCCATACTCTGGTTATTTCATACACTCGGTTATTACCATAATCTTATATGGAAAGGATCTATGCATATACCTAAATATAATAATATCCTTGTGGGATAAAGAGAATAAAATCTTTCCTTTGAGGCACATGGGGACCGATTTTCTTGTAGCTATGGGCTGGATGGGCCGAGGGGATCAAATCAAGGAATAAAGATGGGCCTCAAATAAATTAATTATCTTATGTTCACCGAGAACATAAATTAATTTATAAACATTCGATCATGCCACTAGAGAAGAATGTTGACTTACCCTTTATTAGAAGTTGAGTCGGGCTTGCACTAGCATTCTGAATCCCGTATTTAAGATATCGAGCGTCCATTAATCATTTATAGCATCGATTGCTTAAAGCGATTAATAACTTCATTTCATTAAGTAGTACCACTCACCTTATTATTGTACTTGCTACTCAACTGCGGGTTTAGTCTGATAAACCTTTTGACTCTAAGGGGCGTCATCATCTAGCGGATACGGTGACTCGTCTGAGATAACTAGCGTGACATCTGACACTTGCCACCGCCCAGAGATGGAGAATCTTGGGTTAGACTCAATAACCTACTCCATAACAAGTAAGTGATGGTCGACAACTCATACTTCAATACCTTATCGAGGTTTAGATCTCGTAATCACGAGATCTTGGTTCTTCACGGCGGTCGGAAAGAAGAACACATCTCACGTGATTATACGTCGAACGCCGGCGTAGACAAGACAACAAGTCAGTCACTTCTTATCTATCTGCGGCTAAACGACAACTCGTCCTTAAGTCGTCTCGGTTGTGAAACTTTTTATATCTCTTAAACGACCAATCATCTGACTTACGTGATCTTCTACACATTGTATGATCTAACTTATATATGAGATAAGGGGACGAGATATATGCAGATCAAGTATTCAAATCGGATAGGAGATTGTAATAGTGAGTAACGAGGAAACTTGTATACTAGCTCGACAAGCGCTTTCGATATACAAATCCAGCGAGTTGGTAAGTCCTTGGACTTCAACTTTGGTAAGCTTGTTTTGCTTGTATAACTCGTGCAACATCAAAGCGATGGGCTCAACACTTGCCATTTCAAGTCTCATCATATCTACATCGATGGCGGAACCCTCAAGAGGACTTGGTGGAGAAGTTAACACCATGGAGTTTGTCGAGGCTGTTTAGCATCGAGAAAGGGTGAAGGATCTACCTAACAAACGGGAAGGACAAGCATGTTGCTCTAACATGCAATGTTGCCAAGAAAAAAGAAGATTGTTGTCTCTAGCTCGACTCTTTTGAGGCTCGATGAAGGATGTTGAGCCGAGGCGGCGTTTAATTATCACCGAGCGGGCTCCTCTCCATTCTTTCCAACATGTTGATGCGTTGCTCGAAGAACGCCAGCGAGGAACTACCATGGATGTTGATGAGCAGACGATCGAATGACATCTGGATATTCCGTGGATCCCCGAGACTTGACATGCTATCGAAATTTAGTGGTGTGAAGGCCAATTGGCACTGGCGTTGGAAGCTAGTGAAAGCGCACAACTACAACGAGGTGGTCGGGATATCAAGTCCCAATTGATGCCTCGATCAAAAGTTACATGATCGACTCACTTTCCTTTCTCCGACAAAAAAGGGAAGTAGATACTTCATGCCCCTATATTACCATTTGAGATATTCTTGTTTCTTAAGTGCTGAAACCTTTTTTTTTATGTCTTGGACATTTGTTTTTGTGATGATGGACATCGTGGTTTTTGTGGTGTATGGACACCTTTGTCTTCTTATAATGATGCTGATCATTTTTGGTTTCTTACATTGTTGGCTCACGATACCATGTTGGTTGCATTTGGATTGTTGATTCTTGTTTGCGGTACTTCTCAAGGTCTTGGCCTTGACCGACCTTCATGTTAGGGGAGTTTGAATCTCTCTTTATATGTTTGAGAGTGTTACTCTAATACTTTGTCTAATTGTTTAGAGGTTTACTCTTGTTTGATTGAGGGAGCTTTAACACTTTACTTTGATCGAACACGTAACATAGAATTCTCTCACAATAAATAGATTTTCTTTTGTTGTTTTCTTGTTTGTTGCGGGGAGGTTTTCTCACTTTCTTCGCGAGGAAAGATTAAGGGGATTGTTAGAGTCGATGTTGACTCGGTCGATATTGAATGGGATGTTGGTAACATTCGATGTTAGTAACACAGGTATCGACATTCACAGGTCGACGCTTGAAGGTGAACTTGACTCTCGAGACTGGCGTATATAAGTAATCTTTCCATTCTTACGTTTTATGTTTTATTCATTGTCAATAACGTGGATTGCGGTTGGAACAAGTTTGAATAAGTGGAGGTTAGTTAGATCATGTTCAGATCATGGGAAGTTAGTCTATTTTCTAGGGCATGATCTCCACTACTTTGCGATTGCATTGGATTGCAGCGGTAATAGGAGGTTTATGGGCGTGGGATTTTAAGCTTGAAGACCACGAAATAATCCTCTATAAAAGGCTATGCAATAGGCTTCAGCGTCGTTTGAAAATTTGAATTTGAAATCCACTCGATCGACTCGTCATTTTCTGACACAGAGAAAGCGCGCTTCAACCACGCTTAGCGGGCGATGTTAGGCAGCCAATCGTAAACATCGACCACGGTCATTAAGCGACAGAGTGGGGTTGAAGCCGCGTCTCTTTATTCGGAGTTGTTTGTCCGTTCTTTGTATCGATTTGTTTTGCTTGTTGTTAACCGATTTGTTGTGTTAGACTAGGTAAATTATCATAGGCGGAGTGCATCCGTAGATAGGTCATCGTGTATAACAACGTAGATCATTCTAAGTTATCAATAGAGCTGGTTGTCGCGAGACAACAGGGATATTTTATAACCCACAATTATCACATGTGTTATTTACTTTTCATTGCGTGTTACTTGGAATGTTATTTACATTGCTAGTAACATTACTCTACTAACATTCACACAGGTCTTAATAAGTAGTAATTAGGCACTAAATTCTTTCGATTCGGTATATATACAGTCTAAATTTCTTGAAACTATGTTTAAAAATTAGACAACTTTGAATAATACATATGAAAATCTTGAAAATAATAGCAAAACTGAAATTAGTTCAAGAAAATTACTAATATAATGTTTTCCATGAATTGATTGTTTTAGCGCAATCTACGTACCATGTATATGCTTCGGAAGGTTGAGCTATGCGGGAGTTGGTAATTGAGCTTAAAACAAAAGGAAAAGATGATTGGTTGAGAAATACTCATGCATCCCATTTAAAGTGTCCATTTTTGGCGGTATTTAGGAGAAATATAAAAGTAATTAAAGTGATAAAAAGTGGGTAGATATATATTTTTGAAGGATAATTACTTCCTAAAATTGAATGAGATCTTGTAATGGAATAACAAAATGAAAATGAGACATTATAAATATGTAGAAAGGAATATTTTTATTTAAAAATGCACTAATTATGTGATATAGCCACGTCTTTGAAATAAGTTAAATGGATCATTAGATGAAGTTATATCTGACAACAACAACTAAAGGACCAATTATTGACATATAGTATCTGCTTTCTATTTCCCTAGCAAAGCATGGCTCAATAAAATGGCATTTTCAGTAATGTTGAGAAGTTACATATAAATGGCAAAATTGGCCCGGCCATGGACGACCGGGGTGGAGATTGGTCGGGTTGGGCTCGTAAAATAGTGGCAAAAAAATCGGGCCTAAAAAGCTATCCACGTAGCCGGTGGGCCTCAAGACTTTGAACTAAAAACAGTTTCGGAGCTAAAAAAGCCATCAGCATTTAAAGTTTTAATATTTCATATTAGTAGTAAATACTAAATAGTAAATATAGAAAAAATGAATGACTATTAAAACTCACTTTCGTCCATCTCTCTCATTACATTTCTTTAAGGTCGATGTTTGATGTTTGATGATTTGTAACTTTAAGTTTATCTTATTTACGTTGAAATTGATATTAGACTTGTTAGTATATTTAATTTATTTTATTTATTTTGAAATTGATGTTAGTAGCGTAATTTATCTTTGCTTTGAAATTGATGTTAGTAGGCGTAATTTATCTTATTTGCTTTGAAATTGATGTTAGTAGATTTAATTTATTTATTGTTATCATATTTTTTGAAATTAAAAATAATATCTTATTAAATTAAATATTGGGCGGGTTTTGGCCGATGGCCCGGATAATTGGGGCTGGTAGCTACCATTTTGACCGATAGCATTTCGGGCGAGCACGATGACCGGTAAAACCACAAACCAGGGCCCGGGCCGAGAGACCGACCCGCCCCTTTGTCGACTCTAGTTACATATCATTGTTATGGTTCGAGATCGTGAGTTTCTAGATAATGGGCAGAGAGAGGGGACATGGAGTGCTGGTCATGTACCCAAAAAAAAAAAATTATTATTATATATTATGTATTAGAAAGTTTATAAATTAATTTTATTTGTACTCCTTAATTTTTAGAAAAGTTAAGGATCAAATTGCAAATAAGTATAATAAAAATTGAAAAACAAGTTTAAAGAGAAAGGAAAGCTTATGCGGACAAGACAACTCCATTGTTTTCTTCTTTAATCTTTTCTCTTTCTCTAAATTATCTTTAATCTTTTTCTCTTTCTCTTTCAATCTTTCGGTACCTCGAGCTCTTTGTTCCAATTTCAAGCTGTTACACTTTATTTTTCTAAATTAGGTTTAAAATGCCCAAATGATTTGTTGATTGCTTTTGCTTATTTGATAATTGATATGACAAATTTGTTTGTGTTAATGAGTAGGTTTAGTTTTCTTTTATAATCCTTATATAGTTTGTGTATTGAATATAGGAATGACAAGTGAAACACCTGAATCGAAAAAATCAAAAGAATGTCAGAAACAATCCGATCTTGACAATTCATGTTCAGAAAAAAATCTCAAGAGTTCAGTAATTGAATGCTAGTGTGTCTCCTACAAATAATTAGCATGATGTTAAAATTTGCATGATATTAGTTGTCTTCGATGAAACTTGTTGAAACAAAGAGACATCACTTATCCTCTTGTGTTTTACTCTAAAGTTGGTGTTGATTCTTAGGTTGCTCACTGCAGAGTGTAGAGAGAGTATTTTGGGAATGACTTATATCGAGAATAAGTTACTGAAATAGCGTTGGGGATCAATTTTAAATGATTGTTTGGTCACTTTCATTGAGAAAGATTTGTTTCTAGTTTTCGATGTGATGTGTATATGTTTCGAGATGAAGGCTGGTCGAATAATAGATTAGTTTGTTATATAATTTTCTTTTTATTTTGAATTGTATGACTTTGATATTCATCAATGTTATGGGATGTATTATTTTAATATTATATTTTTGCGTATATTGTTATATAATATTTATCGTCTGCACACAAAAATCCAGGGTCCATACACTAGATGAGATCTCATACACCCTCAATTCTATTGATACAAGACTTGCAGATATCCCAAATAGTCCATTATGTGCTCCTCGAGCGCCGACTGAACTAATCTCGAATTTCCAGTCAAACTAGAGTCGAGCCATCGCCATAGTCCATGAGTTTGAAGATCCACAAGACCTACATTGCTTGCTTCCAGCGATGTGAACAGTGGGATGAGGAGTCCATGACAACGAGCCTTTCCTTGATCCATGATCTGTCCTCATCTTTCTGTGGGAACATGAAACCTGAGACTAACCGGATATAGCCGCAACGCCTTCATGTACGGACAAATCAGTGCACTTTTCCACCATTGGCATCCATTCGTGTAGTCTACTGCTTCGAAAACCATCTTCAAACCTTGTCTAATGGTGCATCAACAATGCCTCCTACTGATCCATGCCATTTTGGCTCTTCATCACCTCATTTCCCTGTTGAAGAATAAACATAAAATGTTCTAATATAAGTGTTGTAAGATTCTTGAAAAAGGCGATAAGAAAATTTAATCAAATGCTATTCAAGTCATACCATATATTGCTCATCTTTCTTTTCCATGATTTTGCATTGATGGAATAGTTCAAGAAACCTTGCTTCTTGCAACTATCTATTAGGACAACTTGGTTTCGTGGTACTGATGCATCTGAGATTCTAAGGATGATTCTAGCTAGCACAAAATTGCTGAGGAAACAACAAAAACAAAGTTTCATCTGTAGTTTACAAAGTTCTTGGCATTATTTTTTCTCTGCTATGGCATAAAAAGTCAAAAACATTGGTATTGAGACAGTTATTGGCCATAGAAAACAGAAACAAGACAAAACAGTTTGCTAAATGGCAATGCTGCTACTTGATATAATTGAACTCATGATCAAGATATATTTTCATCTTCAATTTCATCAAGGCATAGTTGTTATGAGTCTGTGTACAAAACATCTTGCTCTAGCTAGCTAGACAAGAAAAGAAGGCAGAAAAGTGGCAAATTCTCTGGTGGCCGGCGTGCTCAAGCAGCAGCTCCAACTGGCTCAGCAGCCTTGAGTCTGGAGGATCCGTAGAGAGTTTGTTCGAACCGAATGATCTCATTCTTGGAGCCATAGGCAACCTGAGTCCTGTCATCAAGATTTATGACCTCCTTGTCCAGCACTGACTGCTTGCCATCGCTGCTAAACCCGCCCGCTTCTCAATCAAGAACCCTAGAGGAGCCACCTCAAACAGCAGCCTCAACTTGGCCTTGGCAGTTGGTGATATCACATTTGTGAATATCCCTTCTCCTTCACAATGATCTACAAATTTGATCCAAAAAACACATCAGTTAGCCTAAATCCACTAAACAAATATGCTCTTTTCACAAGAATACAGAGGAGGGTTAAGGCATTACTTGATTAACATCAGGCACCATTCCTCCAGTGTATCTCAAGGTGTATTTCTCACGCACGTAGTAGTCAATCAACTGCGGATTAATAATTTATTATCATCATACAAATTTAATCATCAAAATATGAGAATTTCAAAATCAAAATCAGAAAAGACCTTGGCATAATCAGCATTGTCAAAGGTAGCCCTCAAATTACCAGGTGAAAACATCTTCTCTCAATTGATGTAGTGTCTTTCACATGTTGCCATTTTCCTTCAAGAACAGAGATTTTCAACATCATATTTCTTCACATTTGGGAAATGTCTCATGACTTGAAACAAACTTTTTAATCAAACCTTCATCAAGCAGGAGAAATTCATGTGTTCCTGGGCAATCCTTGAGGGCAAGAACATAAGTGGTCGAGGCCGAAAATGCCCATGGCAGCAGCAACTTGTTGAGCTCCAGTGACTCGGTGAGCTTGTCACCAGGCCACCTCAAAGATTGTGCCAACTGTGAAATTTGTGTCACAATGCTGGAGCCGTCAAGGGGATCAAATGCAACACTGAATCCTCCTGCTCCAAATTCGACATAAAAATCACGCTCGTTGCAAAATTGATGAAATAAAATCGAGTTGTGAATAATGCAGACCTTCAACAGGCCCTCCCATGTCTTGGGCTGGGACTTCCTCAGAGCAAGCATACTTGCAGACGTGAGAGTATTGCAATGCCTATGCATTATCAAGAGAAAAATATATTAACTATTCTTGAATCATAGATTTTAGAAAGTCTGTTAGTAGAACTCAAGTCAGCCAAAATGAATCCAATTCTGTCATCACAACTAAGGTTGTAAATCAGTGAGCTAGCAACTTGGATCTCAACTCTATAAAAGCTCATTCGAGCTTGTTTAATAAACTCGTGAACAAATTACTGATATATATTGAACTTGACATTATTTGGTTTATTAGCTCGTGAGCAAGTTGTTAAAGAAACTAATTTGTAAGAATCCAACCTCAAAAAGAAGCTTGTTAGCAAGCATATCCACAACAAGCTGCTCGTCTCCGAAAGAGTTAACCATGGCAGTTCCACCACAAGAAGCTGTTCTAACTTTGAATGCAATCGTCCCAGCGCCTCTCCCATCACATCATCAGCGTAATAAGCCCTTATCCGACGTCGATTTTGCAAGAAACTCTTCCTGCAATGACAAAACAATTCTTCATCACTACAACAACAACATCATCAATTCTTCACCTATGAATTAATCAGTCCATTTACTCACCAGACTGTCTCCAATCTCACACTTAGTCACAAGGGTGGAAGAAGAACTCTTCCCCTTAGACCCCTTCATCGATGATCTTGGTGCCACCAGCAACGACTCTCGAATATGGAGCTCCCTTTCGAGCTCTGCCCCAACATTTCATAATAACATTAACTAACTTTTGATACCAAATCATGATCTTTACACTACCACCTTTATAATCTCCTACTTTCATGGTTGCATTGTGACAAGATTTTGTGCTAATATAATTCACGAAAATGAGATTGGAACAACAAACCTTGGAGCTAAAAGATGGATAAACGGGCGCGGTGATGCGAGTGCAGCTGAGTATTCTGTGAAGAAACATTGGGCAGGATTGTTACACGTGCGCATGATACCATACCAACCTCCATGTTTGATTTATTGCAAGGCAAATTAATGTTGTTTGAGTTCGTTGCAACTGGATTTGAGCAAGTTAACTGATTTTTTCTTGGGATACAGCAGTGGGAGTGAAGAGATAGCAGATAAGCAGCTGACAATGTGCTGACACGTGGCGCCAGCCAGTTGGAGGAGTTTTGATTTTTATCTCACTTTAATTTGTGGCGCATATATTGATGCTGCGTAACTTCAGAATATGGGTTCGCAGTTGATAGGATCTGCCCATTACTACTGGCGGCATGTCGGGCCGATATAAATGGACGACGTTAAAATTTCGGCTGTGAGTTCGGTAGAAGATTCTCACCATACTATAAGCTACGCCCTTGTTGGAGCGTAGAAGATTGGATGCAGTATAAAAATCCTAGAGATAAGGCTTGGTATCAGTGGCTGCTAGGTATCGAAATCAGTCAAGCTGACTTGGTATCGGAGTCGAGCGAACTCGAGCTTGGGAATATATAAATAGAGACTAGAATAGAAGAGAAGGGGACTCCGGATCGATCGGATCTTGCACACTTTTGTAATACTCTCTTATATTGATACGAATCTATCTCGGTGGCGTAGATCTTATTCATAGATCGAACCCGTAAATCGCTGGTGTTCGTGCGTTTATTTCCTATGAAATTAAGATCGATCATGCGTGGCGTGGAAGCGAAATTTTGTGTTTTCGATCAACCATCGTTTGGGGAATCGATCACGACAATGCATCAGCACGCAGACGGTGTGGCACGTCGAAATTACTGACCGATGACTAGCTCGGGAAAAACCATGAAACCACGAAGGTCTATGTTTAAGTCACTTTCATTAATAAAATCTTTTTTTATTATTTTGCTACTTGGTCTGCATATTTCATGTCACTTTGCGAACTACATATACCCGTGGCGACAAATACCCTCGGGAGGCGAACATACCCTCAGGAGGAGAACCCTCTGCGAGGAACCTACCCTCCAGGAGAGACCTCTGGAGGAGAACTAAGCTAGCGAGGGACCACGCTCCCGATGACCTCGGCAAGCAGGAAGCCTCGCCTCGTGCGGGGCGGAATACCCGTTTATTTCGAAGGCGGATGCCCTGTCGAGGGGCGAACTACCTCATGTGGGCGGAATCGCCTGTTTGCTTGAGCGGATACACCATACAAGGGCGAACTACGCTCGTATGAGGCGGAATACCTCGTTTACTTGACGGATACTGCCATCGGGACGAACTACGCCCGTGCGAGGCGGAATACGCCGTTTATTTCGAGGGCGGATACCTTGAATGCGAGGGCGAACTATCCGGTTTATGAGTCGACTCGCGCCGCCGCATCGGCCTCGATACATGGCCGCCTCGCGGTCTCGCCTCGCTCCGTAGTCAGGCCTCCCGCGGTATTCGCCTCGGCTCTCGCCTCGACCTGGCGCCTCCGTCCGAGCCTTGGCGAGCCGACCTCGCCTCGCTTGGCAGTCTCGTCTCGACCTGATGAGCCTCTGCCTCGTCCTTGCGGTCGACTCGCCTCGGTACGCCCTGCCTCGGCCTTCGCGCCTCGGCGCCGTCGAGCCGTAGCTGCCCGCGCTCGCGCCGGATGGCACGAAGTGGTAGCATATTTGACTTCGGCGAGGCGGCGCTATTGACTTCAGCCGGTACGGCAGGCAGTTCTCTGGCGAGACGCCGGTGAAGCGAGCAACATGCGACTTGGCATAACGCCTCGTGAGGTGACGAGCAACATGCGACTTGGCATCAGCGCCGGCAAGGTGAAGCGAGTAAATCGACTTCGGCAGGTAAAGCCAGCGGCGTAAGACACCGGCAGCGCCTCCGGCGGTGGCCGGCCCAGACCCGGCATACGCCTCGTCGAGTGAAGCCGGCTCAAGACCTCGACATAATGCCCGTCGGTGAAGCGGCCACGAAGACCTCGGATAGCCCCGTCGGGTGAAGCCGGTTCAACCTCGGCATAACGCACCGTCGGTGAAGCCGGTTCGAAGCCTCGGCATAGCGCCCGTCGTGTGAGCGGCTTCGACACTCGGCATAACGTCTCGTCGGTGAAGCCGGCTCGAAACCTCGGCATAGCGCCTCGTCGGTGAAGCCAGCAGACCCGGCATGCCTGAGTCGGGTGAAGCCGGCCCAAAGACTTGACATACGCCTCGTCGGTGAAGCCGGCCAGACATCGGCATAACCTCGTCGGTGAAGTCGAGCACGAACTTGACAGCGACCGGCGAATATCTGAAATAGCAAGACAGCACCTCGGCGAGCCTCGAGGCAAAGCGGTGACTACGACCGGCGGAAGCGCGCCGGCGGGGCGAAGCAGCGATCTGACTGCGAGAACGCCCGGCGGGGCCGAAGCGGCGGCAATACGGCAACGCCTCGGCAGGCGAATCGGCGACATTAACCCGACGGTATGCGCGCTCCTTCGCCCGAGACTCAAGGTTCGGCGGCGTCGACTCCTTTTTCCAATCACGACCTCGCCTACGTCTTTTGGGGAGATATGATGGATCTGACTACTAGGCGCATGGGGTCCAATATAAATGGGACATTAAGCTTCCCATGTGAGTTCGGCCGAAGACTCTCGACCAACTATAACTCTAATCGCGATTGGAGCGTAGGATGGACATATCTAAAAGATCGCATGAGATAAGGCTGTATCGAGTCGAGCTGACTTGGTATCGAATCGTCAGAACTCACTTGGTATCAGTCGAATCGAACTCGACTTGGAGATATATAAATAGAGTAAATTAGAATAGAAAAGGGGGACTCTCGGATCGGATCACTGGATCTACATCATTGTAATCCTCTCTACATATTGATACGAAATACTATCTACCAGTGGCGTAGATCTTATTCGTAGATCGACACGTAAATCCCTGTGATTTCTTGCATTTATTTCCTCGAAATTAAGATCGATCATGTCATTTTGTTTGTATCGCAATTTGAAATCGACTTGATATTTTGAGTCTTGGAAAAAGTGAAGAACTCTAATGATCTATTATGAATATCATATAAGAATTAAATTTCTATCTATGAAGCAATATATCAAGATGATTCAATCATTTTGGGTACCGGGCTAGCTGCTTCTTTATTATTTGTAGCTTGATTTGAAAAATATTCAAATTTCGAAATTAGGATCTTCAATATTGAATTTGTCAATTCAAATTTTCGAAGCCAAGCAAGGAATAAGTGAGAAAAAAGGGTTCCAGTTCACACAACAATGGTTTTAACTACATACTTTATTTTGGGTAACTGTAATACCAAGATGATCATTGTTGACTTCTTACACTTCAATAAAAAATGATTAATTTAAATTTTAGAAATAAGCTTCAAATCTATGAATCTGCAATCTCTTCACAAATTAATGGCCTACTGTGTCATAAAATTATATTAAAATTATATTAAATAAATTCAATTAAAATTTTAAGTTAATTAAAAAAAAATCGCAAAAGATGTGGCGATTTTGGTGTAGGAAAATAACTTCATTGATTCTTAGAATCGTACTATTACATTCATAAAAAAATATAATGTATTTTGAATTAAAGATCGTGACAAAACTTTAATTTTGATGTATGATATGTAAAAATAGATAGAAAATAAACAAGTCATGGACATTTGAAATTTTGTAACAAAATATATACATGAATAGGTTGAATAAAACTTTATTTTAAAGTGAGAATCAGAGAATCATTTCGGTTCTTTGATCGTAAATATCTACGGTGAAATGCATCATTTCTTGGATGAATATATCAACTTAGGTTCGGATCTCGCGAAAACAAAACTTCATTTCTCTTTCTTGAAGATAACTTTCACGATGAATTCGGTGACTTTACGTTGATGCAATGTTCTCACAAAATATGATAGTTCTCGATGCAACACGTATATATATAGGAGAGATCATATAGTGCAGAACGACGAGATAATATGTATTACTCAATCTAATCCACTCAGTTTATAGATCTTGTAGATTTTTGAACTTTTAAGCTTAATTTGACTTATTCGCTGGTATGAGGTAAATTAGTAATTTGATTTGTTATGTGATTGCGAAAAAAAATTATGCATTTAGTTGAGCGAATAATCATTCAAATTAACAAAAATGCATGTAGTTAGACCTGATAATGCATACGGTTGGAAGGCTGCGCCCGGCGTCGTCGTGCTCTGATATGCTCATAGCGGCTCTCGCTCACTCGTGAATCCATTGAGTCGACAATGTATTTTTACGTTTTGTTAAATGCATGAACATACTTTGTTAAATGCATGTACATGTTTTGATCAATCATAGATATGTCTTTGTTAAATACATATCGTGTTTCGAATACATGTAGTTTTATATTTTGTTATGCATTTTTATGGTTTTAAATGACAAATCTCTATCCGTCCTTATTTATTAATTCAAATGCTCTTT